>LR991067.1:21928688-22416657 GCA_905163555.1 Notocelia uddmanniana
ACTGGAGGAGTCATCTGGACATCGGTAGAGAGCGGACGTCGCCCGGAGCCACCCCCGACTTTTATTATTGTCTTAAAAATTACACAACAACTTACAAACAGGGGACGACCGACCGTCCGTCGTCAACGTGTTTCGCGCGCCAGCCACCGCGTCTCAAGTCATGTAAGGCTCAAAGTTAGCCCGTGCGCTTTTTTTTGTTTATATAATAATTTTTTCACAGAATATGGTAATTACAGTTTTGCACAGGCGTAGAAATCAAATTTCGTTACAATTTAAGTATTCGTCAGTTGAATAAAAACATTTATCTAAGAGCCACTTAGTGACCATGACATACTTGGAACTACACAGGCCCAGCGACCCAAAGTGGATCTTGGCCTCCGACACTAGAACACGCCAATGTGCTCCGTCCTAGGGGGTCCTGGGCAGCTTATCGCCAATTAGTGTCGGCCGTTTGAAGCTGGCATAAGTCTTATTGGACTTCGTTTATGTAGGGATACCCTGGTCAATCAATGGACGTCGATTTTTTCATTAAATTAATAATTAATAAATAAATATTGGGGGACAATCTTACACAAATCGACCTAGTCCCAAACTAAGCAAAGCTTGTACTATGGGTACTAGACGACGACATTCATACTTATATAGATAAATACATAGAAAACATCCAAGACCCAAGAACAAATATCCGTGAAAAATTCACAAATAAATGCCCTGGCCGGGATTCGAACCCAGGACCTCTAGCTTCGGAGACAGAGTCACTACCAACTACGCTAAACAGGATGGCTAGCATAACTTGGCGCGCGAGCTATCTCACGCGCGAGATAGACTATCCGCCTCTTTCTAATTGGTACACACAGAAAGAGACGGATTGTCTATCTCGCGCGCCAAGTTGTGCTAGCCGGGCAGGCCGTCATTCGATTAGTTAATTAATTAATTTTAGTTACCTCTATCCTCTTAAAGAGTTCCTCAATAAGCCTCATAGCTTGCAACTTTTTCTGTGTTTCAAGCAACTTCTTCCTCTCTTCTGCGACCTTCCCATTGAGATCCACATCATCCCGCTGCATGAGTTTGGCTAGCTGCTTCTTTTTCCTTCTCTCTTCCCGTTCTCGCATCTTCTCTAGTTTCTCCCGCTCTGATCGCTCGTATTTTTGTCTTAAAGAGTGAAAAATAATACGTGAGACAGTTTCTTTTTGTCTGGAATAGATGAAAGCATACATACAGTATGCAAATCAGGTGATTGCAGTCAGCAGGACATAAACTCTGCCGGGTTCGGTACCAAAGGCCTAAGTTGCATTTAGTCTTGGCATTCAAAACATCTTAGTAGTACACTGACCAAGTGTACAAAATGACTTTTTTGTATAATGCCACGGTTACACAATTGTCTTAGTTTCAGAAAGACTTACGTAGCAAAAGGTCTAGGTCGTGAAAATAACCAATAAGCAGAATGACTCAATTGTGTAACGTCTTGATTGTATTAAGGACTACGTTATCAAATGATCTTGTTTGATAATTTGTCTTAGCTATAAAATGAGCCAGTGGTAGAAACGTCATGATAGCTAAACGACTTCATTGTATGAAAAATGACTAGGTACCTAACCGTAAAGTGGCCTGTAATTGAATTCGAAGTACTAAGGAGGTGATAATAAAATAAAGTATTGTCATTAGACAATCTGGACAAACTGCTACTAAGACATTTTTTTTATTTTACGATATAACTACGTAGTCTTTATGCTATCAAGACATTCTATAATATTGGCCGCGAAGATTATCCAGACCACTTACCTATTAAGACATTACGACTGTAAGTCGTTTTACAGCCGAGTCATTCCGTTTACTAAGGCTTATAGCAATGAGGGCGTTTTACAGACCAAGACATTTTGCTACCCAGACAATTTACAACCTAAGATGTTTTGAATGCCAAGACTAAATGCAACTTAGGCCTTTGGTACCGAACCCACTCTGCCTGCTGGTAGGTCATTCATGGTCTGCTAGCAGTTCACACCGTCTCCTCTCACGGCGGTCACAAGCAGTTTGTATACAAACTTTCAAACCAAAATTTTACCCCTTTAGGGCGTGAATTTCGAAATCCCTTGAAAGTACTTACAAATTTACCCCCTTTGGAATCGAATTTCTAAAAATCCCTTCTTAGTGGTTACTTACGTCGTATAAATAGACTACAGCGAAAAATTCAGCTTCCTAGGTCAAACGGTTAGGGCTGGGCGTTGATTTGAGTCAGTCAGTCAGGACTTTGCACCCCTATTTAACCCGCTTAGGGGTGGGTTTATCCAAAATACTAAAATTACTTTTCTTGTAATGTAATAAGGCGTCTATACAAAAAGTTTAAGTCTCTAAGCCGGGTAAAAGAGGAGTGCACTGGTTGTGTTGTCATCTAGGGCTTCGTTCCTTCATGACAACACAGCCCAAAGTTAAGAATGGCAGATGCCGAGGACCCTTAAAACCAGCTGTAGGCAGGTGGTACTGATGGGCTCGCAGGAGGATGTGGGGAGGGATGGCAGGACCTGCGGTGTGGTCAGGGGAAGGGAACAGGTGGAAGTTTTGAAACAGTCTGTTCTTGTGGCCATGCTAGGTAGATGCTTACTGGCATGGCCACACTATCAAATGAACAGGAGAACGGAACCTTGGGCATAGATTAATATATGCCTGGAGGAAGGTGGTATGATATGAGTAGACGTCTGTGGTAGCCATGACCCTCTGCAAATGAGGATATGACAAAGAATTCAGAAGGACTGTAACAATCTGGGTTTTTGAGGATTTGTGTCAGACTTGAATTTGGTTTTTTTTTCATGACTAGGAACTGTTTTTCCATTTACTCTCTCAATCAGTTTATATTTAAGTGTATATTCTGCTACTGCAATCAACCTGAGACAATTGAAATAAACTGTGCCTATCTACAGACAGTTTCTAAATCATTCATAATATTCACATTCACAGCGCACAGTGCAAGAAAAGAAATGTGAATGATAGCAGACCCGAGAGTGGGGCTTTATCTGCTCTGCTGCTCATTTTCCGTTCACACTTTGGCATCTCCCGTGTTTTAGGGCCCATGCACACCGCGTTTTTAAAGCACGCCGCCTGCGGCCTACTACTATAAACGTGGTGCTAGGAGAACACAGTGTACAGGGGCCCTTAGTCAACAAATTAAATTGTCTCACCTTTCTTTAGCTTCTCTTTTAGCAACCTTCTCTTTCTCTGATTTCTCCTCGTCATCCTTAGCTCTCTGTCGAGAGGACAGCCGTTCCCTCACAATGGCCCTCCGTTTCACTGCTGCATCCGTCATATGCTTAGTTCTATCAAAGTCGACTTTAATCCCGCACCATTCAGCAATGTCATCCTTCTTACGGAGCAGCTTCCGACCCCGCAAAGCATCCATGCAGCGGACAAAGCCAACATATTCATGGAACTGTATGTATGCTTCGAAATATAAAGCTTGATCGGAGGGTGGTGTCGTGATTCCGCGCATAGAAGATTTCATTTGTAGCCGGAACGGGTCAGCTATAGGAACATCCACTTGCCGAATGTTACCAAATTTCTCGAACACCTTTTTTAATACATGCTCAGACGGAGGGGCCTCTTCATCGCGATCACGATCATGGACAAACCAGCGGATTGGTAGATTGCATATGTGTATGGTGTCGGGCCGCTCACCAGGTTTCATTTCATCCATGTCAGTAGCATCACGGAAGAAAGAATCCCAAGAGTGTCGGCTGGGGAAATCGGACTTTGCCTCAGACACTTTCACTTTGAGGGGCTCCGGGTAATCGTTTAACTGCACTATTCTATCCTCGAGCCGCGCGAGAACGCGCTCGAGTTTATCAGGCTGTTCTAATTCTGCATCGAACCTAATCACTTCCGAACTATGCTTGGACACTTTTAGCACAGAAAACGCGTCAGGTTGGATCATTTTCCTCAATTTTTCCATCAATTCCCAATTGGAAATGGACTTGCCGTGCACCTTTTGGGCTGGGAGCTGGACAGAAATGTTTAGCTTTGCGAACGACTTCAAATACAAACGCTGAGGCAAATACAAGGCCACAGCGTCTGAGGCGTCCCTACACACTTGGATATTCATTGTTATTACTTAATTAACCTAACCTAACACCTACACAATTAATTACAATACAGTGACAAAATAACTACAGACATGTTAAATGGAATGGGATACAAAAATTATTAAATACTAAAATACAATGTAATAAAAGCTAATCATGAAATGACCAAAGTATTGAGATATCGCCCCCATCGTTCACGCCGCTACACGAAATAAATTGTTATTTTGAAAAGAACACGACACGTTTCACTAAAGTTATTCAGAAAAAAATAGAGAGATAATCTGTGTAAAAATCTAATCTCAATTTCTAAAATGCAGTTAGCGTAGCGTTGCGAGTTAGGTGAATGACATAGGAATTCACAAACCAATAAGAGATACTATATGAATTCTTTTCATTCTGAGAACGACAGCAAAGCAACGAGTCAACCAATCACCTTAGTGAAGATGAATCAGACCGGCTCTGTGATTGGTCAGCAGCGTAACTGTATTTGCCGCTAACGTAATATGTCTAATCAAATCAAAACAGTTTATTCTCTATTTTTTATGGTTTAATATGCGAAAATCACGCCAAAAAAAATTAAGTACGTAAACTAAATAAACAGATATCTTTTTTTTTTTTTTTTTCGTATGCACATAACTTTATTTATCACTTTACTTCACTTTCTTAATGGTAATGAAACTAAAGATCTATATCACAGATTAATACTTAGTTACTCCGTAACAGATGCGACAGTCACTTTTGCCCCGTTTTCAATAGTTCCGACGTGGCGCCACTGACGTGTAAATTTTAGTATCGCACTCTGTGGCTGTAGCCGTCAAGTTTGACATAATAGTGCTGCAAGAATTCGATAGTAGACATCGATACTGAATAGGGGTGTGCTGACTTTTATCGATAACGACAATGGGGGTTTAGTAATTAGATAAAACCAAAATTATTAAAAAAAACAAGTATTCTAACGAATGCATTTATTCATGATTTAGACAGAACTGAAAGACAAGTGAATGATACACCAAGGAATAAATAACAACCATTACTTGATTATTTTTTATTTATTTATTGCTTTTTGCCGCAGTTTATAAGTTTTATATTTTTTATATGCTATCTTTTGTGGTTCTTCCATTTTTGACGCATATTTTTCTTCTATGTCGCCTTTTAAAATTTTATTAATAATATTGCACCAATTATGTATATGCAGCCTGATAATATTTTTCAAAAATATCGTTTTTATTTTATTTTTATGCAGTTTACATCCCAGCCAGGAAATCTTCAAGTAGGTTGCTAATTCCCCAAATAAATTAGTACCGACATCATTTTTAAAACAATTTGTATTTAAATAAGCATGGATAAACTGACTTGATTCCCTGTACAAGTTCAAGAATTTTTCAGTTGGATACTTCAAGTTATCTCTTTTCAATCTTTTAAATTCTCTATGCTGAATATACGCGTGGTGCTCCTCTTTAGAGCTGCTTATATAGGTGCGTAAGCAGCTCTGGCAGTTAATTGTTTTACTTATTTTCCTACATATGTATCCTGCTGTATACGCAGAACAATGGACTCTCATTTTTTCTATAACAGCTTCGTCCATTGTGATTTGTCTTGACGCACTTGGATATTTCTGTGAAGTAGATGGGAGAGAATTTATTTCTGTACTTTCATTTTCCTTGTCAGCATCGCAATCGTCAAATAAAAAACTGACATCCAGTAAATTCTCACCACTGTCTACTTCACAGTTAGAAAATTTTGAATTAGGGCTAAGCAAATTTGTCAGCACTAATGACTTAAATGAATATATAAAACTATTAGAATTTGGCTTCACATTTCTGCCATTTAAAGCCCTGATTCGCCCAAAAAAGTTTTCTAGTGGGTCTTGGTTAATATTTCGAGGATAGTAGTATTCTACGCCATAATCATTTAATAATATCTTGGATATCCTTAGAAAACTTTCAAGTGTGGTTATCCATCCTTCGAGAGACGGTACACGCACTATTCGAGGATTTCCTTGCCTTAAAGCCAGTTTACTTACTGTGTCTACAAATTTAATTGTTTTTAACTGCTTTACGTAATTTTCCTCTTTTCGTACCACCGGTAGAGCCATTGACACTATCGAATAACGAATCGAAAAAATCGACGATTTCAGCTGTTGCCTCCATAGTAGTCAAGGGTGCGGAACCAGCGTGAAGCTTGTCTGAAAGTAAAAAAAGGAAACATTGGAACTTTTATACATACATAGAAAATATTGTAGTGTAATTTTTAGTATTTTCATGTTACATATGAAAATAAGATAAACACAATAACCTAAATGCACAAAACATTTTTTGGTGTTTTCATAATACATATTTCGCTTACGAATTGAGACAGCTTGGTGCAACCTAAATACCCTTAATCTTGAAGCGTAATCGGCATTAGGATATTTAGAAAACAATGTAGTTTCGTAAATCGTAACTATCTACTAACTAGTAGAACTTCTACTTACTTTGAGAACCGTTACACATCTAGAATGCTTAAAAAGGTATCTAGGCTCTTTGCTTAGTAGGATATATGATAATTTTATAAAATTAAAGTTTCAGATGTTACCCAAATGCACCCAAAAAAAGTAAATAATTTGAGATTTAGCCAAAAATCGTGATAATTATTGAGCACTAAGCAGCCTAGGGCGGTAAAGTAAAGGATGTCACGGATCAGTTATTTGTCGCTCAAACCAAAGGCAAATAATAAAATGTGATAGACTTTATGATCTGGGACCTTATTATTGCCCGAGTCTTCTGACCAATAAGAGAAATTTTACGCCAGCCCAGCGGGAAACAATTCCTATTTTGGTGCGATGTCACAAATTTGGAATAAAAGTACTTACTTAGTGCAGCAGTATAGTTAAGCATGGCTGCCACTCGAGAACTAAAAACTTGAGCAGCCACGCTGACCTTCATTTTCTTAATTTTAGCTGGATCAACGTGATGTGCTGTTAGCTTGGGTAGCGCCCTTGTGTGTCCTAATTTGCTGTCCACGTCATATATATATTGGATATCTTTCCAAGAAGCTCTTTTTCCTTGCCAAATTATATCCTTATTGAGGAAGTTATTTCTCAGCCCTTTCAGAAGATGTGGCGGGTCAAAAAATATGCTTAAATTATGCCCAGCAACGTCAATTGTGCCATCTGTAACAACATTACAATGTACTATCTATATAAGTATAGTCCGAAAACGTTTCCTTATTAAAGGGCAACAATAGCGTTAACTATTCATAGTTCACGCTATTGTTGCCGTTTGATTAAAATGTAGCATTCAGCAGTTAATATAAACAACACTCGTTACACGTTCTTGTATTTTAGTTCATATGAGGTATTGACGGGACATGAAGGTTAATTGCTGCGGTGACCGCTTACCATCAGGCGGGCCGTACGCTTGTTTGCCACCGACGTGGTATTCAAGAAAAAGCTGGCATTTAATTAATACTTGACACATTTATATGTTGAACTATTCAAATAATAATTACTGATTAATATAAGTCTATGTTAAATAAAAAATAATTAAGTATGTACCGTTTTCCATATCAGTTTGTCCATTACTGTTACGTACTGTCTCCTCTCGAAACTTTTTTATTGCAGTTCTAAAGGTTGATCCTTGATCGCAAACTAATCCTAAAGGTATTAGTCCTGTTTGAGCAACTTGTGTCACAATTTGCTTTATAATTTGCTGTAGTTCGATCGTAGATGTAGTCCCTTCACAAAAGTAGTATGATATACATTGCCGCCATGTTGAACACATTCCTCTTACCATGAAGACAAGGGCATGGTCACAAAATTTCATTTTTCTTTCTCCAGCCACATCCACAAATCCATGAATAAGATCGTTTTTTTCGTGATATGTTAAATATGGCGTCAATGCAATTTCGTCGAATACTATGGAGCATAACTTTTGCTGACGTCCCCAATGTTTTACTGTATTTTGGATATGTTTGAAGACCTGAGGATTCACTCCTGGTTTCATAGAAATTTTTTCAGAAAGTCTATGTAAAGTCCTCTTGTTGGGCAAAGCAAACATCGTTTCCAGAAGTTTGTAAGATTTCGGGCTTTGCTTCATAAGAATTAACGCCATCAGTTTTTCATCCATTGTAAATCTCCTAGCCATTTTGTTGTTACGGCATTGCTTCAATTGCATCAGTAAAAAAGTCTGCGCCTGTTTGTTGAGGTGTTTGAAATTCTTAAACAATTGCTCGTTACTTCCATGGGATATAGCTTTTGAAAGTCTTTGTCCGCTAGTGTGACCTAAGCTTGCTGTAGCTATGTTGAGCACTTTCTTTATAAATTTCCTCCTCTTGGAGCCTAATTTCTTCATAACGGAGCCTGTAATATATTACAGAAAAATAAATTATCAAACATTCTGAAAAATGAACACAAACAATTAAATAATCTAAAACCTGGAACTTCTACATCCCCTTAAACTAAGAGATGGAATTTTGAACGAGATTTCCGCAAATTTTGATGCTAGAGGCCTGAAAATTGATAAAGGGACTCTTTGTTATATGTAACTAGGGCTTCGCAAGGGTATTTAACAAAAATATCAAAATTAATAATTGTAATACATAAATAATTATTCTATCAATAATAGTTTTCGCAGCGCACGCGATGTAAACAATATTTTAGGTAATATTTTTACCAGGGCTCGGAAACCGGTATTCTCTCCATATAAAAATAGCGGTATTTTTTTAGTTCTTATCGTTCTTTCGTCTACTGTTTCATGTTTAATCAGGCAATCTAACAATATGAAGTAATAACCCAAATATATTATTGAGTCCTACATAAAGAGCATAAACTAATTAAAAATATTTGGCTATTTCAGGATTTTGAGATTAACCGGTTCCGAGCCCTGATTTTTACACCTTAGCTTACATTATTGGAGTTTTAGCTTTTTTCGTTTAATTCGGTTGTGTTTTTTTTAATGTTTGTTACTCCATAACTCCGTCATTTCTTAACCGATTTGGAAAATTCTTTTTTTGATTGTAAGTATATATATCCAAGTTGGTCCCATTTTTGTCAAAACGCAGTTCTGATGATGGGATTTATGAGAAATTGAGGAAACTCTTCAAATCTTAAAGGCAAACATATAGTGATTTTTGTTTTTTTATCAACAAATCGAGCATTGTCATACAAAAATGTGACATTTAATGAAGTGGAACTGCTGATGATGATCAGAACAGAACTCTTCAACGACGAAAAGTTCACGTTTGGCGATTTGTCCATCTAGTTGTTAAGCAAGTTCTATTTTCACGATTGATTTTTGTCATGCTCGAGTTCTGATGATGGGATCCATTAGGAATCGAGGGAACTCCTCAAATGTGAAAGGCACACAAATAGTAATTTTAGTATTTTCATGACCTAATCAAGCATTTTCATTCATAAAAGTGACATTTGATGAAATGGAACTGCTGATGATGATCAGAACAGAACTCTTCAACGACGCGTAGTTCAAGTTTGGCGATTTGTTCTCTTCGTTTTGTTTGTCAAGCAAGCAAGGTTTTCCATGATTCCATGAGGAATTGAGGGTACTCAGTATTCTACCATTATAAACATACTTATAGCCATTTTTATTTTATTGTATGGAATCTAAGAGTGCGCCATCTAAGTATAATAATCTTTCACCGGCCTCCCCATTGAAGTCGGTTTTTTTTTCTTAAAAATTATTTATTATAATATAGCCTATGTCACTCGGGGATTGTATAGCTTCCCAACAGTGAAAGAATTTTTAAAATCGGTTTTGTAGTTTCGAAGACTATTCAATGCAAACAAACAATCAATCAAATCTTTCCTCTTTATAATATTAGCATACATTATTTTACAATTGTTTTCGCAGCGCACGCGATGTGATAAATATGTCAGGATTTTTAGTAAACCCTTTAAATTAGGTGAGGCAAGTATGTAGGGGTTTTCGAACTAAATAAAATTAATTTGTGGCAAAAATGTCATTTTTGGTACAAGCTTTTATTGCTGACTTTACTTTTTTTCTACAACGGAGCTAAGGCGCGGACGGACAGAGGGATATGGCAAAACTATGAGGGTTCCTTCTTTACTACTTCGTCAATACAAAAAACATATGTAATAGGTACTAGTATTTAGGTAGATAGTATGCCCTTGCAAGCATCTATTCCGGTCTGGAATCCATGAGCAGCGTATACCCAATACATTTTTAAACATTTGTGTAATGAGTATGAATATTTATTTTATAGTCTTGGATGTTTTCTATGTATTTATGTATTTCTATCTAACATATCGTCGTTTAGTGCCCATAATACAAGCCTTATTAAGCTTACTATGGGGCTAGTCCGTCAGTAGTTTAAGCAGCTGGTTCTCCGAATAAATAAATAAATTATTATATTTTTATTTCATTTACTGAATTAATTAATTATTTACCTCTATGCTTCTGTGTTACTTCTTCACTAGACTTATTTCCTGTATGTTCCGAAGTGACAGCTTCTTCGATTGTTGTTAGTGAAGATCGCGAGCGTTCTTCTAAAATCACATCTGAAAGAGTAAACATTCATAGATTAGATTTATTTATTTCACGATAAAAATTACAATATCATATCAATGCATGTCAAAATTAAAGGAATTTTTACCATGACGAGATGAAATCTCAATACACAAAATGGGTAGGTATGTATCTCCTCCAAGGGATCGATGTCAATAAAATACTTAAAAAAATATTTCCATGAACTCCTTAACAGAGTACAGAGGGTTATCCAACAAAATATATATATAGCGAAAACCTTATAGTTTCGTCATGTCCGTCCGTCCGTCCATAGTAACAGCCGATTTACTTGAAGACTATTAAATTAGGGAACAATCCATATATTTAACCGGGGATGAAAAAATGGGTATAAGCGTGTGGGGTACATGGACAGACATTTGAAAATGATAGATAAAGAGGTTTCTAAAACTTTTACATTTAATTTAAGTCACTTGTTGGTGAGATATAAGCCGTCAAAGTCCTCCCCCTCTAATTTCCAAACTATAAAGAATACTTTCAAAGAATTTTAATTTAAACACGATAGGTCGAACAGTTTTTAAGTTATCGCTGAAAAACTGCCTGTACCAAGCAATAATACGTAAGTAAATTTCGTATGGAGATACGATCTTCTTTATTTCGCAGTATAGGATAGTAGTTTTAAATTAGGACTAGTAAGTAGTGGTACTAGGTACGGTGTCACAGGCCAAGACCCTCTTTGGATACTGCGCCAAAATAGTTATCTTGTTATTAAAATAATACATACCTAGTCTTTCAATGACTAATGCGGTTTCTGTCGTGTCTTGCTCATCGTTTTGGTCTTTAAAATAATTGTGATCTCTCAGAGCATCTCGGACTGCAACAGAATTAATCCAAAAATCATAACGTACGAGTACGAGTAGGTAATCGTGACAAATAGCAAATAAGATTAGACAGAGATTAAACGACCTTAATATACAAGATAAGTGTAACACACCACCACCATACCAGCCGCAGGACGTCCACTACTGGACATACTCGTAGGCCTCCCCCAATTTCATGGAGGGTAAATGCCATAATCGCCACGCTTGGCATGCGGGTTGGCGATCGCAGTATCTCCACCGCACTCCACGGATTCTGCTGCCCATCCCCCGGGGGTGTTGGTCGTAGTTTTAGTATATATTTACCCGGGTCCGATTTCAATAAACAGCTTTAGAAAAGTGTCACTTTACACACCCTTTATCGTAATAATTAACGAATTACCTATATGCTGCTGTGTTTGTATAAAACTGTTTATAGTAATAATTAACGAATTACCTATATGCTGCTGTGTTTCTTCTTCACCTTCAACGGAATGGGTACACTTAATTTCTGTATGTTCCGAGGAGACAGGTTCTTCAATTGCTTTTGGTGAAGTACGCGAACGTTCTTCAAAAAGTGCGTCTAAAAAAGTAAAAATGCCATATTAGCCAACAATAACACATTAGCTCTCTAATTCTACAACTAGAATGTTGGCGTCTGCATACTCTGCATTCACCAGGGTAAAAAGATCATAATCACTTTACTCATACGCAACTCTAGCAGAAGGAAGATATATGTCTATTATTATTATGCATAATTGTTACCTTGGCATAATCTTTAATTTTAAGGCGAAGGGGTAGTCAAGCACTTTCCATACAAACTTTGTGCAAGTTTTTCTTTGTTTATGTTTGAGCCAAAGTTATTATTTTTGGTCAATATGCTTATTTTTCTGTTAGCATAGACTTGATGTGTTTTTTTATTATTTTTTAATAAAGCAAAATTTCAGCATTCGGTTCTGCATATATCCGATATGTACAAGTAAAAAATAAAATAAAATGATTTAGTGCCAAAACTAACGAATAAAATTTGCACAACAATTGTATGGACAAGGCCTTGCCCTACCCTTCGCCTTTACAAGTGAGATGTTGTGTTTTTCATTATTTAAAGCGCAGGTGTACTAGTTATTAATTTAAACTTTATTGCAAAAAGGATTGGATTGGATGTGGTTAGCGCAGAATCAGTCATTGTGGAAGTCTTTGGAGGAGGACTATGTCCAGCTGTGGACGTCCTTGGGCTGATATCACAAAACAGAAATGTACAAATGGCGGACTTAATTCGAAATGACATTCTCTAGCAGCCAACCATTGGGATAAACAGAAATTAATAAAAGATGCAAAGAAAAAAGTGTGAAAATATCAATTAAGAGAATGCGAAGACAAAAACAAATATATAAACTGCCGCCTTGTGTGTGTTCTATCGATTATATAATAGGTTGTGCTCCGAAGAACTGTTCGACATGATGCCCACGGCCGCTTTCTATCATCGCACTGCTCGCCGTCGGCGGTATTCATCCTCATACCTTAGAACCCTAAATACGGTCGCGTACGGTACGATTTCAGAGGAATTTCTTTCCTGGGACGCTCCGGTTGTGGAATTAGCTCTCTGCCGAGATTTTCCCAGGGGACTACAGTATGGATTTCCTCAAGAAAGGAATTTTTAAAGGGTCGGCAATGCGCATGTGGCACCCCTGGAGTTGCAGGCGCCCACAGGCGGGTCGTACGCTTATTTGCTAAAAGCTATATATAGTTATTGAACCTGGTGTGCTCTAGGAACAATTTAGTAATAGTTTAGAAACTACCCGTAAACGCTTACCTTTCTTTTCTGACACGAGCGTGACTGTTTCAGCGTGCTGTATATATGATATGTTGAGTTATATACTAGGGACCTCACAACAACGGTAATTTCTGCTAATTTCCTTAAGTGACTAGGCCTTTAATCACCACCAAGTCAGCCTATGAAGGTGGCAGTCTTAGATCACAGGCCTAATATTTATGTGAAGAGCATGAATATTTGTTTTATACGCTTAAATGTGTTCTGTGTATTAATGTATTTATATTTTTTTATATATTACATATTCGTCGTTAACTAGTTATCATCATATCAACCGAAGGAACTGCTGGACCTGTCCGGCGCCACCTGCACCCAGTGGACTTTACCAGGCCATCAGTCCACCTTGTATGGGGGTTAACCCACACTGCGCTTTCCGTTACATGCTCGCCACTCGAAAACTATTCTGCCACCGATTTTACGTTCTTTACCCTGTTGGCAGCTAGAGACAAATGCAATACCCTAAACTCTCAACACAGTGCAGCGTGCAAGTTGAGCTCCTCGCGACTGTTCTTACTAATATCATGAATACAACACTAATTAGTAAAGTAGTACTATCTTCTGTACACCGGTGCACAGTGTTTTTTTTAATACCGGTGCACCAAACACGAGAGAGCTGACATCTCTATCTCAAATGAATGAAAATATTTCGTTTAAGTCTAAAGACTTTTCAAGACATAACAAAAGGATGCATACCTTTATCATCTTGGGTGGAGATGTCACATTCAGAAGGTAAGCAAGATGGATGTTCATGGAAATCTTCGCCTGAAATGGTTAAATGATGATTTTATAAATTTACCTATACATAGTCAGGTGTAATCGGTCAGGACATTATTTGTGTAATTAGCACGAATATTTGTTCCTGAGTATTGGATGTTTTTTTAAGTATTTAAGCATTTATTTTTCTGTACGTGTATTGTCGTCTACCACCCATAGTAGAAGCTTTACTTAATATGGGACTAGGTCCATGCGTGTAAGAATGTCCCCCAATATTTATTTATTTATAAGACTAATTAAAATTCAACATGAGATTCTCCATATGTACTCGTGAATCATTATGAGGATTATGTTCATTTCAACCTACATTTATAAAAACCATATGAACTAATTACTTAGCTTTGAAATATGTATTTTTTGGGAAGAACATTCAATGAATTTGATTGGTGATAATATGTCAATCTATTCACAATTAATTGGTGAACAAAAAATAATATTTCTACTTTATGTTATATCAAACAATACATGGATACCTTTAATGTTCATGTGGAAGTAATTATAAGTAGATACCTACAAACATCACATACATACATTTAAAAATTAATACATATGGTTAAAGAAAATACCTGGTCTTCCAATGACTAAAGTAGCTCCCGTCATGTCTTCCTCATTATCTTGGTCTTTAAAATAATTGTGGTCACTCAGAGCATCTCGCACTAGAACAGAGTTAGCACAAATATAATAGCCAGCAGGAACTTATCATCATCAACATTATAAATCGCATTATATCAAAAGGCAAACAAGAATTTATAGATATAATGAAAGCTCAGATTATAAATGAAACATTTACTTTATAGTATCATCCATATTCAATAAAAACAAAATTGGCTTGTCAAATAAGAAAGCTTTGTAATTTCAACATTAATAACTATATTATATATATTAATCGATGTTAACAAGGTTAAATTACAAAGAATTTGTAAAAAAAATAGAAAATGAGTGAAGCGAAATGACATGGTTTAAAATATTTTGTTAAACACACAAAGTTATATAAGAAATAGGTACTCACCAGTTCCGGGTGCAGGAAAGGGTTCACCGTGTGTTATTTCGTCATTCGTAAAAAGGCTAGGATAAGAATACCGAAGTCTTTTGCCTTCTCCGTCAAACTGATATTGGTCAAAATGCTTCTTACACACCCGTTTTCTGAGCAATTGTTCTTTAGATAGACCGATGAGTAAAGGATTCGTAGGCACAAGGAATGACATCCACAAATTCCTAAGCTTGTCGTTCTTAGGAAAACTAAAAAGTGTTTGAGTTTCATTTGTAGTATTGCAACCGCCAACACAACACTTTAGTCTCATGGTAATTATTATTGCACAAACGATATTGCAGCACAATAAGGAAGTATTGCCCCAAATAACAAAGGAGAATTGGATATTTTGGATCTCGACTCAGCAAAAAGCGAGGAGATACACAAAACACCGGCGTACTCGACTTTGAAATTTGGCACAATGAGAATGAAACGTCAAAACTTTTCAAACAGTAATGGCGTTTCAAAATGGCGGAGCGCGATAGTAGCGCTACGTCGGCGCACTCGGGAGTTAAGCTGTCACAGCCCTGATCTATATCTAATTAAAACTAAATAAATAAAAATTAATATATTTACAAATTGCCTACAAAATAGTCCCCCAGGTCGGCACTCTGCGGTAGGGTGCCCATAAGGCTGGCTACGTTTCCTCGCTGAATGGCGATGCCAATTCTTTGACCGAGGAACAAGACGATCATTCCGTGGCAAGTGGGACGACCCCTAGTCTGGGACGCCACCTGCGTGGACACATTGGCTCCGTCCCACCTGCCCACCACTTCGCAGAGGGCGGGCGCAGCGGCAGCTTCGGCAGAAGCTGCTAAACACCGCAAATACACGGGCCTCGCAGGCAACCATGTGTTTGCGGCTTTCGGGGTAGAGACGCTTGGGCCGTGGGGTCTAGACGCCCAGAAATTATATCGGGACCTGAAAAACGGCTCTTCGAGCACACGGCTGACCATAGGGCTGGCTTGTTCCTTTTATTTTATTTTATGACCATTATTTTACAGTATAGTGGGCTAGGTAGCTAATTTAACCAACTGCACGAAAGGCGACTATGGGTTTGCTCTTGTTGTATCCGCGCCTGCGTAACAAAGAGAATATAATACTCCTTACCTGCGTAATATTGCATTGTCACATAGTCACCGAACTTAATTATGCCAAATTTCAGCTCCATCGGTTGAGAATAACTTTATAATTGAGTTGTAAGATTTGACCTAAACTGAACATACGCACAAACATTGAAGTTTGTGAGCACACAAAATAAATGATTATAAACTGGAATCAATCGTTAGACAGCCTGTTTGAAACTAAGCCTACCGGTGAGCAACTTTAACCCTTTCAATGCCAAGGGCGCTTTTAAGTGTCATGGACTAGCTACTAAGGACTAACCTTCCGTGATTTAGTTTTGTATGCCTATGTGAGGAAGGGCAATCATAGGCGGAGTGTCATTGTTTTATTATCAGTAGCATTAGCAGTTACCAAGAAGTCTTAGAGCGTAAAATATCTATACAATACTGGTATAAAGGAAATGAAAACAAGAAATTATAAAGAATCCTTTTATTTTTTTAAATACAGAATCAATTACTCACAAATGACACGTTTAATGTGTAGAGCTATTGCGTAAAATGCAATTTACAATTTTGAAACATGTCAAGCACAACCCTAAGCACATCCCTAACTAGCAGATGAAATAATTTTCAAAATACGCGGCATTATGTTGCAACTTTTGAATTAAACAGCAGTTAGTGCCTAGGGTTGCCACTCGACGATATAACGTATCAAATATACTTAGGCTATCATAAATAATTCAGCTCATATTTACACAGCTCTATTCCAAAATATAATTACTCCTTACTAATAAAAAATAGATTACCAGCTATTATGTACATGGTCACATATTGAATACTGTTTATTTGCTTATATCGAGTTACGATCTAAAGTCTATTGCAGTTTGTTATAGGTAGAAGAGTCGCCGCGCCAATGTCTAATTTCTTTAAAAGATACAAAAAAACATCTTTGTGTTCTTTGCCACAAAGACCAAAATCAATTTGGTAATTTGCAGTAAATTGGACAGTTTATTGCTGTTACATGTTAACTGTTATACATGTTCTATTCTCATGAAAGTGGGTTGGATCAGTTTTGTGTGGGAAGACGACATATTGGTTGTGTGATTAACAGGGTTGTCACTAAGCTAACTCACAGATATACTTAAGATGTATAGTATAGTTCCAACACAAATGTGCTTTCGTTATAAAACGACTTCATGGAGCGATTTTATTGATGTAGGCAGCGAAACGTAAAATTTACGAATATGACTTCCGCAGATTAAGCACCATTTACACAAGTCAGAATGCTGCTCCAAGTGTTACTACATAGCTAAATGTATTATTTGACGCAGCATCGAGACATGTGTAAATCAGGCTTTAGACACAGCTTGCTAGCCTCTACAAGCACATAGCGAGTTTGTGGAGTACATTTAAATTAAATTAGTTAATGATATTGTATAAATAGATATTTACTGGATTTAGTGGCAGTGTGGAAAATTGTTATGTATGTACAGTTTTATACAATAGTTGCATACTTAGAAATATAATAATATGCTTCACTAATAGTAAAACAGATATACAAAACAATACGTAGTTGTATCCAGAATAGCAATATGTTTGTTAATACTACATTGTAAATAACAGGTAAGAGCTCGTTCCCACTTGTCGGATGTCGGATCCGGATTTTTATCGGGTGTCGGCGGCTCATACAAATTGGTGTCCGACAAATATGAACAGCTTCATATAAAATGTTCTGCCACTGGACCATCCGATTAAAATCCGGACCCGACATCCGACAAGTGGGAACCAGCTCTAAAAAGACAGGCGGGTACAGTAAACAAAAATATTACTGACTGTGACAAAAACGTGCGAACTCGAAACCCTTTCAACGCGTATGACTCTTATTTGCGTCATGTTGCAACGTCAGATTTTCCGCTACTTATGACACAAGCGTGCGGCGTTATCGTGTGCCGCACTGAATGCGTTTACAAAGATCATAGCAGTGTACAGGTATTTTTGTCAGTACTGTCATATTTATGACAGTATAAACAAGCCTTATTGATTATCTTCCACATACAAGTGAGCGTTCTTTAATATTAGTAAGGAGACCTCTAAGATGGAGACTACGCGCCCGTATATTTAGAGATGAAACCCCAGACGATTTCACATGTGACAGATGACATTTCATACGAATGTAAAACATGAAGCTAGGATATACATACGCCTGTCAATGTCTTCATTTAACAATTTCATAGCCAGAAACCAGCTATGCGAGCGCTCGTCTCGTACGCGCTTTCCTCTACATACAGTTTTTAACATGTTATCGGCTACGATCGTAGTTTCGTTGGCAGTGAGTGTCAACTGCCAATCACTGCCAACTCTTCGCAGCAATGTGTTTTCCGCTTTGTAGAGACTGCCTAAGAACTCGCTTAGCGTGTTGCTGGCAGTGAAAGTGTTAAGATTTGTCACCTGTCACTTAGAGCCAAGCTGAACAGAGAAGCACGACTGTTTATGTCAACACATAGCATTCGTATCGTATTTATGAAAAAAAAAATGTACGTGAGTAGAACAACAAAACAAAAAATAACAAAGTTCAAATCCGAGCTTATCCCTATAAGGGATCTCTTCCAGCTAACCTTTGAGCAATTGAGTGGAGATAAAAATCGTAGGCAAACCGGGAACTAAACATGTACAAAACAAATATAGCTTTATAATAACATCACAATATTATATAATAAACGTCACAATATTCGTCCCTTGGTAAGTATGTAAGTGCGATAGAGACAAATGCTTTATGTCCGACATAAAATTTATCATGCTAGGCATAACTAGGCACATATTATAAGTTCTACTAGATTTCTTAGTTATCACTTTACCTGTGCATTTTGACCCAAACAAAGGAATAGAATATGCCGTTATATGTAGCATAGCATAATGCAAGTGTTTTTAAATGACCAAATAAAAGTCAATAGAGAATTCCTGGTCTCGATTTTAAGGCTAAGTAATCTAGCAGAATTATATGCCAATTTATTATAATCTAGAATTACTAACAGTCATATAAATTAAGTTGTGTATAGAAACTTTGCGAAGGGTTGTAATACCTACATTGTAAGCCTATAGGAACCGACGTTATGCATTTACATTCCCTTATGTACATTTAAAACTAATTTATTGCTCATTGGCTAGTCAAGAGTTAACACAAGCGTTTTAAAACCGTATATCGACTTCTTAGAAGCATGTCTTTTCCAAATCACAGCCTTCATAAAGTCAATATACTGTTTTCTATTTCGATGTTTATGCCAATTTTAAATGTCTTTTTGACCAATTTTCGTATTTGAAACTAATTGCACTTCACTTATAAAATTTTAGCTGATTTTCGTCAATTTCCTATAGAAATGAGTGAACTCAGATTGGTCATAGGAAAGTGTCTTTTGTAGATTTGAACTTCCTAGCGAGAACGCAAATGCTGAAGAGCACCACACTCTTAATGATAAAGCGAATCGCAATTAGCTAGAAATTGTACGTTAGTAAATGATATCCTAAGTTGATGCAACATAATGAGAAAAAATACATGTCCATTTTCTATGGCGATTTTTGTATAAAATTATATATTCAGTATTTCACGCTGCGTAATTGTAAGACACCAAAAGTTGTCCAAATACCTAAGGTTTAGCTTGTGGTGCCAAAGCTAAGTAAGTTTCTAATTTGTTCGTAAATTTGTGAGTGTATCCGTTTAATCCTACTTGTGATGCCCAAGCATTTTAATTCCCTAAGAATACATTACACAATAAATATATTAATATTCTCAATTTAACAGTACTCTATAGAGATTTTTAATTTTCATTTAACTAAACACACATTGCCCAAACAAATCTGCATTGTTGCAAGATATCCAAACAAACCTAAATATTTACAAGAATTGTAAGAACTCGAAATAAACTCGTGTACAAAACAAAACTCGATACAATCAACAGCTTTCATATGAAATAAGTTAAAATAAATTTCAGTCTTCTATTAAATAGTATCATTGCAGATGCTATTAGATCTGATTTATAATAAGAAGAGTATGATACAATTTGTACAACTTATTGAAAATTGACAATGTCTAAGGATATATCAATATAGCTAACACCTTAAAAATCACTGGTGAGAATTAAGGTAAAACGTGGTCCGTACGCCACTATTGTGATGGACCCTATTAAAAAAAATTAGAAACCGGTTTTAAAATTACTTTTAATCATAGTAATTGTCTAACAGTACATCTGTGAGCCCTAGTTTACCATTGTGGTATAACAACTCACATACTTGACATACTCAAAACTTGTCTTCCTTTCCGTTCCTCAAAGTGTGCACTAACAAATAGGAAGCCCCACTTCTAGTATTCATTCACTAACTACTGCACCATTAGTCACTATTTACAACACGAGAGCTGCAGAGTTCACTGTCCAACACTAGGTGCTTATTGCATCAATGTATTTCACATTAATTTGTTGCTATTACCACTAAAATATTCCCTAGTTTATGCTGATGGAGAAACCAGGAAACCACATTTTTTTAAGTTGACATGTCTATAGATATTCCTTTCAGTCCAACCAACCAACACTTTTAATTTCGATGTTTCACCAACATCAATGAAAAAAGTCGCTTTTTAAGTATTTCAGCACTACTTCATGACTGTTCTTCAGTACAGCCTGATATTCTTTGACAGATGATGGACGAAACCTCAGGATTCACAATTATAAAATCAATGATCCAATTAGTGTACTCGTCAGTTTTGGACATGATCCACGCTGTCTGCAGTTATATATCTGCTGCCAATGGTTAACGATGACCAAAACTCCATCTACAGGGTTCACAGTTGTCCCCCTACGAAGACTGTCTGTTTGCCGCTATATCAATGCGTAGTTTATTCATTCTGACACAATATGCTTGTTTTGCGCGTTTCTGATGACCGACTAATGAGAAGCTTCATGCTTGTCCAGTGAAAGGGTGTGGTAGGAATGCTATTGCTGTCACCAATTCTGACAAAGCTTTGAGGCTGGTATGCTAGACCTGTTAGTCTCGAAAGTTCGACTAACCTCTCGCACAACCCCAGGGCGTCGATATAGGACGCTCACGCTAGGAACAAAAGAGCGCGTGCTTGGCGACGATTGGGATGCCATGTTTTGAATTTTCTAGTTGTAAAACATCAATCTTGTTAAATAGAGAACCTTCTGTTTGAGTGCAATTTTTGTGACTTTCTGCGAGCCTGTCCCTAATAAGGGAAAACCGGAACTCATTATCATCAATACTTTACACTTATAATCACATTGTTCAGCACATAACCAAAGACTGTCTCTGAAGCAACCTCTTAATTATTATGCCTTGACACACTGATGATCGGCAAATGGCATATCAGATATTATAATACTCTTGACATATCTGTCTGTGTTTGATGTTGGGTTATGTCCCGAATGATTAGCAGGGACTCATCAATACTTTAGACACTGAATCTCGCCGAATGGTCTAGCCGATATTAACTGAAGACTGATTTTAACATATCACTCTGGTTGATGCTCTTGCTCTATGGTGTACTTTTAACATTAGACACTGATGGTGATGATCGCCGAACGTCACGTCCAGCAGATAACCGTAGACTGGTCTTGACATCACTGTCCATGGATGGTCTTTGGTCGACGGCGGCCGAAGACTGCTGACATATCACTGTCTATGGTGGACGCTCTACGGATTAATTGGCTCGAGCTCTCTTGGCATGGCTGGCCGGAGGGGCGTGGGCGGGCCGCGGCGCGGCGTGGGGCTGCTCGTCGGCCGCGAGTCCCGACCGCAGCATGTACTTGAACTGCGGCATGTGCTGCATAACGTCCCGGATCTGGACGAGCGCGAGACCGTTCTCGCCCGCGGCCGCTGATTTGCATTTGCCGGAGTTGCGGAGGACTTGGAGTTGGGTTCTGGAAATAAGGTTAAATGTATAATACTTAATGTATAGTACTTTGTTTAACGAGGGCAGTAAGCGGAAAATTGCGAACGAGACTATCAGAAGCCCGACGCCTAAGGAGAAGGGCTTTTGGTGCCTCGAGTTTGCAATATTCTTAAGACCGAGTTAATCACAATGTTTTTCATCACATTTGCGAGGAAATAAATAACTCGAGCACCAATCGCAATTGACGCTGGGGCATCCTTGCGAGAGAGGAGCATGCAGCTTCAATATTTCACCCAATCTAAAACAGTATTCTTGCAGCGCGCGTCCAACTAGATTTTTCAGATTCAATATTTCGATCAATCACAGAGCAGTATTCTTGTGGAGCGCGGACAACTATATTTTTTAAACCAATCAGATCGATCAGTTCGATCACACACAAACTCGATAACTCCCCCGGGAGGTAAATCGGCTATAACTGCTCTGTACGCCTGCGTACCTACAATAAGACCCTTTACAAGCAAGTGTGATGAAACATATGATGCATTAGCAGGTGATACATAAACGTGTCTTGGGTGTAAGACAGACGGAAAAAACAAAGTTGAGGAGGTACCGCATCTCATACCATAGGGCCGGAAAATAAGCTACACAACAATTGCTAAGAATGACAATTAAATTGCTCTGCTCAAGTGACATTGAAAAAAAAGTGTAATAGTGAAAAATGGAATTAAATGGCTCCGTTTTGCGAATATAGGCCTTTGATACATATACGAGTATACTCACGAGTTGGGCCGGTAGAGGGTCAGGCCGAGCGCGTCCAGCATGGCGCGACACGTGGACAGTTGCACGCGAGGGAAGAAGTGGCTGGCGAGGTCGGGGAGCGTCATCAGCAGCTCCGTGTACTGGTAGGGCTTCGCGTTGATACAGGGCACCATCGTGTTCTCCACCAGCGCTTTTTGAACCTGCAAACATGGTTATATAAGAATAAATAAATATTGGGGGGACAATCTTAAACAAATCGACCTAGTTCCAAACTGAGCAAAGCTTGTACTATGGGTAATAGACGACGATATAAAGATAAATACATAGGAATCATCAACACACAGGAGTCATACTCAGGAACAATACTCGCGATAAATGCACAAATAATGCCCTGACCGGGATTCGGCTTCGTAGGCAGCGTCACTACCAGCGCCCTGTAGCCCGGGTATAGAATACGGCTACGGTATCCTCTGCCTGTCGTAGAAGGCGACTAAAAGGGGGTCCTTGGGGTCGAAGACGGTCACAGTTGGGGGCTGTGATCGCCTATAAAAGCAGATGGTTGGACCCACAGACTCTAGGGCGGCACTGGTGCGTTCCGAAGGAGATCCCAGAGCCGCCCGAAATGGCTGGCATAACCACCGCACTGTCCCCGTGGTGCGGCGGTATCCATAAAGGATTTTCCCCCGGGAAAAAAAAAAGGCAGGGTCACTACGAACCAAGCCAAAGTGGTGGTAGTACATTTAGTAACTTTTCTCAAGAATGGCCGTAAAATTGTAATTTACTCGCTACATACTGGAAGGCGAAGTGTATCGGTCAGTCATAAATTAAAATTAAAAAAAACGTCACAGGCTCGCCCAGCGCGACTACAATGTTACAAATAAATTCCATTATGTGCTGAGTCCTAAACTTTTTAAAAAGATAACCAGCCATACAAAACTAGTGCCTACGCCAATTCTTGGGATTAGGGAGCGGACCACAGGCATCCTTCAGGATGCAACTGTACTGGGAATAACGCTAGGAGGATGATGATGGACCAGCCATACAAAAGATGGCACAGGTCGCGTGCAGCCAATTCAAGACGTATTTTTCTGTTAAAAACGCAACTGTCGGGTGGATGATCTACACAAAGGGCAGGATAAACCGAGAGAACTTTGGTCAACTAAGACTCAGAACCGATATTCGTTTACGTTGTCAGCTCTGGTTATTATTTTAACAATATTTAATGAGAAGACACTAACGAAAAAAAAGTAAAAACGCTGAATGTTTGCCCCCAGCGACGGATCAGTTTTCTCATAAGGCATTTAGAGACCCTAGGCATCTGGCGCCTTAAGTTGCCCCTCCATCCCCTCGACCCTAGGTCGGCTCCGGATTGGAGAGCCAATTTTAAGTAGATACCCATTGTATTACATAATAGTATATTAATAAGACAGAGGCTTAGAGTGGCGGTTTTAAATGGGTTACTTTCATCAGTAGCTCATGTCACAAGCATTTTATTTTTCTAAATGACAATAATATTACCTAGGTACATCTTGAATGACAAGGTCGTGGGTTCGAACTTGGTTTTATTTTATTTTATTAATTAAGCACACAAAACAGATAACATTCATTATGCAGGAAAAATATGATAATTCGGAGGTACTGATTAGGAATGCCATCCAAAATGGCCAAGAAGAGTATGATCACAGAACAAACACACACGCAGCATGATTACATAATAACATTAATAACAATGAGCGAAAATTATCCTAAAACTACACCTACATAACATATAAGCTAGAATTAAAGTTGCAAACAACTAGTTACAAATGTTGTTTTAAGTAGAAACATGACTAAATACAAATTTCTAGCACCAATTTAAGAGGATGACTGAGCACTTTGACTATCTGCCTTCTAAATATCGAGAGTTGCGAGTCGAATACGTATGTCAATACTCGTATCTGTCGTTTCCATACCAGGTCATTGTATTGACGACGATATAAAAAAAATACGAAATATCATATGGTATTTAATTAACAGTCATGTTTCGATGAAGAATAACATCGAAAAAACCGGTCATTTATTCCAGCAAGGATAAGTTTTCCTTCTGGATTGGAAGATGAGATGGCATGTTTTCATAATCTTGAGATTAAGTTCAAAAAGGAGAAACCTTGGGATCGTTGCTTACCTTATACGGCGTATGGTTGCCAGTAATATTGATTTCTGTTATCGGCGTAAGGCGTTTGCGGTTGTCCACTGCGTGAGAGGTTGAGTGGCCATTCATCGATCCGGTCACTTGCGGGGGTGCACTGCAAATTGAACCTTATTATTAACGTAATAAATAGCGTATTGCTTGCGCACTAAACAGTTTTTAAAGGGCTTTTTTCGGAGCTTCTGGAACAATGGCATTGTTCACTTTGGTGGTATGAATGGAACAAACTAAGTAGAATTATTCGTTCGCTGCCTAAGGAACAATAAAATGTGGGAATTGGACAGTGGTTGTTGCCCGCATATTGCGTCTATCGACTTATTACTTATAGCTTTATTTAAAAAATGACAGACTTACTGCCATTCGATTTTGAAACTTCTCGCTTGGACATAAAAGTTGCTTATTGGACGGACTAATTTGATACAGTTCGGTCACTTCAAATGATTTAAAATATACTATGGCAAATAAGTGCGTCAGAAAACACAATCAGCGTTAAAATGCCTAATCTGTTGAAAAATAGAAGTAGCCGCTCGTTCGTAGTTCGTCATATTAATATAAATATACTAATGAAGGTAGAATACCTGTATAATACTGAGAGTGACAAGGTACTAAAACAACTTGCTACTTTAGAGGTTGAGAACGTGTGTAATTTATTAGTGTGTATTATTACTTATTGTAATGGAATCTCGATGCACTAATATCAAATAACATAAAGTTTGTAAATTACTTTACTGTTTAATAATATTAAGAAAACGACTAACAAATTATGGATCACGTTGTCTGATTAAAGAATTAAATTATAAATTTTTATTATTATAATACGAGTATAACAGTAAATTAAATTAAAATGCTGAATAAATATAAGAAAAATAACTATCGAGATCATTCCAACAGTAAAATAATAAGAAATAGACTGCACAATATTAATATGTACCACACAAAACTTACATCACTATTAGATTTGACCTCAAAAGACATTTTTTGGACGTTCAGATAACCCGCCTAGATATTACTTTAAACATAGATTGTGCAATAAAAACAATGACAAACTTATTTATTGTTCAGCTCAGTGTCAAGACAATGGCGAATGGATTTTCAAGAACAGCCTGTATAAAGTCAACTGACTGACATTTAATACCGTCAATTGTAAAATTATAGGAACACTCACACCCATAACATAATGGTACTTATAAACACATCAAAAGAACAATTGTAATGCGAATGTGATGCAATACGTCATAAGTTTTCGTTATTGTTTACTTGTTTTTGGTGTTTGATAAGATACGAATTGTATGGAAAACAACTATGATAATTGCGTTTATTGCCTCCTTTTGACTAGTTCAAAACATTAGCACGGCACGAAGTAACTAGTAGGATGTAAGGATGAAATATCTAAGTAACAAAGAAAAGTAAAAAAAAAATCTTTTTTAAGTTTTATTGTTTAAAAAATACATTTTTTATTGGTTTTTCGTCATGCTTGGCACATGTGGTAGTGTGTCAATTCTACCAAACAGGAATGTAGTCTCTTCCAAGAATAGCATTTAATACCCATAAGCTATCGCACTAACTAGGCTGCACATATAACCATATTCAAGTGTGGTGAAATCTATCCAAATTGTGAAAATAAACGCGACTTTCATACACGTCATATATACAGGCTGTTCCCAATGATAGCACTACAAAAACGTATAAAATGCTCACTTCATAGTAGATGTGTTGGCTGTGCTCCTTACTAGAGGCGGCGGCGGTTGCTGCCCCATCGCCATTGATATTGCACTGTTCGGAAACTGGAATAAATCATAAAAACAAACATATTTTCAAACGACTACTGAAGGAGATGCCGTTAAAGGGAATTCGAATTAAATGGGATATTTCCACAATAAGGACAGATTTTTTTAAGGAGAGTTGTTGATAGGTCTTGTTTTTATGCAGACAGAATTTTAAAAACGAGTTTATATAGTGTTTATGAAACTAATTTGATTAGAAGTATATAGATTATAATTATAAATGGCCAATATAATGAAAAAATGAGAGACAATAATAACGAAAAAAAAAATCGTGCGTGCTAGTAGTAACAAAATAAAAAAGGTATCAATAAATTAGTCAAACAAAAATTAAAAAAAAAGACTCAGCAATAGAAATATAAAAAGTGCCTAAATAGGGTTAACCTACCTATTTGTCGGCACCCCTTCAGCTCTTGGCACATTTTATTCCAAAGAGTGTTGGAAATACCTGCAAAATCTAGGTGCCAATGTCTCGACACTGTGGTGCCAATAAATGGGTGGTTTACCCTTTTATATTATCTATGCTAATTATTATTATTTTGATTTCCAGTTGTTCAAACTTTGGCTAAATTCTGACCAATGTCACTAATTACATCATCACTTTTGATCTAGAAGAGGCGCAAATACAAAATCTAATTAAATTATTAACTCCAATAAAAGTTTGTGCAACTGGTGATAGTGACGTAATAGTAATTTACGAAAATAAACCTTGTTCGACGATCACTTCCGGTTCCTGAACTCAATTAAGAAACCACGGCGATAAAAGAAAAATACTATGCAACTTATGAAATTGCTTACACCTAGTTGCGACAGTAGTGTTATGTAAGCTGTACAATAATCTTCCCTGAATATTTTTGTAACGAGAACAATAAGAAACCTATTCAGTAAGGATGATGATGATGCTAAAAAGTGTGTTTGACGAACTTAGCGGGCGGTAATTGGCACATTACGATACCATGGCAGAATAATTTTAAACTAACCGTCACACAGAATGCTGTAGCAGTGCGGAGCGGTACGGTGCAGTAGCAGTAACCTTATAATATTCATAGATACTAGTACGAAAAATGTCGCAAAGAGCAGCAGGAAAGTTTGATCTTAAGTATTCTTTATTTTACCGCCCTATGTAATGTACTGACACCTCTTTATTTGTACTTATTAATGAAACACTCGTTGGTTTCATTTACAAGCGGTTCAGTTATTTGTAACTAATTATTTACCAGTTTCTATGTCACTTCGTTCAGGCGTCATTGGAAAATCTACTTCGTCACTACAACGTGACGTGAATTCTTAGAATTACAACCGCACTGTGTAAATATTGATGAGGCAAAATCGATATTTAAGCCTTTTTAAGTATTATTCCACACAGAGGTCTAATTTAACGGTTGCATGCTGTTGAGTTCGGAATTAATGTCTATCATTTTGGCAGGCGATGCACTCGACTTCAGTAGAAATTGCTAATGAAAATATGCCAAGTTTTAACTAGTCCGTAAACCGTAGGCACGGTAGCACGTTACAATGATGGCGCCCGAAAATTAAACTTAGATAAACATCCTGACTCCTCTAAGTATTTTTTTTTTTATCATGATCGGTTACGGTAAGTATGGCGCCCCGAGCATTAGGTATACATTTGCGCTGCCCTCCAAAGCCTTCTTTACTGTCATTTTACCACTGATTCCAAGTTACAACGTGGCATGATATATCTGTATCGCTCTAACGCTCTCAAAAACCGGCGTGACTTCATTCGACACTGCCTAGCGCACTGATGCATCCGTATAATACGACCGCGGGACTTAAGGTTTTATATGAATTCATCAGTCCCGGGATGGATTTCCTGGACTCATGAGGGCCAGTCCTGGGACAGCAAACTCTTGCCGCCAATAGGCGGCGCACGCCAGCGCATCAGGGTACTGACGCCATGTACAGTCGCGGAATGAAAAGGTTCGTCACTTTCATTCCGCAACTATACATACGGTTAAAGAACTTTTCTCAAACATGCGCCTAAATGTATGCATTAATGTCACGAAAAGAGGTCATGAAGTTACCTGTTTATGGCTCCCTACATTACTTCTTGGCCGGCCGCCAAGAAGTAATGTATGGAGAATGTATGAAACTAACATTATTGTCCGCTGCTCTAACTTTTTAAATTTCCTTACTAAAATCAACTGCTAAAGGAAATATTACACAGAGCCAACCGCCACGATTTTGTATATATATTTTTAATTTGTGTAAATTGGTAGTTTTTAGGTATTTCCGTTTTATTTTTATCGTTCTTGTATTTTTGTATTTTGTTTTTTTTTTCGAATCTTTCGAGTATTTATGTATTTTTTTTTGTTTTTTCGTGTTATTTTGTAGCGTACTTTGTGTTTTTTGATATTTATGGACTTTTTAAAAGTTTTTCGTATTTTTTTGTAGTTTTCGACATTTTTTTGGTTTTTCCATGTTTTTGGTTTTTTTAAGTTTTTACGTGATTTTGGTATTTTTTAGTTTTTTCGTGTTTTTTTTTAAATGGTGCTTGTATTTTTGAGCATTTTTCGTGTTTTTATTTAATTTCCGTTATTTGTCGTGATGCTTTGCTATTTTTGGGCGTTTTGTATTTTTTAGTATTTTTTTTACATTGTAGTTTTTTTAATGTTTTTTTTTCTAACATGTTTGAGAAAAGTACTATACAATCCTCGGCCGGAACAGGGATTGCAGGACTCGTTTTATCCGGCCTCGTCTACGACTCGGCCGTTTATCCCAAACTCGTCCAGCAATCCCTTACTTCACGGCCTCTGCAGTAATGTACTATTACAATGCATTACAATAACTACAATAAGGCTGTGGTCTCACCTGCACGCTCCGCTGGTGCTGCGCGCGATGCTGCGGCATGGCCGCCGCGGCGGCGGCCATGGCCACGTTGCTGTACCGCGCCGCCTGCGCTTGCGCCGCCACTTGCGCCTGCAACATTACGTTATTGTTAAAACCATACTCTTTTTAACAGATTTCACAAATAGAAGGGGTTTTCTCAATTCATCGTAATATTTTTTTATATCTTCACCGATTTTGGTGACGATTAGACCGATTACTAAAATTCTTTTTTTTTAAGGGTTTGCATTCTAGTCGGTTCCATTGTCATCAAGTCCCTTTCATTTTCATCCAAAGGTGGTTAATACTTCGCTTCTACAGCCTAGAAGCGAAGTGCTAGCCTATCGCGACACCCCGATCATTTAAAAATCAATCGAAAACTTGTAGGTGGCCTGCCTAGTATGAAATTAATAATGATACCAACCGCAGCACCATATACTTAGTCGGCTCATACTCGTAAGTTCTGTCACTGGCCTTTAAAATTTAAATTTGGAACTCCTAAAACAAAACCGTTGTGCATTTGAATTTCGAATCTTTTTTAAATATTTGAGTAGTATAATTTTGCAATTTTCTGTTTTCTTTAACATGGAGTGGACGCTTAAAGATAGCCGTACCGCAATAATTGCACTATATCGTTGTGGACACTCGCCGACTAAATTTTTTAAGCTACTTGAAAATTTAAAAATTTCTCTAAGATTTGTGTATCGTACCATAGAAAGATACAGTGAGGTCTCTAGTTTAAATGACAAGAAAAGAAGCGGTCGTCCGCGTACAGCTAGGACTCCAGCGGTTGTACAAGCAATTAGGGCACGCATTGCCAGAAATCCCGCTAGGAAACAAAAAGTTATGGCCCTCCAGATGGGTTTGAGCAGAGTCACGGTGAAAAGAGTGCTTAATGACTGATCTGAGACTTCGTACTTATAAACGAAAAACTGGTCATCTTCTCAATGGTCGGCTTAAAGCTTTAAGGCTTAAAAGATCTAAAGCTTTATTGAAGAAGTACGCTAAAAATAAGCATCGTTGTATACTGTTTTCGGACGAGAAAATTTTTGACATAGAAGAAAACTGTAATAAACAAAATGATAGAGTGTACGCTCGCAATAGTAAAAGTAAAAGTAAAAGTAAAAAAAGTAAAAGTAGTTTATTCTTCAAATTAGGCATATTACATGCACCTATGAACGTCAATAAACTACCACCGGTTCGGAAAAATAAACCTCTGCCACGAGAAGAACCGGCGTAAGAAACTCGGCGAGGTGTCATTTTTTCAAAACAATATACATTGTATAGTTAAATATAAATTACAGTGTCAGCTACTACAAAATAACTGAAATAACAATGCTACAGTAGAAAACATATTTTCGCGATAGATTACCCGTGCAGGACGCTATCACTGCCAAACATCCCTATCCATGATGTAATCGTTTATCTTATAATATGCTTTTGAAATAAGTGTTTGTTTTACTACAGATTTGAATTTAGAATTACTAAGTTCAGTAATGTGTTTAGGAATTTTATTGTAGAATTTGATACAATTTCCCAAGAACGACTTTTTCGCCTTTACTAGTCTATAGAAGGTTACTTTCAGTTTCCCAGTATTTCTCGTGGCTATTGGTTTATCAGCGTTCGTTGGAAAATTGCCCAAATTCTTCCTAACATACATTATTATTTCAAATATATATAGGGACGGCAGGGTTAGAATATCTATTTCTTTGAAAAATTCTCTTAATGACTCACGTGACCCCAAGTTATAAATTGCTCGGATAGCCCTTTTTTGCAAAATAAAAACAGTTTCAATATCTGCAGCTGATCCCCATAAGATAAGACCATAAGTAATTATACTATTAAAATAAGCAAAGTAAACTAACCGCGCCGTTGCTACATTGGTAAGCTGCCTTATTCTCCTGACTGCAAATGCAGCAGAGCTCAACCTACTTCCTATCGCTGTTATATGGGAACCCCACTGCAATTTTGAGTCCAATGTAATACCTAAGAATACAGTAGAAGTAACAAATTCTAATGTTTGACCATTAAGTCTAATATTTGTATATAAGTTTCTGTTTGATGAGTTCGCAAGAGAGAATTTAATACATTTCGTTTTTTTCGGGTTCAATACTAAGTTATTGGCAGCAAACCAGTCAGATATCATGGAGAGGGTATTATTTGGTTCAATGAGTTCAGTATCTCTCCTATTTACCTTGAACAGTAATGAGGTGTCGTCTGCGAACATTACAATGCCTGATCTTCGGCTTACCATATATGGCAGATCATTTACATAAACAAGGAACAGGAACGGACCTAGAATAGACCCCTGAGGTACTCCCATCTCTACCACTGTCTCTGACGAAATGGCTTTATTTATCGCTACCTTTTGATTTCTCTGTGTTAAGTATGACTTCATGAGATCTAATGCGTGCCCTCTGATGCCATAAAACTTAAGTTTACAAATTAAAGTACCATGATCTACACAATCAAAAGCCTTGGAAAGGTCACAGAACACTCCGATGGCGTCGTGCGACTCTTCCCAAGACTGCAAAATAAATTTTAATAAACTTGCACCTGCATCAGTAGTTGACCTACCCTTCATGAAGCCGAACTGCTGTGCGTGCAAAATATTGTGAGAATTAAAGTGAGAAACCAATTGCGTAAGCATTATTTTTTCGAATATTTTGCTAAACGCAGGTAGGATAGAAACTGGACGATAATCAGAAGGATTATCTCTATGACCTGATTTGAAAATTGGAACTACTTTACTACATTTCATTAAGTCTGGAAAAATGCCATAGTCTATACAGTTATTAAAAATGAGAGCTAGAGTTGGTGCAACGACCTCCAGAATAGATTCCAGTACCTTGACTGACACGCCCCATAAGTCCTCAGTGCTCTTTATTTTTAACATTTCAAAGGACTTCAGTACATCTAGAGGAGAAACATGATGAAATTTGAAATTAGTTAGTGATTCTAATTTTACGTTGTCATTCAGAAGGGATTCAGCTTTTGTGGTAGATGATGCTAAACTTTGAGTAGTGACTATAGGAATTTTAGAAAAGAAATTATTAAATTCATCAGCTACTTTTACTGCATCAGTTATTAAATTATCCTTTACTTTCAAAGAAATTGTGAACTCTCTATTATTTCTCTTCCCAGTCTCTGTGTTTATTATTTTCCAGACTGTCTTGGCTTTATTATCTGAGGACTTAATTTTATTATTCAAGTGCATTGCTTTTGCTTTTGTGCACACTGTTTTAAACAATTTGGAATAATCCCTAACATACTGATGGAAACATTCGTCAGTGGTGCAAGATCTCCTTTCATAAAGTTGGTATAAGTTATCTCTACTTTTCCGAATTCCGGTAGTTGCCCACTCATTAAATCTCATTTTATTATTTATCTTAATACGCTTTTTACTACAAGTCTTATTAAATTCGTTGCACACTGTATTCAGAAGCATTTTGAATTGATCATTCGGATCATTTGATTCTACCTGGGTGTTAAGGTAGAAGTAGTAAGAAAGAAGCGTCTAATAGCATTCTCCGTATTCAAAGAGGTCATCACCCTTCATCTGTGATGGTTTGGCTGGGAGTTTCTTATGCGGGCGTCACTAGTATGCATTTTTGTGAGAAAGGAGTAAAAACTAGTGCCAAAGTGTACCAAGACACGGTGTTGACTAATATTGTGAAACCACTATCCCATACGATGTTTCTAAACCAGCATTGGGTTTTCCAGCAGGACTCTGCTCCAGCCCATAAGGCAAAGTCTACACAAGCCTGGCTCGCCTCCAATAAAATCGACTTTATACGGCATGAAGATTGGCCCTCCTCTAGCCCAGATCTTAATCCGTTAGACTATAAAATATGGCAGTATTTAGAAGAAAAGGTGTGCTCAAAACCTCATGCAAATCTAGACTCGCTGAAAAAATCCCTTGCTACGGCAGTGGCCAATATCGACATGAAAGTGGTGCGTGAATCCATTGACGACTGGCCACGCAGACTTCAAGCCTGTGTAGATAATTATGGCGGTCATTTTGAATAAATGTTATATATTTAGATTCTCTAGTTTGTAAGCTTTCAAACGCTGTACAAATAATACGGAATAAACTTAAACTTTTGTTTTTATTTGATACTATGTATATGACAGAACTTATGAGCCGACTAAGTAATGATACCAACCGCAGCACCATATAATGATACCACCCATATCTGCATGGGGCCGAACGCTGATGCCTAACAACTGTCCTGATTTCTTGGAGGGCACGATTAGGGGCGGCGGAGTTTCTTAGACATCGATCCCTGAGCCCTATCCAGCAGTCTCCGGAATATAATGATACCAACCTGAGCCAACCGCAGCACCTGCTGCGTCTGGGCCTGCGTAAGTGTCCCGGGCAGGCTCCAGCCACTAGCCAACGCCTGCACCGCCGCCGCGGAGAGCCCCGCATGAGGCATCTGCATCGATGACGGTGCGTGACGCTGCGCGTTAGGACGCCGCCCACGGGTGGAGGCCCCTGAGAGACCAACGCCGGCGGCCTGAGCTACCACGCCTGGTGGAGGGGCGGGGGGCGCTCGCGTCCACTGGCCTCCGCCGGACATCGAGCCTGGGAAAAAATAACAGAGACTATAGAAGTTTGTTGTACAAGCTTTAGATTTTCAGTTTTCACAGCATGTGAAGACTGACCAGAATTATGTGAGGAGGGTGTGTGATATTGCGGAATATCAATATATATTTATTCCGACTACTAGACGTTAGTAAATAAATAATGAAATGGTAAATCTATTAACAATTGTCACATAATTCTGGTCGGGCCTTATTAAGTTCAAAGTGATGTCTTTCACATAGCATCATTAACTCTCGATTTTTTTATAACTCTAGAAACTGACAGAGTTGGTAGTTTGATTAGTCTTATGCTAGTCTTCGGCTTCAGATGATATTCTCCATTATAAAGAAAAACACGAATAAGCGCATAAAAGGGAGATTGCAAGGGTTTCCAAATATGTTTAAAAAATAGATATTTTTGTTTAAAACAGACTTTACCCTCGTATGCGGATGAACAAAAGGGCTAATCAAAAGATGGCCATGAGATAACTATATATTCGAATGCTTAGCTTAGCACTCGACGATGACTTTGACGACCTGTTTAGGCTAGTTGATAGTGACTCTGCCTCCGAAGCTAGAGGTCCCGGGTTCGAATCCCGGCCAGGGCATTTATTTGTGCATTTTTCACGGATATTTGTTCTTGGGTCTTGGATGTTTTCTATGTATTTAAGTATGTATTTATCTATATAAGTATGTATATCGTCGTCTAGTACCCATAGTACAAGCTTTGCTTAGTTTGGGACTAGGTCGGTTTGGGTAAGATTGTCCCCCAATATTACTTATCCATGCTTAAAAATACATAAAGTCATTCATGTTTATTCCAAAATTTAAGTTCCCAAGCCACACTGGGCGTGTAGGGACAAGGATTAGTGTAATACCCATTACCTCTCCACTGTCATCTATGAGAGGCATATGTGCTCTCCCATAGGAGTAGGACGCATATGACACTTTATTCCATTTGTATCACAGATATTTTTATCCTACATGACCTTCTCAAAAATACAAGATCTGTAAAATAGATAATAATAAAGCCGACGTGTAAGTGTATCCTGTACAATTTGCGGAACGTTGCACAGGACCGTGAAAGGTGGCGCTGTCTTGTGTCGGAGGCCAAGTCTCATTTTGGGTCGCTGGGCCAAAGGAGTGAGTGAGTGAAGTGTATCCTGCCCCTTAACATCATTGAAAACCGGTAAGACACACGTCCCAAGGGCACCGCATAATACAGTATTATATATTATATCGTTGGTACGGTTTTCAGTCCGACATAGCGGTCGCTAGAATATTATGACACATTTGATTACACATTTTTAAAATAAATTATGACAACTATGTGCCTTAAAACCGTATTTCACGACTAAAACTGCAAAATACTCATTTTCCTTACACCGTTTTCTATAACTTGTGCGTGACGTCATAAGCTAGTGTCAATTTGTAGAAGTCATTTCGGGGGATGCTAGTGTCGAGCTATGATTGTCCCTAATTTTTGCCGTTTATTGTGCTCTAATTGACCGAGCGAGCGAAGTGAGCGAAGCGTCTCCGTTTCAGCTTTCGACAAAAATTCTTTCGTAGGGCTGTCTGTCTGTCCGGATGTTCTCCTCTACAGGTCGCATTTTTCAACCGATTCTCGTGAAGCCGGTTCAATAATTATATATAGAATTTTTACGAAGAGTCAGTTTTAAGAAATTTGAATATTTTTTTCTGCGTGGTCTACAGCTCACAGTGCCACTAGTTGTAGTTGATATGTCTCTAAAAACCGATTCGAATGACACCATAAAAAAGTAAAATACCGTATTAGAGACTACGAGGAGTCTAGAGGTCTAGGCAGGCTATGCAGTACTATGCTCAGCTCACAGATGAGATGAAACCGGTTTAAGTAGGCGGGACGAACATTTCAAACAGAAAACCATCTTTACATCAATAATGGGAAGTCCGTGACCTCTTTAAAGGAATAGACCTTTGCACTAAATTTATAAGCCAAGTAGTCCTACTTCAAGACATTTACGAGGCGTCCGTTTCAGACGTCCGTCTGAGACGCAGCTACCTGTTAGAAGAGTTAAGATTATGCTAGCATTCATTAAAAATGTTTTCACTGAGGGTGCTTCTATAGTATTGACGAGATCTGCTGCCAAATATTGTCAGGACAACAGGTGCTTTATATCGTAAATAATAAGTTTTAATTTTTATATTTCGACGTTTATACTTTGTCGATTATTATTATTAACTAGCTGTTGCCCGCGACTTCGTCCGCATCTTCGCTCCTATTGGTGGCAACGTGATGTTATATAGCCGAAAGCCTTCCTCGATAAATGGACTAACCAAAACAAAAAGAATTTTTCAATTCGAAGCAGTAGTTCCTGAGATTAGCGCGTTCAAACAAACTCTTCAGCTTTATAATATTAGTATAGATTTTATTAACCTATTAATGAAATTTTCTGTTTTAAATAATACCTATCACGTTTTATTTTTATTTTTATTCTAATTCATTTTTAAATTGGGAAATTTATTTGTCGACATGTTTTTATTATTATTATCGTTCTATTTTTTTGTATGTACCTAGATTTGTTAATTTTAATATTATTTGGAAACACAATGTAATATTGTTGTTGAAATAAATAAAAATAAATGTTGCTATCTCACTTTAACAGATAGCCGCGACGGGTACAGCACAGATCTGCTAGGTACCGCAAAAGCCGATGTTCGTTTTTCGTATATCTCATTTTCTCATTATCATCATCATATCAGCCGATGGCCGACCACTGTTGGACATAGGCCTCCCCTAAAGAGTTCCACAATTATCATCGGTCCTGCGCCACCCGCAACTAGCGGACTCCCGCGACCTTTACCAGGTAATCAGTCCACCTTGTCGGAGGCCTGCCCACGCTTTCGTATATCTGTCTATACATATAATTCGGAAAAGTCAATTGCGATAGAGATATATATTCGAAAGATTTTCGCAGTTAGGTATAACCCAGGCCTATTAGCTTTTAATGAAGACCTTGAATAACCAGAAGTGTTTTTTCGCGTCGTACGACTCGTACTTTTGTTTATGCCTCAAGGGAACGCATATTCACTATAGATATGTATAGCTACAGCACACATTTTTTTTATCAAAAATAGACCTTATCTGGCCGTAATAAGGTTCACTAACTGTTGAATGACTACCGTTTATATACTTTATATGAATCCAGTCACGCTGGACTGGCACGAAAATATATTTCTATGACACCATGCCAGCGCTGGCATCTAGTGACTGGCGCCTGCAATTAAATACGACTCATGATCGTCAGCCGATCGACGTCCACTGCTGGACATAGGCCTCCCCCAGAGACCGCCACAACGACCGGTCATTGGCCGCCCCCATCCAGCGGACTTCCGCGACCTTAACCAGAAAAAATACGCCTAATCTAGACAAATGTAGAAGATATACGATTTCAAGCTAACATGGTCACTAACACCAGAATTACTGTTCAAAACGGCATATTTACCATGTAAGTTAAACAAAAACGAAATATCAAAAACTCAATAATATACATGGTAAATATCCCGTTTTGAACAGTAATTTTGATGCAGAAAATAATCCCACAATGAGGGACAACAACGCAATGAAAGGGACACGGACAGCACCACAGGTTTTCTTTAAAACAAAGTATTTTTTATAAACGGCGGCAAACAAGCTTCCGGCCTGCCTGATGGTAAGCAGACATCATCGCCTATGAACGCTTGCGACTCTAGAAGGATCACAAGGGCGTTGGCTTTGGTATTGATTTGTTACCTAATATGACCTTAATAACCGGAAAATATCCCACAAACGCGCAAAATGGCGACGGAGCCTTAGTGCAGTGACCTTCTTTTTCCTTTTGGCCTTGTTCTCAATTATTTGGGGTCAGCTGTTAGGCTAGTCATTCACGAGAGTTTTGCGGAGTTTTATGTTCTTATAGACAGTGGACTACACGCAACGTCATTAACCATTTGAACGTCATTCTTAATGGACGGCAGTGATAGTTACACGTCAACTCATTTTCCATAAATATATCGTCCTCCTTGACGTATCCGTCAATGACGAACCTGGCTCCACGAGCGTCGCTCATGTTCATGTGCACGAATGTGGCTTGCAAAACCGAATTTGGTTTTGTAGGTTCTGGTGCAGATAGCATATAAACTTTAGTGTAAAAAATACTTTATCTTGATGTCATAAGGTTCGAACCATTTATCATATACCCATAAAAATATAGATCCAGGCATGCTAGCATGAAAAGATATTTTCTCAAAAATGCTAACATGTGAAAGTGCAACCTAGACATTTTTTGAAGTATCCTGGAAATCGCAGCTACTGTTCAGGAAGTATGGAATCCTATGGGTCCATCAAGCGGGCGGCACGCCGGCGGCGGTCGGGCTGCACGAGTGCACGCCGGCCGCGGGGTGCGGCGGCGCCGGCTGTGCCAGCGCGAGTTTTTTTATTTTATTTTATTTTTTTATTAAAAATGGGATTGCTCTTGGCCAGCATCCAGCCATCCAGCCTTTTAACTCCCAACGTGATATGTTTAATGTCTGTCTGTGTATCTGTGTAATTGTCTGTGGTATCGTAGCTGCCAAACGGATGAACCGATTTTCGTTTACTTTTTTTTTATGTCATAGATAATTTTATCCTGAGTGTTCTTAGCCATGTTTCATGAAAGTCTGTTCAGCCTTTTTTGAGATATTAGCTTTGAAATGAAAATGTCGGGGGTTTTTCAACTTCTTTGTCTTATCACTGCGAATCCATTCAAAATTTATAATACGTATATTTCTTAAAATTCTTATAAAAATTGATTATAGCACTATACAGGCTTCGATCATACCATACCATAAGTTCCATTCTGGCGTCGTATTTAGATGGCAACCAATATCAAACTCGTCCAGGATGGCTTACTTACTGGTTTTTGCAGTAACGTACTATGGCGCCAGTACCCTGTCAGTGCCAGCTAAACAAGAACCGGCAACTGGACAGTCTTATCCAGTCTTAAGGGCTTACCGGGAAGCTTAACCAATCATAGTGCACCGCGTTTACGCGCGAAATCTCTTCAAGCGCTATTGGCGCGTAATAGAAACGAAGAACCTCCGCCTTCTCTGTTGCACTTGCCCGTTCAAGCGACAGGGAGAGCGATACTACGTTTTAGGCCCCGATTCACTTGAAAAGGCGTACTCAGTCACAGAACCAATTTAGTCCGGAACTACTTGGCCGATTGAGTACAAATTTCGTGCATAAATATGTTAGTCAGTGACCCAATAATGGATATGCAATGAAAATAAATTTAATTTAAACATGGGGGCCAGTTTCAGAAACTGAGGAGGAGGCTTTCAGGGTAAATTAGGAAAAAAACTACCTATATCATGTAACATAATGAAAGGACTATTCAGAATCTCAAATATATGTATATATTTTTTATAAGATAAATCGTTTTGAAGTTATTTAAGGCGAAAAATTACCATCTCCTCAACCCGCTTACCCCCAATACTACTTAGAAAAAAATACAGAAAATAAATAGTTCTATACCTATACATTACCGGAAAACCTATTAAGAAATCAATGGTATTTTCAGGTCAAAAAATATTTATCTATTTTCATGGACTAAGGTTTATTTACTATATTTTTTTTTTTAATTTACTATTATATTTATTTAGGTTTAATTTGATGAGCAGTTACATTTAAATCATATATATCTCTGGCACCCACAGCCACTTTATTCAGGTTTATAGATCATCATCCTCCTAGCGTTATTCCCAGTACAGTTGCGTCCTGAAGGATGCCTGGGGTCCGCTACCTAATCCCAAGAATTGGCGTAGGCACTAGTTTTTACGGAAGCGACTGCCATCTGAACTTCCAACCCGAGGGGGAAACTAGACCATATTGGGATTAGGCTTGTCAAGTGAGTGGGCAACTTGACTGTTAGAGGTTCTCAACCCGCCCGGAGGCCTCTAACTTGGCTTAACGACTGCTATCATAGACAGCAACCGGGATCAACGGCTTAACGTGCCTTCCAAAGCACGGGAGCGCTCAGTTAGTAACCACTCAAAGCGGTCACCCATCCAAGGACTGACCTCGCCCGACATTGCTTAACCTCGCATACCGCACGCGGTACGCTGGCGCCGCTGGGCCACGAACGCTCCTCAGGTTTATAGATACCTATGCATTTATTTATGACCAAAAATGAACCACTCTCGTTTTTTGGACACTCAGCATTCATTGTCAAATTAAGATTCAAAGCGTCCGGTGCCAATAGACAATAGTTCCATACAATTCATTGATAAACTTAAAAAAACTAATTTGCATTTGAAAGCATGTAGTTGAAACTATTTAAAGTCGGACCGCCATTCAATTTTGAACCTTCTTACTTAAACATTAAATCGCTTTTTGAACAGACTAATTTGATAGAATTTGGTCAATTTGAGATTTTAAGTATAGAAGTGATGCATAAATTAAATAAGTTTGTTACTTTCTCAAACAGTTCTGATAGAAGAAGATAAATGTCTTTTGGATTATCAATATTTATCACACACAGAAAAAGATGACAAGCCAGCAAACATGGTATTTCTCATGTCCAGTATAATTTATAGCATGAATTACTAAAATTTTAAAGAGTCCCACAACCACTGTCATAGACAATTTGTACCCCTAATGAATAAACATGAAACATTAAAACTTAAAGAATTTAGAACGGAATTGTAACACAACACAATTTTTGAATCTACTGTAGATTAATTTATAGATTCTTCGCACACTCCCATCATGATATTTTATTGAAAATATTTAATGCAAGATGTAATGATAATAATGAATGTAAACAAATTTTGTAAACATTCGAGAATAGGTTAGCTCAACACAAAAAAAAGTATAATTATAATAAATTATGCTTAAAATATTCCTACCTTTGGCAGAGATTAGGAGCTGCGAGTCCACAACTTTGTTGGGCCAGTACTCCTCAAACTCCGTCCCCGGCGGGAAGTAACTTTTAATGTCCGACAGACTTATGACTGAGCAAGTCTCACTAGCAAACAGTTCATTCCGAATCCCTTGCACTTTGCAGCAGAACTTTAAATATGACAGATCCCAACCCTTCAACTGGTCCGCTTTCAACTTAAGATTGTCCGTTTCACCTTCGAAATAAAACAGGGGCACAAACTTTTGTCCGTCCCGTACCGTGTATGGTACCACAGATTCTTTGTTTATCCGGATGAACCCGCACTTGTCTTTACTATTAGTTGTGCCTCTTAGCAACTTATTGTAACATACATCTAGGAAGTTATAGAACTCATAAGCGTCATGTAACCGAACCACTAGGTCCTTTTGTGTAAAGGCATCTCTACCAAACTGTCCATCGCAGTGCCTGCTGTTTATTTCATTCAGGAGTCTCGCTTCTATTTCTGTTATGTAGTAACTCCTTATGCACGTGCAGGAGTAGATGTCGGCGTGAAGGTAATTCAGGTACTTGTTTAATAATTTGATTTCCACCATCCGGACGGCCACGTATTTTTCGCCAGAGCGGTAGATGTAGGGGATGTGGCACTTGCCGAGCATGTCCCAGCCGAAGTGGCCCTTCCAGCTGGCCTCATCAGGGGCCGGAGTCTTCTTCTCGGGGTCCGGGGGAGGCCGAGTGTCAGGCGGCGCGCCAGTCTTGCGCGTGAGGAAGTTGAGGATGCCGAGCTGGCCGCCGGCACCGGGCGGCGCCGCGCCCATCGCCCCGGGCACGGGCCGCGCCGCCGCCACCGATGCCGCTAGCGCCTTCGCCTTGTTCGCCTCCACCATCTTTGCGGCGAGCTCCCGAATCTCCGCCTCATCCGGCCGCTCCGTCTTCACCTTCACCATCGTCGTTTCCGACATCTTAGCGGCCTGACAATCCCACTAAATAAAAACCAAAGTTTTCACGTTCTTCAAGCCCGCATCGGGCTACATCCTGCCGCACCGCGTTGACAAATCTCAGTCAACATCTACGTAAACAATCCGCAACGTACACTAATCACTTCACTATTATTTTGACAGATAGGTAAAACACATGTATTTATTGATGATATCAATCCAGACCTCGCACTGTACGCACTGTTTTAATTTTTTTGAAACCACTCCGGGTGTCTCCGAGCGACGACCATCAGCCGACCGAACTTGTGCTGGAAAATAGAGTTTATCGTAACTTGCGAGTCCGTAACTTATGAAAACCAATTTTCCGTCAACTAAGTAATTGAGGTAAATAAAAATTGGCAAGTTTTAAAAAATATATCCCACGAATAATGTAATTATTTGATCCACGCTGTGGTAGGTAGGGAACATGAAACCCAAATTTTGTGTTCACGAGGGAAATGCCCAATACCGTTGCGAAGTCTCGTGGGGAGTGCACATTAATTCCGTACATTTTTCACCTTTTGGTGACTCAGAAGCGAACAAAATGGCCGCCGTCGAGGCTTTGTTGGCCAATCAGGCACCGGCTAGCGATCATACATAACTGCAAAACTTCCCGTCTATGACGTAGCGGCACTCCCCACGAGACTCGTTCTCAAGGTCTTTTAATTTAGTTCCTTAATTTACGAATCTATTTTTAGTCTGAAACGGCTTAAAATTCATTAAAAACCTAAAAAAAAAATTATTAAAATTTATCCCTAAATAAATGTACCCCCAAACACATCGCAAATGCAAGTAAACCGTCAAAACTATTGAGTTCGGTAATAATAAAATTTATGAATGTACTTTTACAAAGTAGTCACCACATGAAGTCTCGTGAGGGTGATCGCTCGTCGATAAGTCGGTCCTTTCGCCATTGGACTTTCGAAAATAGACTCTATTTAATATAGCATAAGGTACACATGATAAGATGTGCGGTTAGAGTTGAACTTTAAGTTCTATGTGTAGCGAGACTTGCCGACGCGCGCATTCCTTGAACAATAATTCCCAGCATGAGCGAGCGAGACACAACTAGTAAAAAGTAGATGTCAAATGTTTAGGTATTTTACTATGGACAGAGAACGTATAATGCAATTACAAGCTTACGTCAGCACTTTAACCTACTTTATCAGTAGGTACCTACCTACTTGCCTAGAACGGTTTAAGTTGCTTTATAGTTTTAGGTTATTGCTAAAAGTTCGTAAAAGTTTTAATGCTCTTAATGTAAGTTTTAAGTGATTTTGGGGGTCAATAAATTGCCGGCCAAAACCCTACAACACGGGTTTTGCATTGCAGTAGATACGATTCTTTGAAAAATATTTATCGCGTGTTAGCGTAATAGGGATCGGTGGGTGCTCCGTGATAGCCAAGTTTTTATTTTATTTATTTGTAGGTCAAGTGAAAGCTTACAATGTACAAAAACCATCCGAGTAAATTCATTCCATTGCTTAATCACTACCGGTAACTGTGTCTTACAGATTATCTAATAAAAGGTTAAGAAGGAATAAGAAGTTAGTTGCTAAATTTCAGAACCGTAAAAATATGAAGTTTTAAACGTAAAAGTTATTTAAACAACACGGGTATGTCTACAATACTGTATTAAAGTAGGGTTGGAAGCTCTCAATAAAGAGTTTAAAAATAAATTATGGTAAAATGAGGCGACGCAAGATCAACTCGACGGAGACGAACTAGCGAAGTCAGAGCTGACCTGGCGAACTAAGGCAATTAAAAAAACTGTAAATTTGCTAGAGATGTCAATACTAGATAACCCTCGGATAATACTGGAAAACTCTCGGGTCAATATATGCAAGCAAGGGTCCCGCCAGGAAAGCTAACCTTTTAAAACAGTTAATTTTAGCAAAACTTGAAAAAGGCGATGATATAAGAGAACGCCTAAAGAGAATGATGGACACAGTCGATAAATTAAAAGGCATGGACATACAATAGTGGCCTGCTTTCTATAATGATGTTAAACAGCCTTATTCCTGATTATGAAAATTTCAGAATTGTAATTGAATATAAAACTCGCTGCCAGATCCTGACAAGCTAAAGATTAAAATTATTGAAGAGAGTGATGCTCGTCTCCGTGATATCCCTGGTACAAGCAATTCCAGCAGCATTGAAGAAGTTTTCTACGCCTTTTGCAAAATCTGCACACGTCGAAATGCTGGTCGAAATAAAATACCAGCAAGGAAAATAGAAAAGTTCATGCAAACCAAACAAACGCGAACAAACCTCTACAGTTACTTAATTAGTGAAAAGCAAAACAAAACTGGATACTTGACAGTCAGACAAGCCCTTCGTTAAAATTAATAAAATATATAAAAGATTCTACGACTAGCGTCAAAAGACCAAACTGCAGAAATAAAAGGATCAGGTCCTGCGGAAATTGAAATTAAAGAAGGAAGAATATCTATAACTCATGCCAATTATGTACCAAGCTTGAGTGCTAATCTCCTTTCTGTTGGGAAAATGAATGATAATGGATTGTCCGACTTATTTACGAAGAATAAAGCAATAATTAAAGAGCATAAGAGAAGACTATTATGGAAGCAATCAGAGAATAAGATGGTTTGTACTATCTGCAAAGGAAAAATAATAATGCTGCAGAATGCAAAGATGAGCAAAACCAACGTGAGCCAACAGATATCAAACAATGGCATTGCAAAATGGGACACATGAATGAAAAAGACTTGAAACTCGTCTTAAGGAATGAAACCCTAATTGGACTAAATTTTGACAAGGACAGTTCTTTGGGAGAATGCGAAATATGCATACAAGGAAAATTGAGCAGAGTTCCCAGCAAGCCATGGGACAAAAACACATCATGTACGACTGAACCAGGACTGAACGCCTTAAAATCGTCCACGGTGACGTATTTGGTACTGTTGCGACTTGCAACACCGAGACGTCGACTACGGCCAATAAGAAGACATCATCCCGTGCGTGCGCAAAGCGGCGCGAAGGTTCGCCTGTATAACCACATACGCGACGCCATTTTGTCCTTTTTCTAATCACTCCGACCTCACACAAACGTTTATGTTCCCAAACAGGTACATTTAAGCAACCTTCCCTGAACGGAAAAAAGATACATTGTAACTTTTATCGACGACTACAGTAGATACTGCCGAGTGTGTTTCATTAAAATTAAGAACGAAGTGTTGTAAAAATTCATGGAGTACAAAGCAGAAGTCGAAAACATTACAGAAACCGATAATGGCACAGAATACCGAAACCAGAAATTCAACTTGTTTCTGAAACAACACGGAATAACAAGAAGGTTGTCAGCTTCATAAACTGCTAACCAAAATGGTATCGCTGCGGAAAAGAAAAATAAAACCCTAATTAAAAAAGTGAGATGCATGATGCTGGGTTCAAAATGTGTTTATGGGCAGAAGCGTTTTATACTACTAATTATTTGTCAAAGTCAAACCGGACCTTTAATGAAAGTATTGATAACCAAATTCCCCAAACAAAATTCCCCAAACCTCTTGTCGGATCACAGATCTAAGTTATTTTATGACATCGTTGAAAATGATGACCATATCGACAACATAGAAGATCTTGATGAACCAATTGAAAACGAATCATTTTATGACACCGTTGAGATCGACGAGAATGGAGAAAATTTATCAGATGAAGATCAAGAAATAGAACCAGTTGTCGATGCGTCCATCCATGAACAAGAGGAATGGAGACGTCGGAGACTATCTCCGCAATAGGACGGGGATAGAAATACCAAAAAACTAGAGGATTATGTTTTGGGAGCATTGAATAATGATAACCTCAAGAGTTGGACGGGAATTGACGCAGCCTCGCTGGGCAGAAAGACTGCAAATAGAGAAGAGTTCCGGACAGTGGTAGCCGACATCCGTAGAGGATATGGCACCTAAAGAAGAAGAATAATAATAACGAAACAGAACCCCAAACATTTCAAACTGCATTGAATAGCAAAGATAAAACTAAGTGGCTCGAAGTCATGCAGACTGAAATGCAATCATTAAATGAAATGAAAACCTGGGAACTAGTCGACCCATCTAATAATCGCAAACCTTTGTCGTGCAAATGGGAATACAAAATTAAAAGGATTCTGGATGGTACTATTGAGCGTTATAATAAGGCTAGATTACTAGTCAAAGGTTTTTTTTGCAAAATCGGGGATTGACTACCAGAAAACTTTTAGTCCAGTCACCCGACTCAGTACCATAAGAGCTGTCTTAGGAGTAGCCGCTCAAGAAAACTTGGTTCTTGAACAATTTGACGTTTCTACTGCATTCCTAAACGGTGCGGTAAAAGAAGAAATATACGAAAAGTTAGTAAACTTACAAGTAAACTTTTACCAAAAAAGCACCAACTCCAAACTTTTCCAGATCCCATCCTGCTGCTATGTATATAATTTGAGTTCCCTCGATTTTTCCAAAATCACACATCCCATCCTCCTGCTATATAATTTGAGGAGTTCCCTCGATTTTTCCTAGATCCCGTCATCAGATCCAGACTTGGTGACAATGGGACCAACTAGAAAACATACCTTTTCAAACAAAAACAAGGTTTTTTGAATATAACATACATAAAATATATATGTATTTATATTCCGACGAATGGAGAACCTTCTTTTGAAGTCGGTTAAAAAGAAGTTTCTACGGCTTAAATCAGGCACCACAATGCTGGAACGATAACATATCAGAGTACCTATACCTAATAAGTTCAGGTAAAGCGCTAAAGCTCCTTGGCTCTACCTACGTGAACAAGTCTTGATTGCGCTTTACGTAGATCGGGTGTTCCCAAACTTTTTTTTTCTCATAGACCGCTTTCAAAAGTTAACTGGTTCTGTCTGGTAGACCCCCTACACACCACATTTCTACCATATTCCCAAAACCCCCATTTTTTTGTCACGCCAACGTAGACCCCCGTCGAGTCTACTGTGGATCCCTGGGGGTCCACCTGTGGATGATGGTTTAGTCGTTTCAACCAGTGAAAGCCTCAACGATGTTTGCACGCCTGCATGCAGGCTAATTACACTGGACATGTATTATTTCCAACATCTCATCAACTCATGTATTCAGAGCAAATAAATTTTTTAATCTTGGAATCTTTGAAAGTGTGGAAGAAATTTTTTAAGATGAGTTAAAAAATTGATTTATAATAACTACTAAAACGGCTTCGTATTCTCCCGGACTCGAAATTAATAAAACCTGATGCAAAGGGAAAATAACACTTAACCAAAAGCCACACAGTGCAAAGAATACCATACTAGAATTTGGAATGGCAAACTGTAAATTGGCTCCAACTCCGGCAGTAAAAAATTACATAAATGTAGAAGATGATCATTTATATTCTGTTTTTCGTTATCGTTAAGCCGTAGGAGCTCTAGCATACCTGATGGTCGCTACAAGGCCAGATATAAGCTACGCACTGACTGCAGTGAGCGTTGCATCAAGAAACTTAAAAAAAAACTACTAAACTTGATGTAATTAAAGTAAAGCGAATTTTTAGATACCTTAAGGGTACCATAAACAATGGACTCGTTTTCACAAAAAACCGAAACAAGAAGCTCATATGTTTCAGTGGACAGTGACGCTGATTTCGGTGGATACACACCTACAGGACATTCCACATCGGGAATGGTTTTTCTGTTTTCCGGCCCTATTATGTGGAAAAGCCAGAACTAACCAACAGTTGCAATTTCGTCAACAGAGGCGGAACTTGTAGCCCTAACTGAAGCTGCAAGAGAAGCTCTATGCTTAAAAGGACTACTCTATGCTTAAGAGGAATTAGTAGGCGTGATTGAGAATGCAGTCATTTATGTCGACAACGAGTCTACCATCAAGCTCTCTGAGAATCCACCTCACGAGTTCCACAAAAGAACGAAACACATAAAAATTAAGCATTTCGTTATTCGAGAATGTCTGCACTGTGACTTCATTCTTAAGCTAGTTTCTACTGATCTCCAACTGGCGGGCATGTTTACTAAGCCGCTATTCGGATCGGTCCGAAGCTAACTGTGCTAAACCAAACAATTGGACTACAAGACTCGAATCTAAAAAGTAATTCGGTTGTGAAGAAAGAGCTCCTTTCTTAACTTAGCTTTTAAAATTTATTATTTGATGCATATTAACGTAGAGCTTTAAGGAGCGTTCGTGGCCTAGCTTCGCCCGCGTACCGCATGCCGTATGCAAGGTGGATCCTTGGATGGGTGACCGCTTTGAGTGGTAACTAACTGAGCGCTCCCGTGCTTTGGAAGGCACGCTAAGCCGTTGATCCGGGCCGCTGGCTATGATAGCAGTCGTTAAGCCAAGTTAGAGGCCTTCGGGCGGCTTGAGAACTTCTAACAGTCAAGTTGCCCACTCACTTGACAAGCCTAATCCCAATAAAGTCTAATTTCCCCCTTAGGTTGGACGGTCAGATGGCAGTCGCTTCCGTAAAAAAACTAGTGCCTACGCCAATTCTTGGGATTAGGTGGCGGACCCCAGGCATCCTTTAGGATGCAACTAACATTATTTATTAAAACCGCAAAACACAATATTACCGTATTGTAAAATGTCGTTACAGCCACCTAGAAAGTTAATTGATTATCGACTCTATCTCCGTAAGTAAAATATAACGAGTGCATTAATAGAAATGTGGCGGCCATAAAATGCAGAATGCGTCTAACGTCACATTTCTATTGAAGCAATTTAATCTTTCGGCAAAGGCCCTAGAGTTGATAATCCGGTAACATTTTAATGCATACAGTCCTTGTCTACGAAGTATGCTTATCTTTTGTGGCGGACAATTTACAATAGTGTAGCAAAACTGCACAATAGGTCAATGGATTGTACACAACCAAAACCCATGAATTATACATTTTTTTGTAGTTTAACTGTACAAATTCCAAGTCCTTGGCCCGTTTCATGAAGTCACAATTTTTTTTAACCTGTTATTGTGTACAATAAAGTGGTTACATACGAGTACATACATACAGATCTAACCCGTCAACGCCGATCAAATAGCCACAGGTTATTGGCGAAGCGAATGAGGCCATCCGCAGCAGAACCAAAGTAGCCGATATAGCCCTCCGAATCTCTAGACTTAAACGGCGGTGGGCGGAGCACATCGCACAAAGATCCGATGGCCATTGGGGCGGAATTATTCTCAAGTGGTGGGCAGACCCCCGACAAGGTGGACTAATGAGTGATGACCTGGTCTGGTAAAGCTCGCGGGCGTCCGCTGGATGCGGGTAGCACAGGACCGTTCATTGTAGCACTCTTTGGTCAGGCCTATAATATTCAGCAGTGGACGTCCCTCAGCTGATATGATGATGACGATGATTGGTATTGGATTGGACCGGATTGGAAGCGTATGTCAGGCGCCTCGGTATTACCAACCAGTACCAACCGTAATACCGAGGCGCTTGACATACCCTTCACCAAAATTGTACCTTGCAGCTTCGTGAAACGGGCCCCATATATACTCCATATGCGGACTTGCTAACATATGTATCTCTATAAAGAATCATTTGGATGAAGGCGATCCTATATGTATACACGGTCACTATCAGGTGTACGGGGGGTAGGGATATACATTTAATTATAGTTTGACAAAGGGCCTGCTTCGAGGGGGGCGACTGCTGACGAGTAAATATATTGCCAATAGGTCTCTGCCTCCTCTCCTCGCTACTTCCCATGCCTTTCGATGAGTAAGTGGTAGGGGTATCACGTTAATAGTAATCGTTACATAAAACTGAACAGTGCTAACAAATAAACTTTATTAATTGAATTAACATTGCAACTACAAGTACAAAATAGATACAGGAAGCGGAACCCTCTTACTTAAATCACTGCTCGCAGCCAAGCCACGCGATGTACAGAGTAACCAAGAGTCGAAACAGTCGCGCAAGCGATTATAAACCTTATTTCCATTACCTAAGAACTAGTAAGCAGGAAGTATTAACAGTTTACACGTCCCACAAACAGAATAGAATAGACCACAACCCGCTCTGTGGGAGCCGTCTCGCACTTGACCTCGGTTGGGGCACGTTGAGGCCTCGAGCTAAATTCGAAATTCGAATAGTAGAAAACGTATCAGTTTTGTTTTTTCAATTTTAAACGCTCTTAAATACAGATCCCGTTAATTAAAAGACGTGCCGTGAAGAAAATATTGTACGATTTTTACGTGGAAAAAATAAAAAAATAAAAATTGACATTCCAATTTCAGTCAATAGTTTTTGTAATAAATTTAACTTAAATATTGAATATATTACCTATAGGTACATAATAAAAACACAATATTTTAAGTATTTCTACAAAAAGAAAAAAAATATTAATCCCATATTAAATAATAAGCTCAAATAAGGCTTGTGTTATGGCATGAAGTAAGGATAAATCTGGAGTCAGTGTTGCCAGATAGCCGAGTCCAATAACCCCCAAACCGTACTCAGATTCCCCCCAAAATTAGAGAGTTTTGATCAAAATCCCCCCCAGTAATTTCATAAGTTACTTATTACGCTTTTCTAATTAAAAACATGAATCTTAAGCCTTATCAGAAATATAATACGGTATTTAATTGATAGTCAAATCAACAACTTTTTTCGAAACGTCAAAATTGCTCCGTTAGTGTTTAAACGGCATCCTTTTTTTATATGTTTATGTAAATGTTTAACATTGCATGATTTGCATGAATAAGCTGAAGTTAGTTTATTAACATCGTAATTTTTTTTTCGTTTTTTACAATACCATGCTATAGTAGTTGGCGGTTAAGAAGTCCATCCTGACACCTGTCATTTCCATACAGTTTATAACCTAAAGGTCACTTTAAGGTTATAAACTGTATGGGAATGACAGCTGTCAGGATTGACTTCTTAACCGCCGACCACTATTGGCTATTGGCTATGTGCGAAGTAGGTGGTGGGGGTAAACTAAGCGATCGCAGCGCACACCATGGCGGAAATGTGCAATTTCCGGGGACTTATATGTCAAATTTACTTCGACGTTTCCTATTGGTTTCCTACGATTCATTTCGTTTGTATTTATTTCTTTATTTTCTTATTTATTTCAGTCAAATTTCCAGTAAGGGGTCTTTCTCGCTTAGTAAAATAAATAAAATATTCATGTGTCATTATTTGACACCTCTGAGTTTGACATTGTCCCGGGACGCTTGACGTTTGAAGTTTCTGACGTGCATATTGGCTATGTGCACGTCAGAAACGTCAAACGTCACGGGTCCCGGGGCAATGTCAAACTCAGAGATGTCAAATAATGACACATGAATATTTTATTTATTTTAGTAAGCGAGAAAGACCCCTTACTGGAAATTTGACTGAATTAAATAAGAAAATAAACAAATAAATACGAACGAAACGAATCGTAGGAAACCGTTAAGAAACCAATAGGAAACGTGAAAGTAAATTTGACAGATGTCCCCGGTAAGTACACATTTATTCCCATTTAGTGACTAACATACTTAGTTAAGTATACTTAGTAAAGTATTTACTAGTTAGTAAATACTTTGGAAGTAGTATATTGATGTTTTCAGTAAGTATAGGTACTATAATATTTCATTAATTTACGTATATAATATAACATATCAATTATTGATATGTAATTAATGATATTTTAAGTATAGATACGGTACCCGCGTTCCTAAAGTGTGGCGCTAAATAGGCGCTAATTATCGCCTAACGCTTTAGTCACTCCCGGGCGAGCGAGAGAGGCGCACGGTGACACAAGTTCCCGCTAACTACGTGATTGACCCGAAAAATGCTGTCATGCGTGATCCTTGAGTGCACTAATACATTAAAACGCACTAAGGCAACAGGCATTACAATCCATAAGTAAAATAAGCTGAAATTATATTTATTCTTTCAACTTACCAAATATGACGCCATGAATACGCTGTCTCAGAGAAAGAGACAAACTAATGTCGTTTACAATGAGAGTGATAAAGATAACGAACATAGATTAATGTAACAGATGCGTCATACCAAATCTTATTCAATTCGAGGTAATGTGTTACATAGAAAACTTGAACTTAATGCCCTATATGTTTCTTGGGTTTTATTTATAAGAAAATAATGGTTTAGCTATAAAATGTTATTTTTTACAGTAGACCTTGGTGTACTTACCAGTAATCATCATCATCATCATCCTAGCGTTATTCCCAGAATAGTTGCATCCTGCGGGATGCCCGGGGTCCGCTACCTAAGAATTGGCGTAGGCACAAGTTTTTACGAAAGCGACTGCCATCTGACCTTCCAACCTTGGTGTAGGTACCAGTAATGATAATGTAAATAAGTAAGAATGAAGTGGAAATTTCTATATTAAAATGTTGATATTTAAAAGTTAGGTACAGTTAAACTCAAAATAATTTCAATATTTTAGTACAGTCAAGATTATAAATACAATACAAATATTCTTTATTGTTCACAAAAAAACGTGGTCTTATCGCTAAAGAGCGATCTCTTCCAGACAACGTTTAGGTGGGTGGGTTGGAGGTTTTGTGTCATATATATACACTTCCTAAAATATATACTACATAGGGACATGGTACCTACATATATACATTTCAAATTTACGATGCTGGCTGTAGGTAGTATAGTGGTTTAAATTTATGGTGCATATTAGTAGGTGCGACAATGTACAGTTAGCATTAAAAATATGTATACAATTTTGAGACCACAACAGAAATTCCGAAATGTAGACATATTTCTGATGCTGGTTTACACTTTTAGACTTTATTTCATTGTAATATAATCCCAAATTGCCACATTTACTTATATATTAGATTTATTTGTAAATGACATTTATTTTTCGCTTAATCATAATATGTAAGTTATTTATAATTATTTTATTTTAAGTAATCTTATGTCACAGTTAGTTATATTCGAATTCGTTGACGTGCCTACAACGTAAAACAACCACTCGATACCGGTATTATCACTACTTACATTACATTCGGGATCCACACCACCACTACATCAGCCCTAGGACCTCCATTGCTGGACATAGGCCTCCCCCAATTTCATGGGGGGTAAATGCCATAATCGCCACGCTTGGCATGCGGGTTGGCGATCGCAGTATCTCCACCGCACTCTAGGAATGCTGCTGCCCATTCCCCTGTGGTACACTCGGGATCATCCGTTGATTAATAAGTAGAAACAGTTTGCACCTTCTGCCTAGTAGTAGTAGTTTCTTTAATCTATGTCAAACGTGCGGTGATTGGTGTTCCGGGCTTCCGGGTGAAGGCTGTCTGTTTCTTGTGTATTATTTTAATAAAGCTATCTCTTTTACGCTTTTGATAAAGTGTGCGTAATGTAAACAATAAAACAAACTGTGAACGTGTGATGCCGCGATGTTGGAGAAGCAGAGTTGGGCAAAAATTAACTTGATTGAATAAGAATAAAAATAAAAACAGACAATTTATGCAGTCGTTATCTAAAATAAAATGAGCGGGAATAATTCAAGCGGCTTTCAATTTAAATGAAGAAACACAAGGAAATTTAATTTATTTGTATAAATTATTCACTAAAGGTTTACATCCTTATAAAACAACACAAAAATAAATGATTACTATAAATAACTTAAACTACTTATAACTACCGATTTAGAAGAAGAAGAATAAGAATCGGAATAATTATTCTAGAAATGGGATTATTCTAAATAAAGTTTTATTCAAATAAAATGTTATTTAGAATAGAATAAGTTAATGTTGTAGCACAATCGGATCGGTTATATTTTAAGTTGTTATCAAGTTGGATAGTGGAACTCCTCAATGGCTATTTGTATACCCCTCGAGTGTGGGCTCATTTGGTTTGTTTTTATGAGTCCTCTACATTGCTCTTGGTGAGGATGGTCTAATGATGGAGTCAGGAGTTCCTTCCCTCCCTCCCTCAGGAAAGAAGAAAGAAAGAAGGAGCATTACGACCTACGACAAACCTAGTCAACCCGATTTTTAACAATCTAAATATTTAAAAGAAGAAACTGACTGACTGACTGACTGACATATCAACGCACAGCCGAAACCGCTGGTCCTAGAGATTCTAAATTTAGCACGTAGGTTCCTTATAAGGTCTAAGGGTGCACTAAGAAAGGATTTTTGAAAATACAACCCCTAAGGGGGTGAAATGGGGGTCCGAAGTTTGTATGGGGAAACAAGATTAGTTGGACTATTTTATTCGAAACTTCACAGGAGTATTTTTAACAATATATGAGTAAACACGTGTTTCAGGTTTTTGTAAAAAATCAACCCCTAAAAGGGGGAAATGTGGTGACAAATTCTGAAAATCGACATGGGTATTGTTTTTATGGTTTATCGGGTCGCTGATAATAACGAAAACAACAATGATTTTAAAATCCCACGTGGAGGACGTGAAATACCATGTTGGGGTGCGAGGGGGATGAAATGTCTGAATTTTAATATGGTTGTCGTTTTTATGGTATTTTGGGACGTTAATTACGAAAATGGCATCGATTTTGAAATTTAATATTGTGGTCATGAAAACTTTTGATAGTTTGTGTCAGAATGCAAGAAATAACTGACTGACTGAGTGAGTGACATTTCAACGCACAGCCCAAACTGCTGGTTTGAGAGATACCAAATTTGGTATGTAGGTTCCTTATAAGGTCTATAGGTGCATGAAGTGCCGTGAGTTCCCTATGAAGATACGACCTTTTTTGATTCAGTGTTGTAAGTGGTTTTATTAATCAGTGCCGTCCGGTACGATTTCGGCAAAAATCGATATTTGAGCGTTCGAGAGGACTCTTAATATGAATCCGAGGTAAACTTTGAATTAAGTAACGGCCATATTGATTTTCTTCATTTCCGTCCCGATTTCGTTCAAAATCGATATCTGAGCGTCCGAGAGGCCTCGTAATACGAATCCGAGATAAAATTTGGGAAAAAGTGGCGGCCGTATTAATTTTTATCATTTCCGTCTCGATTTCGTTCAAAATCGATATCTGAGCGTCCGAGAGAATTCTTAAAATTTGGAAAAAGTGGTAGCCATATTGATTTTCTTCATTTCCAACCCGATTTCGTTCAAACTCGATATCTGAACGTCCGAGAGGTCTTCTAATACGATTCCGAGGTAAAATTTGGAAAACGTGGCGACCATATTGATTTTCTTCATATCCGTCCCGATTTCGTTAAAAATCGATATCTGAGCGTCCGAGAGAATCCTTAATACGAATCCGAGGTAAAATTAAGAAAAAGTGGCAGTCATATATTTTTTCTTTTCTAACCCGATTTCGTTTAAAATCGAAATCTGAGCGTCCGAGAGGTCCCCTAATACGAATCCGAGGTAAAATTTGGAAACAGTGGCGGCCATATTGATTTTCTTTATTTCCGTCCCGATTTCGTTCAAAATCGATATCTGAGCGTCCGAGAGGTCTCTTAAGGCGACGCATTGATAAACAATTAAACTCGAATAGAGCCCTCTTACCCTTACCCGCATCCACCCCTGTATTCTTACGCGGCTTGCAATCGCGGAGCGCCGGCTGGACAGAGCGCGGTCGTTCGACTCGTGCGCTGCGCGGCCGCGCGCTGGAACATAGACGTCCAAGGAGATTCTATGCTTTCACATTTATTTAAATATTTTTTAACTGAACATTACTTTTTGGAATTTACAATGTATGGTACAGATTAGGTTGTATAAGTATATGCACGTAATTAACGAGGTCTAATTGATAATTTTTTGATTGTCGAATCCAAAAGTTGATTTAATTTGCGGTAGGGTAAAGTGCAACAAAAAACATCCCTACTCTTTAGGACTAACTTACTTATATAACCCACTGAGCACGCATATGTTGCATAAATATTACGGAAAGTATAAATCGGGAGGTTGTAAGTTACAAATGGGAAGTTGTAATGTTCTAGCAAGGTTACATGTACTTCTATAAGTAGCCCTAACGGCCGTCCCAGAAACATTAGATGCAATGTTGCTCATATAGATCAGATAAAACTTTCAACAAGTATCATTTGGAATGTTTCGTGGACTTAACAGTGGTAACGTACTAGAATGGTTTTATTGTAAATTTCTGCAAGTTAATTTATATAAATTACAGCAACTATTAATTTGAAATTTTTGTCAAATTTCATAAATATAGGTTACAGTAACGTTGCGTTCGAAAGTCATCTGAAAGTTTAAGTATAAACGTTACAAAGCCGTTTTAGTTGGAACTTACCGGCAACCTACAAATGCAATATCGCGTTAATAATGCTCGTGTTACTTGCTCGTAATTTCCAGTTAGATGGTCACGGCAAAGTTACATTCATAACATACAGGGAACTTGCACTTTTAACTTCGCGTTAATAATGCATATGTTATTTGCTGGCTAAGTTACATTCGTGACATACAGGTGACTTGCACATTTAATGTCGCGTTAATAATGCACATGTTACTTGCACGTAGCTTCTATTTAGATGGTCATGGCAAAGTAATATTCGTAATATTTAGGTGACTTTGCATATGTAATGTTGCGTTAATAATGCACGAGTTACTTGCACGTAACTCCCATTTAGATGGTCATGGCAATGTTACGTTTGTAACATACAGGTGACTCGCACATTTAATATCGCGTTAATACTGCACATATTACTTGCACGTAACTTCCATTGAAATGGTGATGGCAATGTTACATTCGTAACATACGGATGACTTGAGCATGTAGGGTTCATGTAACTTGAATTTTTGTTGTTATCATGACATTGCAAATAAAATCTGCGTTCAAGTTGCCTAATAAACATCCTTACAGCTTTGTTAACTGTTGTCAGAGTAAAGAGCGCAGTCGGGACGTGATGTGACAAGACACAAATCAAAACATGTTTCCAACATTAACTCACATACGACAAGTTAATTGCAGAAAAGTACCTATAGAAAACTAAGACTAAAAAACAAAAGTGGGTTTAACACATGACCAAAATGATTACTACTTACTATCGCTATTCGATTTACAACGTCGAAATCACACAAGTGCTCCAAATACAATAGCAATGCATTTTGGTCACGTTTTGAAACTACTTTTGTGTTTTCGTTACTCTTGGTTTACTATAGTTACATACTACTATTCTGCAACTTGTTGCATATATGTAAGTTAACAAGACAGAAGGGAAGTTTAACAGGCAACTTGAACACAGATTTTATATGCATAGTATGAGAAAATTTATAAGTACAACGAATAAAAACAAAACTTCAAGTTAATAATGTTGATGTCGACAAAATATAAAAACCAGTAAATTTGATAAAGGCTTCATTTATTAAATTAACATTGCGGAACAGCGAAAATAAAAACAGAAACGAAATTAAACGGAGTTCCCTTTTGTACTGGTTTCGATTACAATTATATAGTCACAGTACAAGTCTTTCAAAATTAAAAAAGTAGTTCTTTCACATGTCTGATTAAATAACCTTAAGACCATAATATATTGAAATTTCACTCATTGTGTGTCACATAAATAGTTGTGAACTAGCGAGTTTTTTTTCTGTCTTTCAGTGTTTACAAGTTTCTCACTTGTGCAGATTAAACAATTAACAATTAAGAAAAAAAACCTAGTACACATTGTTTGATTTTTCTATGCTTAAACCTAATTTCTGATGTCATTTATGTATTTTCTATGTTGAAATGCTGAAAAACTATCGAAAATTTAATACGTCAACACTCATCAGTTAAATGTGTCATATTATAGACGTTATGAGAAATATATTGTACACACAATTACAATTTTGAATATTTTTTACGATATTACACTATACAAGAGTAATATTTAATATATAATGATATATTTTTCACCTTACCTGTTTGTAGTCTTACTTTATCGATCAAATTCTGCGCCCGAAAGTTCACTTTATCCACTAGCCAATAAAGTGATTTTGAAATTTGAACGTGATGGACTATCACGAGTTCTAACTTTTTTTAAAGATGCATAATATTGATTTTATAATAAATAAGGTCGACCCGATGTTAGTCCCAGATATGAGGAATCACTTATGTTCTAAACTATTGCCTGCTTATTTTGCGGTTTCAGAGAAAAATGGGCTATAGCAAACGATACTTTAGAAAATTAAATTTTGTAGAAAATAGGGTAGGCCTTAGATTTTCGAGCAGAGTTGATCCAGTTAACGCAGTACAATGGCTTTGGATCAAAAACTAAATAGCATCATCGGCCCTCAGTAGTGAACAGAAATCTCAGTAGAAAACAGCATTAAACTTAGTTTTGCCTTTTCAGTCTTGTAACAGCATGCTGAAACCAGCTCATTACATGGCGTTCAAACCCATCGTCTGTTATATTGGAGAATGATTCACGTACAGCAACTGTAACAATAAACAGGCAGTGTTAGTTTATGTTAATACGGTACAGGACAAAAGCAAATTGAATTGTTGTGGGTCTACGTTATCTTATCTTGTGGGCTCTACCCAACTCAAATTATGAAAGCTATGTGAAGAGTAAGGGGTATTTTTATGTGGGTAAATTCGTTTATCTATACTAATATTATATAAGTAAATACGAAAAAGTAACTATCTATCCGTCTGTTACCTCTTCACGGTGAAACTGCTCATTTTTTACTTATACCGTATAATTTCTAACCTAATCTATTTTTTTATTAGACTAGTTTCGACGGAGCCCCGGGCTCCTATTCCTATAAAAATATGATATTAGGTTTTTGTGCCCTAATAACGATTAGATATGTATTTATAAAATAAAAATAAATAAATAGGGTTGCGTCATAAACTTAAATTATTGCTAATTGAACGAGTGAAACCAAGGTCTCTGTTTCAGCTTCGCAAAAATTATTTCGTATGTCCGGCCGGCGGATTTCCGGCTGTCCTCTTCTCCAGGTCGCATTTCTCATCCGATTCACGTAAAATTTTGTAAGCCGGTTTGATAATTATATAGATATTTTGATCAAGTCAGTTTTTTGGAAATTTCGAAAACTGAAAAAGAATCGCTGCGTCTACAGCTCACAAGAGCTATTGTAATATTTTGATGTAACTATTTTGCTGTGCAATCAGTATTTTGATTAAAATTGCTATTTTTTTATTTACAAAAGGGTATTTTTTTATTTGCATTGAATTAATAGCTATAAAAACACATATTACCAATTGTTTTTCCCATTGTTCATCCGCCATCTTCTCCTCTAAGCTTTTTAGTTGGCATGATTCCATCAGCGGCAGCGGGATAGGAAGTAGGGAGGGTCTGTTCTCACTTTGAGGTAAGTACTCGAATGCTCTTAAGTGTATCTAAGATGTTTTCCACTCGATGCATAGTAATACAGCGATAGATTTGAGAGATTTCAGCTCATTCATAACTTGACCTGTAACATAAGTGAAAAATGTAATTACGCGGCGGTGGTTAATATAGTACATTACACAACTAGGGTGGTAAAGCAAAGATTTTGCGGCCCGAGCTGTAGGCGAGGGACGTATATATATGCGATCGAGGGCTTTATTTATTACCTCCCGTGTTGTGCATCATTTTATTACTACACTTGACCAGAAAGCGGCTTTTTCCGTACGCGTAGCGGCCTACAACTTTACGTTAGTATATATCTTTGCTACAACTGATTAGCACTCGCGCAAGCTTTTGCAACTTGAGGCAGCCATATCCAACCGTCATTATGGCGCGAAATGGTAAGTTTTGAAATAGGTTAATAGTTACGATACAAGTGTAGAGAACAGGAAATTCGCAACGAGTGGTGATAAATTAAAACACGACCGAATAGTGTTTTAAATCGACACGAGTTGCGAATTACCTATTCGCACGTGTATCGTACAACGTTTTACAGTACATATGGCTCTTTAAAGTTTCGACATATGCACGTAATCTGCTGATTACTGCACTCGTGCGGTAATGTAGCACCATATGTACTGTAATAGTATATTACGATACAAGTGCAGAGAACAGGAAATTCGCAACGAGTGGTGATAAATTAAAACACGACCGAAGGGAGTGTTTTAAATCGACACGAGTTGCGAATTACCTGTTCGCACGTGTATCGTACGTTTTACAGTACATATGGCTCTTTAAAAATTCGACATCTGCACGTAATCTGCTGATTACCGCACTTGTGCGGTAATATAGCACCATATGTACTGTAAAGGTAATTTTTAACACTATGTACGAACCAAAAATTATGTCATTATGTTGGTTTCATCTGTTAATAACCCTAGCTTCCTCTAATATTATTTAGGACTAAAATTTGACAGCTAACGTAATCGCTAAGGCAGATGGGCTTCTGTACCTGTCTGTTAAAAGTGCTATTAATTATTCTGTGCTCGAGGTATAAAAACCGAGCTTACGGCGTGAAGTGAAGTACGCGAGATATTAGTAATGAATAAGACGAGAATGTGAAAATGATGTTTTGCTCCGCTTTCACCTCTCAGTGCCTAAACCGATCGTCATTGATTTTGGCACTGGATGCCTTTTGTTTAAACTTGTCTTATTAAATATTAGGGGACAACTTTTTTCAACACAAATCGAACTAATTCCGTAGTAAGCTCAATAAGGCTTGTGTTATGGGTACTAGACGACGATATATATACTTAAATACATAGAAAACATCCAAGTCTCAGGAACAATTTTTTCTGGTCACCACAGAAACAAATGCCCTTACCGGGATTCGAACCCGGGACCTCTAGCTTCGGAAGCAGTGTCACTACCAACTAAGCTAAACAGGCCGACAAAACTTATTTAGTAAACAAATTACAAAACAAAAAATGCAAGGTAAGAATTAGTCATTTCGTCATGAATGTCGTCATATAGACGTAATTTTTGAAACACCATGGCCAACGGTTTACGTCTGTTTCGACGGGTTTCCTGTTCGTGTAATGAGTAGATCCATTTTCAAACTTACTTAACTGTTGTGTAAGTGAATCAGTACTATTCGCCGCGAAAGATGAGGTTTCACTAGTAATTCCTGTGAATGATATACGATCATCTTGATAAGTGATCTGTGCTCTGCGAATATCTTCTGGTGTCAATGTATGATCAAATTCCACAGTAAGGTCACTAGCACCGTCTGAAACTGCAGCACCTGCATACAAAGAGGTTGTATTTATTATTATTAATTAAGCAATTGTTGTATAGTCAAATATCAAAGATAATTATGCCCCCTGGCTAGATGCTGGTCTAGAGCAATCCCATTAAAAAAAAATTCATACAAAGTTACAAATGCCAATGAAGCAGGGAAATAATCAAAACACTAAAGGATATGTATGACCAAATCACACAGGATGTTAAGATGGCTAGTCCATTTCATCATTTCCCTTACAGTAAATTGATCAAATCCCTGAGTGAGTTTAGAGAATGTTAAAATCGGCTAAAATGGATGTCGGCATGTAACGGCTCTTCAAGTACATACCCAATTTGTCTTCATTATCCTCCTCAGCAACAACACTAATGCAACCGGATTCTTCAGTATTTGTTCTCATTGGGCTGACAGATAAGCTGTTGTCATCACTATCCAATTCTCGCGATGCACATTGTATGGTCTGTTTGAAAGTAGGCGGAGGTGAAATAGAGTCAACACGGTATTTTTTATTATTCGTCTTTTTTTATTTTCCTCTAATGCTGCAGCTGTGTCGGACTCACTAGTTGCCTCGGTTTTTCGTGTTTCTACTTCATTTGCTTCAGTAAGCGTTGCTGTAATTAATAAATAAAAATGTATACCCATCAAGTTCCAATTTTAGTTTTATCTTCACAAATTATGCATGTGGAGTTTATCTTTAAGTATGTGTTACACTACTCGTAGAAACAAGTACTCATGTAAATTAATTTAAGCATCGGTGTAAACATTTGTTGATAAACCTTGATTAAATAAATAAAAAATGTCATTTTAAAAATACAATCAAGACAGATGAACAAAATTACAAATACGAACTCACTCATCCCCATAAGGGATCTCTTCCACTTAACCTTTGAGCACAAATAGCAAGTGTCTTTGGCATAGTCTAGCCATTGCCACACAATATAATGATTATAGTTACCATAATGTCCCACTATAGTGATATTTTTTAGATCATTCCAGTCTTCTTCTGGTTTCATACCCGATTTGATTGCCTTCCTTTCAATGTTCTTATTTTTTGGCCACATGCACATGTTTTTTTCTTCATTTATCCAATTCCTTGGAGCAGCAGATACATATTCTTCATTGTTTACTGACCATGTTATTACAGAGTAGGCAAACACGGCGGTACGCGGTGTGTCAAACTGGAACAGTAGAAGAGAAGTCTGTTATACCTTCTTATGATGGAAATTGGAAACTTAATATGTAACTACTATACTTAAAAGCTTAAAGCGATGGAAATATAATTTCATCGAATCTATTTATTATCTAAAATCTATTTATATAAATGTCACAACATTGAATTATATCCTAATGTTTAAGTTTATAGCTTGTAACTATGCCTATTGAAATAAATAAATAAATATACACAGGTAAAAGGAATTTAGTTTTTCTTACCCATCCTGAAGATGCCCGCGGCTGCTATCGGGTCTGTGGTTTTAATAGCTAATTAACAATAACAATTGAGTAAACATGTACCTCATTAAAGAAGAGGGTTTACAATATGAATGTATATAAAGTTATGTAGGTATATACCTGCAGACAATCGACATACTAATAATGGGAGGTAAAATTGAACGAGTGCCTAGCAGCTGGGTCAGCAACCCAAATGGCACCTTCTGCTATGAACATGTAACTAAATCAGACTATAAAGTGTATTACATAGTTTTCGTAATTAATACATTTTGTAAGGACTTGTTCCAAATTAACAATTTAGTTTATACTGCATAAATTTGTTACAGTGCCCCCATAGAATAAAGAAGATTGACAAGGTTGTGTGAAACAACTTTCGTAACATAAATATCTTTGAAAAATTATGTAAGTTGTTTTTGTATTTTCACACTGAGTTATACAATTCTGATAACTGTATCGTCCTTCAGGACGCAGTGGTTATTTTTACTATCAGTGCCTAGTTTAAAATGTAAAAAGCTGACTGATTTGTATGTCTTTACCAAGCTGTCATTTAAAAGGGGTTCACTGTATGTAGTAATATAACCATAGACAGTTTTACTTGATTAAAAAGTTTCATTACATTTTTGGAGAGACCGCTTTTCGTGTTCTCTATTTATGATTTGTTGTAATGGCATATTACAGCTCTTTAGGCTTTTTTTGATTTCAGACATGTAATTTTCATATTGAGAAACTATCCAATGGTCCTAAATTTAATACGTCATCAGCTAAATGTATCAAATTATGGACGTTATGAGAAATATATTGTTCACCATACAATTTTGAATATTTTTTTACAAAATACACTAGTAATTCTTTGGCATAATCATTAATCATTATGCATCACAGATTTTCAGTACTACATAATATTCTAATTGCACAACTGAGACTGAGAAAATGCATATACTGTGTTAGCTTTAATTTACCCTTTAACACAATAGGTCCCAAGTAAAGTAAAAATTGCCTGAATTCAGTGGCTTTCCATCTGTCACTATCAAGAAAGAGGCCTTGGTACTCGTGCAACCTCTTTATAGCTTAAGTGATTCCTCATATCTAGGACTGTTTTGTTAACATCATCTAAGTCATTTGCCATCATTCGTATAGACATATTACCTTTACAGCAAAATGAAATCAATCTCTTCATGACACCCAAGCACACCAAGTGCATATAATCCAATGGAATATTTTTAATTAAATCTAATTCCAAATGTAACAACGGGGTCGTGTTTACATAATAATCTTCACCATAAAACCCAGTACGAAAATTGTTATCTGTTCGTAATGCTGCATTTAAGACACCATAACAAACTCTAATATTTAAATAAGTGCCTTCAGTAATACATTTTGTGCACCCAAAATAAGAATTGTGTCCTTTTATGCACAGTACGAACGATTTAGCTGGAGCGACGCAAATTATATTAAACAAAGAAATATCTTTCTTTTGATTGTTATACAATATACCAGATTCTTTTAAAACTAAATATTCTGTAATAAACGGGCCCAGTATTTCATTAGGATGCTGGGGTTTTTTATAAACATGCCAAACACCTATAAGGAATGGGTTTTTGCTTGAACAGATACTACCTAGCAATGGCCAAAATTGGCTACCAGAACTTTTTGTCAGTGGTAAACCATCATCAATATTTAAATCAAAGCAGACTACTTGATCATACAATGTTCTATCATTTTGCAATATATAACATATTCCTTCTGCTAATCCAAAATCGTAATAGTTACCCGAAGTGGTATTAACAATATTGCTTTTTTTATCCACTTTTAAAATTGTTCGACAATCAGAAGGGAGATTAGTAAGTTCCTGTACACAATTAACTTTTTTTTAATTCTTAAAAGATTATTAAAAACTTTGAGAGTAACTTTATTTTCAACTGCCCACTGTTATAAATCTTGATTTAAATTTGTTACATTTGTATCTGTAGATGCCAGGGTCTCAACATATTGAACTGATGAAGACACATTAAATGGAGAGGACATAATTGTGGTCACATTACAAACATCTAATGGTAAAGGCAAAGACAGTGTGGTATTACATGTGATACTGATAGAAGGAGATTCATTTGTAATGCTTGTAGGAGATTCATTTGTAATGCTGATAGGAGCAGATTCATTTGCAATACTGATAGGAGGATATTTATTTGTAATGCGGACAGGAAGATATTCATTTGTAATGCTGATAGGAGGAGATTAATTTGTAAAGCTGATAGGAGATTCGTTTGTAATACTGATAGATGGATTTGATTCTTTACGAATAACAGTTCGTAAATATTTACGAGACATTGTTACAAATGTTTTCCATCTTTTAACAGATGGCTGTTCCTGTAACAATTAAATTGTTTTCTTTTAATGCAAATAAAAAAGGCCCAAAACTGTTAACAATAATAATAATGAGCAGAGGTTAATAATTTTGATTGTTGGTCTCCATAATGAATCTGATGTAAAAGAGTCTAGCTGGTTTAATTCAAGTGAATTCAAAAAACTTATAGAATTTTATTTTATTGATAAAATAACTGCAAATGATGTTTGCTATCTAAGAAAAGAAATTAAAATAAAAGCCAAATATTTTCCCCTTAAAAATGACTCATAAATTGTTTAAGCATTAAACCTGAAAATCGGTTCCGTAGTTTAGATAAAATAAATTAAAAAATATAAATTTTTATTATCTCTTAAACTAACAGCGTTTAAGTAACATATTTAGTGAAATTACATATAATACGACAAAAAATTTCGGCCCTGGGGAAGATTATCCATACTTAATGGCCATTTATTATTTATAATGGAAGGGTGAAAGGGAAAGCTAATTTAAAAGCACCCAAAACCACTAAGCCTGTATGAAAAGAGAGATGAATGTGGAGGAGACAAGGGTACCTTACCTAGTTCAAAGGGAGGGTGTGAGATTATGTATGTATGAATTCGATGATGTATCAATTCATCCTTCATCAAGGTACTTACTTACTTTCTGACAGATTTTGTGATACTGTTACAAGTTCTCTTCTAAAATAATCAAATGAGCCAAAACAACATATTTTGCAATTCTCAGTTGCTATAAGTAACTTCAGTAGTTATCATCAGGTTAATTTTGTGATTACAGTCCCGAAGAGCTCACCACAGCTCACCACGATGAGTCAATTAGCTTAAACATCAGGTATAGCAGTATACCTATGTTGTAGAATCAAACCTGAGCTGCAGTAGGTACAGTCAGCATCAGCATGCACAGTCAAAGTGCCAAGAAGATAGGCACGCCACTTTATTGTAAAGAAAAACGGGTGTGTGCTCATCTTCTTGGGAATTTCCCAGTGTCAGTATATCTGATGCTGACTGTACCTTCAGGATCCATCATCAGTTACATTTTGTGACACAGTTATGAAATGCAACAATATACAAATTTAAATCAAAATTTGAATAAGTAGGTTAAATTTGACAACTATAAAAATAATTAGATAATTTCCTTACTATAAATTAATTGTGTGGACAGCACACTTTATGTTAAGCCCATAATAATTAGATCAGGTGTACCTCTTCTGATCTGATCCAGCTTTGCTTGCTAGTGTAGGCTACTTCAAAAATGAATCGGTCTGCAAATTGGATAATGTAAGGCTGGTTTACTGCAACTGGCTGCTTACATTAATTAATTAATAGCTATACACCTATTTAAAATATACTTAAATTCTAGATCACAAACCCGGCTGGGCTCGAACTAAACATCTCTTGAACCTGGCTATCAGGAATCTTGTTGACCTCTGCTTGACTCCTCTCTGCAATGACAATTTGCGATGAATCTAAATCCGAAGACACTCGACTATACCTATTAGGTAACTAATGAGTGAGCTGTAGACCTCGCGAAAATTTTTTTTTTCAAATTTCAAAAAATGTCCAAAAACTGACAAAAAATCTATATATTTATCGAACCTGCTCACAAAATTTCACGAGAATCGGTTTTGACGAAAGCTGAAACGGAGACGCTTCGCTCGCTCGGTCAATTACATGATTAAACGAACTTACCTGAAGTTCTATCCTGATTATATGAAGTATTCAGTCCGAGGTACGCAGTTACCAGAAGTTTCTTAAATTGGTGGTTTTAATTTGACATAAGTACTAAGAAAGCTAAAATATAAAAAGTAAAATAATTCGGACCAACTTGATTTCATACAAGCTAATAATCCCTATTATATGTGAATAAACCCTAATACCTCAAAAGTCAGGAAATTATTCCGAGAAGATTTTTTGCTTCAAAGTATGCAATTTCAGTAGGTACTTTCACTAGGAAAGACGCCATGCCGCCATTATTTGTTACGGTCATATAATACAAACTACTAGAATACTGTACAGGACAGTCTACCTATGAAAATTAGCGTTACATGCGATCCGATATTCTAGAATTATTCTACAGAATTACAAGATACCCTGGAATTCTGAGTAAAATACATAGGTAAGAAATTAGAAATCAATCACTTACTTTGGTCCATTTTCACCGATTTCGCTTCAGCTTTGCGTTTATTTTATTCACTAGTTTGGATCAAGGCAAGCGAGCATCGTTTCAATACAATAATTTCCTCTAAGATTAACAATTAACAGAATTATGTCGTTTTCAAATGGTTTTCAACATAGCCACTTTCGCCAGCGTCCGTTCCATAATTCCATTGCGCGCGCGTCGCGTCGACGTCGGCCCGTATGTATGGCGTTCAGTGTTGCCAACTACGGAAATCACTTGTTGCTAAAAATATGTAATTAAAAGTGCTATGATATAGTAAAATCCTATCCTATACTATTAAACGAGCAACATTTGTATATTTATTTGTTTGTAATTGAAATCTCGAAAACCCCTCTAACGATTTTAATGAAATTTTCAATATAGGGGTTTCGTAGAACGAAAAAAATATCTAGCTAGCTTATAGCTCGGTCGCCCAGGTACTATATATCTAAATATATAAAAGAAGAAACTGACTGACTGACTGACTGACATATCAACGCAGAGTCCAAACCGCTGGTCCTAGAGATTCCAAATTTGGCACGTAGGTTCCTTATAAGGTCTAGGGGTGCACGAAGAAAGGATTTTTCAAAATTCAACCCCTAAGGGGTCCGATGTTTGTATGGGGAATCAAGATTAGTTGGATTATTTTATTCGAAACTTCACAGGAGTATTTCTAACGATAAATGAGTAAACATGTGTTTCAGGTTTTTTGAGAAATCAACCCCTAAAAGGGGGAAATTTGGTGAGAAATTCTGAAAATCGATATGGGTGTTGTTTCTATGATTTATCGGGTCGCTGATTACGAAAATAACAATGATCTTAAAATCCCTCGTGGAGGACGTGAAATACCATCCCCTCTGTTGGGGTCCGAGGGGGTTGGAATGTCTAAATATTAATATGGGTGTGATTTTTATGATTTTTTGGGTCGTTGATTTCGAAATTGATTTTGAAATTTATTATTGCGGGCATGAAAACTTAAAAGTAGGTACCAAATGGCAAGAAGAAACTGACTGACTGAGTGAGTGACATATCAACGCACAGCCCAAACTGCTGGTTCGAGATATACCAAATTTGGCATGTAAGTTCCTTATAAGGTCTAAAGGCGCATGAAGTGCCGTGAGTTCCCTATGAAGATACGACCTTTTTTGATTCAATGTAATCATATTGTAAGTGGTTTTATTAATCAGTGCCGTCCGATACGATTTCGACATAAATCGATATTTGAGCGTCCGAGAGGACTCTTAATACGAATCCGAGGTAAAATTTAGAAAAAGTGGCGGCCATATTCATTTTTATCATTTCCGTCCCGATTTTGTTCAAAATCGACATCTGAGCGTCCGAGAGAATTCTTAATACGAATCCGAGGTAAAATTTGGAAAAAGTGGCGGCCATATTGATTTTCTTCATTCCCAACCCGATTTCGTTCAAAATCGATATCTGAGTGTCCGAGAGGTCTCTTAATACGAAACAGAGGTAAAATTTGTGAAAGTGGCGGCCATATTGATTTTCTTTTATTTCGTCCCGATTTCGTTAAAAATCGATATCTGAGCGTCCGAGGTCTCTTAATACGAATCTGAGGTAACATTTGGCACTCCATACATTCCTGTATGCAAAAAAGTTTAATGTTACTATATAGGCGTGTGGGGTATCTATGGATTTGCTTTTAAAAACGACATAGAGGTTTCGATATTTTTTTCCATTTCAATCAATCTTTGGATTTTATTAACCGTATGGCATTTATTTACGAACCGTGAGATTTTCAAGAAGATAAGTACGGTTGCCAGTTTTTGATGCATTTTTAGCACCACCCAGGGGTCACGTATAGGGTAAAGGTGGGTACTCCCTACGGACGTGGTGCAACTTCGACCCCCCTTTGTAAAGTGAGTGAGCAACATGACTGTTAGAAGTTTGCAAGCCACTCGAAGGCCTCTAACTTGGCTTAACGATTGCAACCGGGATCAACGGCTTAGCGTGCCTTCCAAAGCACGAGAGTCAGTTAGTAACCACTCAAAGCGGTCACCCATCCAAGAACTGACCTGCGCCTGCGCCCACATTGCTTAACCTCGCACACCGCACGCGGTAGGCGGCTGCCGCTGGGCCACGAGCGCTCTAAATTCTTGATAGTTTGTGCCAAATTGCAATTCAATCGGTCCAGTAAAAGCAACTTGGTTGTAACAGACGGACTGACAGTAAGGAGTGCGAATGGAAGTGAGGCCAAATTTTCTTTTTGGATGCTCCAATGGGAACTGGCAAAACCTACCTAATCAATTTAATTTTAGGAAAAATAAATGTTACACGTGATATTGAATTAGCCGTATTTCTGTACTTCAAAGGACCAGGGTTTATGACCGCTGCGCGCTGCTTGGTCGTTTACAGACCTATTGGTGTTACTGTAGTACACAGATACTTTTAGAAGAAGAAGAAGAAGAAGAAGAAGAAAAATATTTACTAAGGGTCATTTAAGACATGCTTTTATTTCATCGGCCCTTTCCCTCGGAAATGTATGATAATAGTTTTCGATCCTTATTTTTGCCAAAATCAAATGAAATTCAACAGTTTGCCGGGTCTCAGAATGTATACTGACTTTTCATCTGTTCATCTGTTAATGAATCACAATCACCAAACTTAGTATACCGAAACCCCAAGGATCTAACAACTACTTTTCTGGAGACAGCATCTGAATCGGTTCAGCCAAACGCGAGATAATCGTGGACAAACATGCGAACCTGTTTTTTGTAGACGGTTATAGATTTCGCTTAGTACGCGGGCGGTGCCGCGGGCAAATGCTAGTTATATAATAAAACACGTCCGCGGATAAGTCGAATCAAACGATTGATTTTTAGGGTTTCGTAGGAAGCAAGGAACCGTAATGGTTTTGCCATGTCCAGCTCCGCTCACGGCTTAGCTCAATGACTGTTACTGCTAAAAAGCTGAAATTTGGCATGGGTGTATATATCAATTATCAAACACGCGGACAAAATGGTAGAATAAAATCTTGAAAAAACACAAATGTGAAAATGGGAGCCAAGTTCAAGTTAAGAATATGCGATGCGTGGTTGTCGTCTTCCTTCACCTAGAAAAAAACTGAGATCTAAATTTGTACCTAGTTCCGTAAATTATCTGAAAGGTGCTAGTCTGGCACTAGATTGTTTACAGTAAACCTAATTTATTGCGGCTTAATGCATTTTCAGCCTTAAACTTGGCAGTTTTCTATGCATAGTTTTAGAGATATCGCTGAAAAACTGCCAAGCACAAACAAAAGGAGGTAAGTGCCGTGAGTTTCCTATGTAGATACGATCTTTTTTGATTCAATGTACACAGGGCCTACTCTGAACTTCGAAAATCGAACTTCGTGTCGTGCCGTCCCTTTCACTCTCGTGTTATACACTATATAACGGAAAGGGACGGCACGATACGAAGTTCGATTTTCGAGGTTCGGAGTAGGCCCTCGGTATAGTGTTTTTAAATGTGGAATAGTAGTAAGTATGGAATCCTTCATTGTGCGTAGTCAATAAAATTATTTAATATTTTAGTAAGTAATCCATTAGTAAAATCGGCCATGTGCGCGTCGGACCACGGACAAAGAAGGGTTCCGTACCGACATCTCCTAATCAACATTTAAAACCACTATTCAATATATTTAATACATTTGTGCGGGACGGCTCCCCAAACAATGAAGCACATGTTGTCCTGCCCAGCGTGCCAGCACGCCTGCTCCGAGCAAGACCTTCGAGACGCGACAGACAGGGCGATAAGCGTCGCCACTTTCTGGTCCCACACAGTCTGAAACCATCGACACGAGAAGAAGAAGAATACATTTAATCAAAAAAGGTCGTATCTACATAAGAAACTTGCGGCACTTATACCCAATTGTTTTATCAAGAAAGTTTTTCAGTAATAACTCAAAAACCGTTGAACCTATCTTGCTTAAACCAAAAATCGTTGAAAGGATTTATTAATGTATATCATCTTCATTTATTTCAGTATTTTAAACTCCATAGTTTGGAAACTGGAGGGGACGGACACACACTTTTTACGACTTTGACAGCTAATATCTCACCAACAGTTGACTTAAATGGAAAAGTTTAATAAAAACCTCATGTCATTTTAGAAGGCCTATCCGCCACGCCTATGTGCATTGAAAAATAATCATGACCCCTGTTACATGTAAAGGGTGCCCCCCAATTTAATATTTTTTTCGTAATTTTACCTCATATTTCTATAGCGGTTCATAACATACACCTTCACACCAACTTTTATAGTTTTAGTGGTCATAGTCTCCGAGTAAATGGGCTGTGATATAAGGACGGACAGACAGACAGACATGACGAATGCATAAGGGTTTCATTTTTCTCCATTTGGCTACAGATCCCTATAAAGTATGATATTACACAAAACTTCATTTTACGTACAGGCAAAAAGTGATAAATGATAAATTGCTTACAATATTTTTACTGATTCGTTCATCTATCTTTAATATTCAGATATTATAACGTTCTTTTTAAGCAAAATAACATAAAACTGGTTTGTATTTCATGAACATGTAATTTATACAGCAAAACGACTATTATTTTGTTTTTTTTTCTAAAACGTAGTAACCGCACTCCCTTTTTTAAATGAGGGCAAATAAGCAATATTTTCAATTTTCGTATAACCAAATCTCGATTTTTACCTCTGAGACTGAAATTTGAACTAAATAAAGCAAAAACCTGAGTTTAATTATATACATGTAAGTGACTAATTAACTTTCATCAAGCGTTTTCTCGACACTATGTTGCAGCCAGTTATCTGGTTTTGGTTTGGTGTTATGTCGTCATTATACTTATACTGACGATATAATGAATTTAAAAGGAAACTATCACAGATAGCTCAGCTGAGCTAAGTAGATATTGCTAGTTAACGAGTAATAGCCGAACTTATTAATTGTTGGAAAAGAAAACTTTCGTACGATTTTACGCCGACGCCGGATAAATACGGTATTAACTAAAACTCCAATACGACTAATGACTAGTATGTAAGCGACTTAGTATAATAACTGTTGTTATGCTTATGTGTGATGATGTAATATTGTTATTATGTACTGTACTGTGTCCCTTAATCGAGGTAAGCAATAAGGAGTACTCGTACTGTATTGTATTGTAACTTCTGACTTAAGATGAATTTTTGTTATAATTTATGTAATGGAATAATGTAAGGAAATAAAACCTTAAATTAGAAAAGTTGAAAAAACCCCGACATTTTCATTTCAAAGCACAATATCTCAAAAACGGTTGAACATATTTTCATGAAACAAAATGAAAATCGATTCATCTGTTTGGGAACTACGATACCACAGACAGAAGATACACATCTATGTATCGTGAATTTGTCTGTGTATCTACACAGACAGACACGTCAAACTTATAACACCCCTCTCTTTTTGTGTCGGGGGTCAAGCATTACAACTAAACTTAAGATGGAATTTATGAACCTACCTACCTAATCGCATAAACAGTTAATATTTTGCATGCCATACGTATTGGCTTATTAAGGTTGTGCTGAATATTTTGTACTAAGTAAGTTAAGATCATTACAACCGTTTTTCTTGCAAAATAAAGTATTTGTATGTATGTCTGTAATATATAAACCCATCAAAAACATAAATGTGAAAATGGCAGCCAAGTTCAATGTGCGGTGTGTGGTTTTCATCTTCACCGACAAAATAATTGAGATCTAAATGGGTGCCAAGTTCCATAGATTGTCTGAGAAGGTGCCAAGTCTGGCACGAGATTGTTTACAGTAAACTAATTTATTGCGGCTTAATGTATTTTGAGCCTTAACTTCGCAGTTTTCTTAAATATCCAACAGCTGTCATGGTATTATAACATACTGCATAGAAAAAGTAGTGCTAAAGGATCTTAATACATGTACAGTCGAGTTCATAAATATATGAGCAGATCCAACCCTTCAAAAATAAATGTACAGGGTAACGTACAATTACATCTAAACAGATTTATCATTCGAAAATATATACACGTGTCATCCGTTATTATTCATCTGAGCAAGCGTCTCAATAATATTTAAGCAACTGAAACGTAATAAATATCTGTACAACGATTTTTACGAAATTATTTAAACGAGTGGAAGCACATGACTATTGAGACAAAGATTATTTTCAAATATTTATAAACAGGCAGTGGCACATAAACATATGTAGTAACGTTTTTCAACTTGTTGTGAACAAGTAGGAGCTCATAAATATTTGCAAAGAAAAACATTTCACTTTAGTATCAAATTCTGCAATAAGGTGTGCCAAAATTATGTGAACAAGTAGAAACTCATAAAAACTGAATAAAACTGACAGAAAAAAGAAAAATATTCAGAAGACAGTAATAAATGTTGATATCAAACTCTTTTAAACCGAGTATAAATCACAAAATAGTAAAAAAAGTAGCACACAGATTAATGACAGTTCGATGACGTGCCACTCAAACTGAAAGAGACAAATGTATCATATGACAGTATAGTACTCTTTTCGATGATTGTCATTTGTGAAACTTCAAAATGTTTTATCTGTACAGATAAATAATAATAAAAGAAATATTGGGGGACAATTTTACACAAATCAACCTAGTCCCAAACTAAGCAAAGCTTGTACTATGGGTACTAGACGACGATATAAATACTTATATAGATAAATACATACTTGAATACATAGAAAACATCCAAGAACCAAGAACAAATATTCGTGAAAAATGCGCAAATAAATGGCCTGGCCGGGATTCGAACCCGGGACCTCTAGCTTCGGAGGCAGAGTCACTACCAACTAGGCTAAACAGGTCGTCAAAATATTTATGAGATCCTACTTGTTCACAACAAATTGGAAAACGTGAGTACATATATTTATGTGCCACTACCTGTTTACAAATATTTGAAAATAACCCTTGTCTCAATAGTCATGTGCTTCCACTCGTTTAAATAATTTCGTTAAAATCGTTGTACAGATATATTTATAATGTTTCAGTTGCTTAAATATTATTGAGAGGCTTGCTCAGATGAATATGACGGATGACACGTGTATATATTTTCGAATGATAAATCAGTTCAGATGTATTTGTACGTTACTATGTACATTTATTTTTGAAGGCTTGGATTTGCTCATATATTTATGAACTCGACTGTACCAAATATCAGTTTTTTATGTTAAATGGATTTGGAATTATTGGGGGGGGGGGGGGGGGTCAAAAGTAGCTCCAAACTGTTCGTATAAAATAACACACGGCTGCTGTCCGCCAGTTCCTGCGGTGGACTTGGCTGGACACGCTGCCCGCTGCCGCGTGTCTAGATAAAAAAAACTCCTACCTATAACATCTACTAATTTCACCTTTTGTGCTTTATTCGTTATCCATAAAAATCATTAATTCGTAACTTTGTGGATTTACAAAATGTTAAAATATTCAATAAAGATTCTATCTACATCATTTTAAAAATTGGCTGAAAATACGTTTTTATGCAATCCTGGCAACACTGCAATGCAAGAACTTCACAACACAAAGATCTTAGGGCCTACCTCGAACTTCGTATCGCACCGTCCCTTTCCGTCATATAGTGTACGTATAGTGTAACACGAGAGTGAAAGGGACGGCACGACACGAAATTCGATTTTCGAAGGTCGCGGTATAAACCTTGGTTATAGTTATAGGTAATTTGAGGAATCTATTCGCGAGAATCCGCGGCGAGATTCTCAAAATCAGAAGTTGCTCAAGTGATGAATAAATATCGATAAACTCTACTCCTACACTTTCATTTTATTACAAACCAACACGTCGGTACTTAGAAAGCCGTCTCTTGGTTGTATACCGTGAACTTCGAAAATCAAACTTCGTGTCGTGCCGTCCCTTTCACTCTCGTGTTATACACTATAAGACGGAAAGGGACGGTAGTCGGTAACATACGAAGTTCTATTTTCGAGTTCGCGGTAGGCCCTCAGCAGCTTGGCACATCTCTATATACATTAATCATTATACTCGAAAGTAATATTAGTTGGCAGAGCTTTTTTCAAAATCAAATCAAAATCAAAAAATTTATTCTGCAAATAGGCCACAAGGGCACTTTTACAAGTCAGCACATGAATTATACAATTAAATAAATTGACAATGATAATTATAACGTTTTCAAAACAGAATTGCAGAACTAAAAAAAAGTAGACAATAATAATAATGATTTTAAAACTATAGTGATTAACAAACTCACAATATTCAATTAAAATTAACTTATAATACATTATATAAAAAAAAAATAGTGATATCAAAGCGATCCGTTGAAAAGGCGACTTTACTGTTTAAGCTTGAAGATTTAAAATCTAATGACAATGTCGGCGGATACAGCCACAGTATAATAAATTAATAATACAAGCAGCGAGCGGTTCAGGGAATTAAATACTTATTTATAATTCGTACTTTTTCTTGATAGTTTTTGTGTAAAGCCAATATTATATAAATTTATTGAAAAACAGAATAATAGCTGATAGGTAATAGGATAGGTACTTAAAACAGGGTAAATACCTACTTAAAAGCTGAGTTGTACAGCTTATGAAGCGAAAAGCGAAAGTGCGAGTCATCTTGCCGACCAGACTTAAGTTACCTACCTACCTGATTGCCTACCTGCTAGTGAGTTAGTGAACCTGCCCTCTTATTCACAAACCGACTCGTCCTCACCTGTCACCTCACACTTCACCTGTTGTATATATGGAAAATGTCATTTGTCAATTTTGACAGTTACCATAAGAAAACAGGTGAGGTGTGAGGTGAAAGGTGAGGCCGAGTCGGATTGTGAATAACACCCCTGCCTACGAAGCTGGTGGTCCCGGGTGCGAACCTCTGTCAGGACATTATTCTTTGTATGATGAACATGTAATGTGCTTCCGAGTCTTCCATGAAAATAATGATGTTTTCCATGTATTTAATAAGTAAGTATTATGTCACGATAGCTCAGAATAATAGTACTTATCTAAATTTCCGAAAAATACTTCTATAAGTTTTCATTCATTATAATTATAGTTTACAATATCATTTAAATGCCAGCTACAACAACGTTGAATCTGTAGCAGTGTGGTGATTGTTTTTTTTTTATATAGCATTTCCTAAATTTCATCAGGATTGTAATAGTAAGTTTCAGTAGTTATACTAAACGAAGTACCCGTAATGTCGTTAATTGAAGTTATGACAACAATCAGCTTGCAACATTGTAGTGATTTGTAAATTTTTACATTGCTTTAGGTAAATTGTCTTAATATAACAATCCTAAGTTACAGTAATATTCTTTTGCAAAATTACGATAATGTTGTTTTTGGAAGATACAAGGACGTTGTAATGGGGACTTGAACATAGTTTAATAAAACTATGTTGCAAAAATGATATTGCAGGAATGTTAACATTTTTATGTTACAATAATTATCATTTGCAAAATAACGGCAATGTTGTTTATGGAACTTGCAACAACGTTGTAATGGTGACATTGTATATAGTTTAATAAAAATATGTTACTAAAATGACCTTACAGGAATGTTAATATCGAATGTTTTCATAAGTTCAGTTTGCTAAGTACCTGCAACGTTTTATAAAGTATGTTGTGACATTTAGGTTGCTACAAGGTTTCACCTGCAATGTTATAATAATGATATTGTAGAAATATCATTTACGTACCTTACAGTAAGTTTTTAAAAGATTGTTTCTTCAAAGTTTAAAAAACAACTCTTATACGTAATGTTGTCGCGACATCAGTTTTAACATTTTTGTAAGTTTAAACAGACATGTTAAATTAAAATTGCCGTAATGTTTATACGATCTTTCTTTTTAAACATTCATATGGGCGGTCTATCAACTTTCTAGAAAGTTTCTGTAAGTTTCATGCTTAGTGGGATAATAAACAAAAACTTATAATAACAAATTAAATTCTTTCACGGTCAGCTACATAAATATGCATACACTTGTATTTATATTCGAACCTTCTTTCCTTTTCCTTTTTTAAAACCCAGTTTCAATCTAATAAAATTAATCTTTTTAAGGAAATTTTGCGGCGATATTGTTTTTCTTTCCAGCTTCTTCAATAAGGCTGAATATTGTTTATCGAAAAGGATGTTTTAGATTTTTCTGTCGTAATGTTGTATTTCTTTCAAAAGTATACTGAACAACAAATACCAGTTTGGGTTCAGAGGGAATCTCGAATTAATTCGACTGTGGTAACCCTCACAACTGTTGGTAGTGCGATGAGTGTCTCCCTCACAACTTATCAAATTGTGGTTCCTGTTATACCATGTCTCATGGAAGTAATCAAAAAATAATTTCATTTTCGACGTGGCAGGAGCAACATTTTTAATAGCCTTCCAAGCTTGTGACATAGAAGTGTGTGGAAGTAAAACAAAATTAGAGCAAATTCTTGCGATTTTTCTTGCACTCCTATCATCACTTGTAGGTTTTCGGACCCTTGCTATTTTCAGTACTTTGCCTTCCTCCAGATGGCTTTATTAAAGTGTTGATAACATCCAGATAATTTAACGTTTGGAAAAGTCGATTTGACGGCATTGATCTGGGCAACCTCGTAATCACACTTAAAGAACTTCATGACGACAGGCAGTTTTTGTTTTATTAAGTTAAATAATCTCATGCACGTTTTTTGTGTTTTATTTGGCAGAAATGCGTATATAACAGGGAATATGTTGTTTGGTCCGACTACAAATAAATAAATATTGGGGACAATCTTACACAAATCGACCTAGTCCCAAACTAAGCATAGCTTGTACTATGGGTACTAGACGACGATATACATCCTTATATAGATAAATACATACTTAAATACATAGAAAACATCCAATACCGAAGAACAAGTATCCATGCTAACACAAATAATTGCCCTGGCCGGGATTCGAACCCGGGACCTCTAGCTTCGGAGGCAGTGTCGCTACCAACTAGGCTAAACAGGTCGTCGTCTATGTCTAGATGAATAATATAAAGCTAACTAAAAGGACGTGGAGCTGTTTTGAATGTGCCGTCACCACTGTAACAACACAAATTTGATGATTTTATTGCCGATATTGCCCTTTCAGAGCAGAGGATTAAATTTTTTTCTTTATCTCCATCTTCAATAACTTTGAAACCCTCAGGTATTTTCTTTGAGATTTTGATGTTTTGTTAGATAAGGAGTGTGTTAGCAAATTCAGGCACTAGCCAGTACAATTTCTATGAGAATCACATTGGAACGCCGGACGCGTGAGACGGAAGATACTCGGCTAAGGCGTGAGTATACGTTGTGTGTATGTATTATTTTATCAAATCAAATCAAATCAAATAATTTATTTCAGAAACATGGTTCCATATAAATGACAAAGATGTTAGTAATAATTAATCTTACGAACACTATGTTAGTAAAGAAGTACAATTTGATAGCAATAATTTAAATTAAAATTAATTATCAACATTAGTGCACCACTGTGGTGTGGAGCTGTATCCATCGCCGCAGTATCGGGGAGTCCCATCTCTCGGCCAGCGTTTGTAGGATGGTGTTCGTGGAGCCGCGCACTCGTCTCATCATCGAGGCGGCCCGCTTTCTGATTACGGCGTGAAAGCCGTCAATTTGCCGCTCCGCAAACATCGCGGAGGCGCTGCAGTGCCTCGGCAGCCCGAACAGCACCCTACACGCATCATTATACTGGACGCGCAGGGCGCTGTATGTACGTTGCGTATGTCTGACCCATAGGCTGCACGTGTAAAAAGATTGGCAGTATGCCCTAAAAAGGGTGACTTTAACTGTATCGGTGCAACGTGCAAACCGCCGGGCCAGCATATTACATCGCACAGCCAGCGCCCTACGTTCCCTCTCTATATCAACATTGTCACTCAAATCATCGGTGACCCAGTGGCCCAAATATTTAAATTTGTGTACCTGCTTTAATGGTGTCCCACATAACCTGACAGGTGGTACATCAAGATACCTACTTATTAGGCGCAACAAGCACTATCAATATTAAAATTCAAAGTGGATGTCCAATCCAATATTTACCATGATTTTTTTGTTTATATTTTGAGTTCCCCGTATTTCGGCGCTGTTGTAACTTGCAAGTACTATTTTTATTTCATATTTGGTAGTAGCTGTGACGCTGTGGGGAAAAAAGCGAACCAAGAAGAGGGTAGATCGCTATGGAGCGTGGGTAGACCACAAATAAGCACGTCGGTTAATCCTTGAAAATGGTGCAGGCAACAGCGCAGCGCCGAAATATAGGGAACTCAAAAATCATAATATACATGGTAAATATCCCAATTCTAACAGTAATTCTAATGTCAATGACCTTGTTAGCTTGAAATCTTATATTAAGATAGAGAGTGCTATGAAACCTTCACGGTTGTAGACTGCGATTCTATGCTTTTAGGCTTACCTGCTTGCATAGCCTTAAATGTAGTGAACAGTGTTCATAGTGTCAAATCTGATGAGGATTTAGCCAAAGAGAATATTAAAACAGGAGTAAATCAAAACAGGGATATTTATCTAGGAAATGATAAATTTCCAAAGCATTGTTCAAAACCTAACTCATGAACAAATGTCACCCTGCATCGAGAAATCCTTATAGTTACATACTTTTATATGAACCACCAAATTACATAAATATTAGGGGACAATCTTACATTAATCGAACTAGTCCCAAAACAAGTAAATTTTGAACAAAAACAACACAGACTCCAAACTTTGCCAGACCCTATCCTCCTGCTATATAATTTTAAGAGTTCCCTCGATTTTGCCATACCCTATCCTCCTGACTCCTGGCATATAATTTGAGGAGTTCCCTCGATTTTTCCAAGATCCCGTCATTTCCAGACTTGGTGACAATGGGAACAACTAGAAAACATACCCTTTCAAACAAAAAATATTTTTTGAATTCGGTCCACTAGTCTCCGACTAATCGGTGAACATACATAAAAATAAATATTCCGACGAATTCTCTCCCTCAATTTTCAAAAATGACTTGGCTGGGTGGCGTTGGGGTGACGCAATATCTTTTCATCATGTATCAATTATCCTCTCGTCAATAGTTAAAGTCTTTGACCAGTGCGTGTTGCCATTGATGACCTATGGCTCCGAAAAAGGAGGGTCAAAGTCACTCAAAGAGCGATGGAGAGGGCTATGGCCTATGCTCGAACTTACTCTGTGATATCTAAAAAATGACGATACCCGCAGACGAATCAAAGTAACTGACATAGCCTGAAGGTTTGCCAAACTAAATTGGCAGGTGCGGGCAATATTGCCCGGAGAACCGATGGTCGGTGGGGCAAGCGAGTTCTCGAGTGGCGACCACGTACCGGATGACGTAGCGTAGGAACAAGGAATGTTGCTGAACTGCCCCCACAAGGTTGCTGTGGCTTGATGTAGGCTGATGACCTGATTAAGGTCGCGTGGGTCCGCTGGATGCGGGTAGCTCCTAATTGATTGTTTTGGCATTCTCTGGGGGAGGCCTATGTATGACATGATGCCCGCGGTTACCTATCATCATCAATCCCCAATCCTTCGGTTTCGGTTTCGGCCAAAAAACATGTTTCGGTCGGACACTAGTTGAAGAGTTCCGTTCTGATCATCATCAGCAGTTCCACTTCATCAAATGTCACTTTTATGAATGAAAATGCTTGATTAGTTCATGAAAATACTAAAATCACTATTTGTGTGCCTTTCACATTTGAGGAGTTACCTCGATTCCTAATGGATCCCATCATCAGAACTCGAGCATGACAAAAATCAATTGTGAAAATAGAACTTTCTTAACAAACACAGCTAGAAGGACAAATCGCCAAACGTGAACTTTTCGTCGTTGAAGAGTTGTGTTCTGATCATCATCAGCAGTTCCACTTCATCAAATGTCACATTTTTGTATGATAATGCTCGATTTGCTGATAAAAACACAAAAATCACTATATGTTTGCTTTAAGATTTGAGGAGTTCCCTCAATTCCTCATGGATCCTTTGTGGTTGGTTTTTCATATAGTTGTCTCGTTAAATCCTTATGGTGTACCAAAATAAGTTAGAATGTGACAGATAGTACGATCACTTTAACGAATTGTCTTCGTTTGAAAGCACACCAGGAGGTTAAATTCCATATAAACTCAACACACCACAACGTTAGTTCAGAACAATTTTCAGTCATGAAGACGGAGACACTGACAGGTGAAGACCTGTCAGATGTCACTTGCCTGTCCAAACCAATCAGGAGAAAACCGCAAACCAAACAGGCAAGTTTGGGTTGCGTAATAATTTATGAAAATTAAACTGAAAGTTGTGTTTGGTCCTAAACTTTTTGACGGTAGTGTATCAGTAAATATGTATGGCTTCGCCGTTTCGCTACCGTCGTGAAGGTGATGCGAATATTTAGTTACTGATCTGAAGTAAGTAACGAAACAGCCAAGCCATACATATTTGCTGATATGTAGGATTTGTTATTTTTTTATTAAAAATGGGATTGCTCTTGGCCAGCATCTAGCCGGGGGGCAAAGATGAGGCCGACGATGAAGCGAGCTCACCCAGAAGATGCCTATTCACTCGTGCCTTAAAAAGGTCCAGGTTATATGAACTCGGAAATACAGTCGCCGGCAGAGAATTCCAAACCTTAGAAGTGCGCATTATAAAAGATGATGCAAAGCGCTTGGTTCGAGTTAGAGGAATTTCGACTAGGTAAGGATGGTAGCCAGCCGTACGTCTGGATGTCCTATGGAAGAAGGGGGAAGGCGGTATGAGCTCATGGAGCTTCTGAGCACACTTACCGAAGTACAGTTTGTAAAAGACGCACAGACATGCCACTTTGCGTCTATGTGCTATTGCTCTGCAGCTTATTTCCCACTACCATACTGCGCTAATGAGCCTCCTGGCTCTGTGGTCCACCGAGTCGAGTGCGGCAAGTTGGTACTTAGCCGAGCCATCCCAAAGGTGACTACAATACTCCATGCAAGACCGGACATGGGCTTTATATAAAGATAGAAGCTGCCCAGGGGTGAAGTATCGCTCGACCTTATTTAGGATGCTCAGCTTTTTGGCCACTGTTCCGGATTTGGACTCGATGGTAGTGCCGAAGTTAAGGTTTGAGCTTAACGTCATGGCAAGCAGCTCGAGATCGTTGGCTACAGACACGGTTGTACCTCGGAAAGTAGGAGCCAGATTGAATGAGCTCCTTTTTGCGGTAAACAGACACGCTTGCGTTTTGGTGGTATTGAAACTAACCAGATTGTTATCACCCCATTGGGAGACAAGACTTAAGGTTGAGTTAATGCGCTCTACCATTGTCACTCTCTCAGATTGAATTTAATCACGACCAGCCCCCGCGCTGGACAAATATCTCTCCATGACCGAACTGTCATCTGCGTATGCGACCACTCCTGGTAGAAGAAGGTCGTTAATATGAAGCAGGAAAAGGGTCGCGGAGAGAACAGATCCCTGAGGAATACCGGCATCAATGGCCATGAGGTCCGACGAGCAGCCATCGATGACTACCCGGATCGACCGCTCACTCAGGAAATCAGATATCCAGCTACAGAGGCCAGAAGGGATACCGTATGCAAGAAGTGGTGTATTTTAGATACCGATAAAATCTAAAGTATTAGAGTTATTCAATTGGGACTTTGTATGTTGAATAAGTCTATTATTGACATCATATCCTGAGAATATGAGCTATCTGGTACATCGGAAACCAACTTTATGAGGGTTCAAAAAAACGACGAAACACTTCGAGAAAAGGTAGGTAGTGTCCTTGCGCTTCGCTTGGCTCGTCTTCTCTCCGCCAAGACGCATGTATAATGATAAATAATGGTGTATTACAAGTGTCCCTAGACATATAAATGTCAATTTTGCATGATAATGCTATTTTTTGCCTATTTTATTACCTTCTCTTTCCAGTATCGAAAAAATATCGAAAATATCGCAAAACCGATATTCGAATTTTCAATATCGAAAAAATACCGGTATTTGAAAAAGGCTCCGATATTCCATGCTCTAGCTAGGTAGTATGGGCGACCTGTTTTGAATCTTTCGTGATAGTGAAATTATTTTTTAAATTTAATATTCCAATTCTTCGTTCATTTGTTCATCATTAAGCTCGTCAGGGGGCTCTTCTTTCGGTATGACTTCTATTTCCACCTTGATTGTATTTTTTAAATTATGTTTCTCGTCGTTGTTGGAGTGTTGTTTTTTTAAGCTCTCCACTTGTGCGACAAGAGCTTGTATTCTGTTGGCCTTATCACGATTTTGTTCCCTCAGTCTTTTTATCAATGCTTCTTTTTGTTTTAGTTTTTTTTTAGCAACGATCAGTTTATTTAATATTTTCCATTTCTTTGAGGCACTGAGAGATGCCTCTTCATTTAATGTGTCTGGCTCGTTGATGTCCTGCAAAAAGAAAACACAGTGTAAGAGTGGATAGGTACATCCTTCTCAAGAATACAGCGTAGGTTAAGTGGTGATTTACTCCGAACAACTCGGTCCCCACATGTACTACTACATGAACTACAGTATGGGATTCTTCAAGAAAGGAGTGTATACATTTTTAGAGGGTCGGCATGCGCATGTGACATCCCTGGAGTTGCAGGCATCCATAGGCTGCGGTGACCGCTTACCATCAGGCGGGCCGTACGCTTCTTTGCCTCCGCCATGGTTTTAAAAAAAGCACTCGGATTGGCCTTTCGACTCGCTTCAAAGACGTGCTGTGCGACTCGTAGACGATCCCAAACTCACAATGTCGGCATGGCATTCATCACCACACCTTAGAAGTAAGTCTGTGCCTTAGAACAGGCTAGGTTCATAAATGGTCGCATACGGTACGATTTCAGAGGAATTGCCTCCCTCGGACAATTCGTAGTAGTTCAGTACAAGGTTCTTCAAGAAAGGAGTGTATAATACATTTTTAGAGGATCGGCAACGCGGCGCATGTGTGGACGCGTGCCCCTGGAGTTGCAGGCGTCCATAGGCTGCAGTGGCCGGTTACTAACAGGCGGGGTATACTTACGCTTGTTTGCCACCGACGTTGAATAAAAAGGGAAAACCGTATCTTAATCGAGATATAAATCCATTATAGCACAAGTGGCGTAATAAAATAAAACCCGCATGTGTAGAGTCCGTCTACGCTAACTTTGCTACAAATAATTTGGCAACACTGTGAATTTTACGTCATATCATATTTTTATAGAAATGTGACGTTTGAGGTGGTGTTGCCAAATTATTTCAATACAGACTTAGTATGGACGGACTCTATTATCCGGGAATTTGAGCCGAAAACCGAAACCACAGTCGTGTTTTTATTGGAGGTGGCATATGTGCCTACTGGCCATTTATAGTAATCATTATTACGTACTTGTCACCGTTTTAAATAAGCTTAGAAACGGTTTGTTTACATTCTATTGTATTGTTGTAAACATGTCACTTGCTAAAAATATACGAACCATGAAACAACTAGCGTGTTTAACTATGAGCCACTGAACTCTGCTGTGGTGCTATTAGCCATATTGGCTATGTGCGAAGTAGGTGGTGGGGGTAAACTAAGCGATCGCAGCGCACACCATGGCAGAAATGTGCAATTTCCGGGGACTTATATGTAAAATTTACTTCGACGTTTCCTATTGGTTTCCTACGATTCGTTTCGTTTATATTTATTTTCTTATTCATTTCAGTCAAATTTCCAGTCTTTCTCGCTTACTAAAATAAATAAAATATTCATGTGTCATTATTTGACATCTCTGAGTTTGACATTGCCCCGGGACCCGTGACGTTTGACGTTTCTGACGTGCACATAGCCAATATCAGGCTATTTTCTATTAGTTTTAAGGCCAGTGACAGTTGCATAAACTACTATTTTATGACAAATTAATTAAAAAATTTTTTTCATTACCTCTTCTTGACTCATTATCTGGAGTACTTGTATTGTAGGAATTGCTGTTTTGGACAATCGGCGACGCTGGTCTGTTCCACAAAAGTCATCTGTTTTAAAATGTATCGAACAAATCCTGCTATGTTCGTTAGGGAACCAATTTTTATTACCTGTCGCATCCGTCCATTTTTCTTTTAGTATTGGATCTTTTGGAAAACTGAAATATTTTTAACGTTAATGTGAATTATGAATAGAATAATCAATATGATAGTACTAAAACTAGGTAGTCGTAATCAGGGTGCGCCCGACGTAATGGAGCGAAAATATTGTCTAGACCGCTACAGTATGCATCGCTAAATAAGCTTAAAAAATAAAAATATTTTTATTTATTTAATTTTATTATAATTTCGGGAAGGTTACAGAACCCTCGGTGCTCAAGTCAGTTTCGCACTTGACCGGTTTTTCATTAATTCGGCATTTTAAATAATTTCAACTATTACCAACCAAGGTATAATGACTCCTTCATACATACCACCACCACCATATCAGCCCTAGGACGTCCACTGCTGGACATAGGACATAGGCTTCATACATACTATTCTGTTATTTTCAGAGATGTTAAAAATAGGTAGTAAAATGTATTTACATAAAAAATGCAAATACTTTGAAATTTTACCTATTTCAAATATAAATACAAAATAGTTTCACAAAAAGGTATTTGAAATACAATATAGGTATTTTCAAAATACTTTTATTCAAATAAAATACCTTTTTACCATTTCACTCTGTGAATGTAAAAATTATACGTAAAGTAAAAATCTTAGCAGACTTTAATGAGGTCTTGTCAGAGAGAGATACAATATATATAGGACAGTAATAAATATATATCACTTTTCTTTCGAACGAAAAATCCATAAGTTTCTTTTTACCACGTCGGTGACAAAAAAGTGTACGGGCCGCCTGGTAAGCGGTCACCGCAGCCTATGGACGCCTGCAACTCCATGGTTGTGACATGCCCGTTGCCGACCCTTTAAAATGTATACACTCCTTTCTTGAAGAACCCTATAATGTAGTCCCTCGGGAAAACCTCGGCAAGGTGCTCATTCCACATCCGGGGCGTCCGAGGGAGTTCCTGTGAAACCGTACCGTACGCGACCATTTAGGTTCTAACGTGTGAGGATAAATGCCCCGCCGACGGCGAGCGGTGCGATGGTAGAAAGCGGCCGTAGGCATCATGTTGAACAGTTCTTCGGAACACAACAAATTATACAAGCGATAGAACACTCACAAGGCGGCAAACTTAACGGTGCAATATCGCCCGTGAGTTTGGGATCGTCCACGATTCGCACAGCACGTCTCTGAAGCGAGTCAAAAGGCAAGCCAAAAAAGCCAAGCTGGTATCCAGGTGCTCCCGCTCAGAGGTGACAGCAATACTCCATGTGGGGACAGACTTGTGACAGTTGTGACTTATAAATAGTAGAAATCTCTGTCCCGGAGTGAAGTATCGCTTCGCTCTATTGAGAGGTGTTTTTTTAGATGCCAGCTTGGCTTTGCCTTCTAAGTGGCTCCGAATGGGGGTTTTTAGCAGTGAATGCGCAGACTTATGTCTTGGTGGGGTTGAACTGGACCAGATTATCCTGGCCTCACGCAAAATGGTCTCGATTTCGGACATAAAGTTGTTCGCGACTCTCTAACATATAGAGGAAAGAGGAATTGCATGGCCCGTATGATTAGCATCCCCGGTGCTGTCATCCGCATAACAATGGATGTCGTCAATAGACAGCATGTCATTAATATGCAGGAAAAACAGCGTCGGGGATAGCACGAAGCCTTGTGGGACGCCAGTGTTAATATCCATGCTTTCGGAGCAACTGCCATCTGCACAAACCCTCGGACAGTCCATAGGACCATAGCTTCGACAGAAGACCTCGGTGCCAGACCCGATCGAACGCTTTCGTTATGTCCAAGCTGACCGCTAAAGCCTCTCACTGACTCTCAATGGCTGAAGCCCACCGGTGAGTAAGATACACTAGAAGGTCACCGGTCGAGCGACCGTGGTGAAAGCCATACTGACGGACGCTGATCAAATAGGTTTCTTAGTAGCTTTGTGTTGATGACTCGCTCCATCAGCTTGGAGAGAAGGGAGGTGATAGCGATAGGCCTGTAATTCGATGGGTCTGATCTATCCCCGTTTTTAGGCACATGGTGCACGAGGGCAGTCATCCATGAAGACGGAATTAGCCTTTTGTGGTATGAGAGCGCGAACAGTCGCGTTAGCACGGGACAAAACTCCGGAGCACAAAGTTTGAGCACCACCGCTGGTATGCCGTCCGGCCCGCTGGACATGTGGATTTTTAGGGACAGCAGCTCCATCCGGACATCCCTTTGTGAAAAACTAATTTCCGGCATAGAATACTCGCACCGAGGAATAGCAGGAGGTATGGCGCTGCCGTCGTCGTCCAAAGTAGAATTCGGGGCAAAAAGACTGCCCAATAGATCGGCTTTCTCTTTTGCGCTGTGTGCCAGCTGTAGTTCACAGTGGTGGTAAAGATGACTGACAAAAGTTTCCGACCGAGCGACCAGAAGGCGCGACTTCCGGAGGGATATCCAGTAAGCTTCTCGCCAATTCTGCCGATAAAATTAAATATAGCTCTGGCAATTTCTCTCTTACTAGACCTTGAGTCAGCCTTTAATTTCGCCTTTTATATAAGACACGTTCGGCCTTTGTCCATGCCCTGTATGCGGCCTGCTTTTGTGCTCTAGCATACTTACAGGTCGCTTTTTCGCTCCTGCAGTTGGGAATCGCTGAGTCGGGAACAAAACATTCCACACCCACCAGAATCGTCTCAGCATCAGCGGCTGCACAGGAATCAGATCTTCTGATGTGAAACAAAGCTGCCTCCAGCATGCGTAAAATTCACCCACTCCATCCCAGTCTGCTGACCCATACCGCCACATGCACCGTAGGCTGGTTGGCCGTGGCGGTTCCGGCCTCACACATGGTGACCTCACACACCGGACGAGGCAGCGATCGGACGAGCCGATTGGTGCATTCAATGACATAGAATACCCATCCGGACGTGAAAGTCAGCAGAAGGTCTGGTAGAGAAATAGTATGACACTCGACGTCTGGTATTCTCGTGGGAGAACGTACCAGTTGCGAGATTCTATAGGCCAGAGAAAATTCGTGAGCAGGGCATGTAAATTTCCCGGGAATTCCCGGGAAATTTCATACAAATCGAGACCGGGACTGCAAACCCTATTCGTGAGCAAACCTACCCGCGTAGTCGGTGGATGGAGAACTGAGCCACTCAATATGGTGGGCATTAAAGTTTCCTAAGATCACCAGCTCCGCGGAGGGTACTGCTCGAGGGTACGCGCTGGGTACCATCCGTTTTACGTTAGAAAGTGACAAAAAGCATTTTGTATTTTAAAGTGTTTGAAAATGCAAAATACGTGTACTTTTTGGTATTTCAAATAAAATACATAATAGTTTTCGATAAAAGTATTTAAAATAGAAAATAGGAATTTTGTATTTGTATTTCAAATACATTTATTTCAAATAATTAACATCTCTGGTTAATTTATGTGTGTAAATGAGGCTTTACTCTGGCCGCAAAATTGATTATAATATTTATAATCGAACTGTGTGGAACTGTCGAACTCACAGGGGGCTCACATTTGTACCTTGTCGCTTTGACGTCATAATTAAACTGTCATACCTACTATAAATTTCCAACCATTTCCAACAGTTGAAAGCGACAGAGTACCGTCCAGCTACTTGTCAGTTCGACCTGTGGTTCGAATCGCACTACTTGTGTATTACAAGACCGGAATTAGTTTACGATCGGAATAGGTGTCATTTCATGTCATACACACTTTGGACGTAAGTACATATATATACAGGATATTTAGTAACTATGGGCAAAGACTTTCAGCACGGCTAGCACAAGACGGCACGCGAGCTATATCGCGCGCGAGATAGACTATCCGTCTCTATCTAAAGGGCTACAAGCTGAATGAGACGGCTAGTCTATCTCGCGCGCGATATAGCTCGCGCGCCGTCTTGTGCTAGCCGTGTTGGGATGATAGAGGAGGTAATTTGAAATATTTTAGACACAACATGCGTTGTATAAAGTCGTTTAGTTTCCAAGATATGCACCATTTTATTTTGAAAATTGTATGTTTTCCATTCTACCATACATGTGCATAATGTTTAGATTGTTTCAATGTTCCTTTTTTTGTGGCTTATCGTAATTTTTCAATAACTGTAGGAACTAAGGAAATTTTTGAAATCAATTGAGTTGGGACTAATGACTTGTATTGACATGGTATTTAGATGCGAATTTTTCTCCATACATTCTCATAGAAACAGAAAAGGAAATAAAAAAATCAAAATCATAATCACTCCAAAATTATCCTAAGTGTTTAAGTGCTTACTTCGAACTAGAAGAACTTCGAAAATAACGGGTTAATTTGTTTCGTTCCTAATAAGCCAGAAAAAAGGAAACATTATAAAAAAAAACTATACATCTTCGAAATGTATGGTAGTATGGAAAGCATACAATTTTCAAAATAAAATGGTGCATATCTTGGAAACTAAAAGACTTTGTAATAACGCATATGTATCTAAAATATTTCAATTTACCACCTCTATCATCCCTGAAAGTCTCTGTACCACGGATCTATCTATACCTAAACCGGATTGAGTACTGTGACGAAAAAGTGTGACCGACAGAGCAGCCAAACTCGAGGATTGCATCTCTTTTTAGTTAGGGTGACCAAGTACATCTGTGGATATGAGGATTATTTCTAATATAGGTATAGGTTCTATGTACAATGAAATTTGAACTAAATTAGGTAGTAAATAAAATAAGAATATTTTCAAAGAAATATTTATTTTCGCTAATCATAAGTTTATGTATCCATACATTGTTAAACAATATAGTCGAATCTTGTGTAATTTTTGCCTAAGCCCTACTTTATTTTCCAAATCTCTTAACAAATGTGTTTTCCCGTGATGAGCCATGCGTAAATTAAAAAAAGACGAGGCAATAGCCTTTTTATTATATATTCACCATCATCAGATCAGCACGGTGGTGCCATGATACACGAGTTCGGTAAGTAACAATACAATTTAATAATACTAGATGAAAGCCCGGCTTCGCTCGGGTGAAATAAATAAGAAAGAAATAAAGTAAACATTTATTCGTGACAGTTATGCAAACGACGAAAGAAATAGTGTACAAAAATGTATAAAATAAAAACATTACAACAACGGATTATGATGAAACTTCGTATAGAAATATAGTCTGTAGTCTGGATACATATGGAATAGGGAGTAAAAGATTACGCTAACGACGTCACGGGCAAAGGCTAGTATCTTTGCAAGTTAATCCTAAGCATTTTTATAAGGGTAGTATTTAAAGGCACATAAAAAATTTGACACCGTAATCAGTACTGATTTGTATAGCTAAAATACTAATCGTTCATTAAAATTCAGTTCAGATGTGCAATTGTTACATATTGATGTGCTAGTCAGTATTTTTGGTGCGAAGTCAGAGCTGCTAACGCGAACGAAAACAAATGAAGTTCGTGTATCTCCCTCTGTGTCGAAATTGCAAAATCGAGCGACACAGAGGGAAATACACGATGTTCGTTCGTTTTCGTTTCGCAGTAGCAGCTCTCTATTCTCCGCCAAATTCTATTAAGTGGGGCCCTTTACACTCAATATTATGTGTCAATATTATCGCGATTTTTAAAATTGTATGGGTTCTGTTACACGCTTAATATTATCACAATACTGGTGTGTCAATATTATCGTGGTTTTCAAAATCGTATGGATTTTTCTTCAATATTCATTACACGTGATACGGATGGTGATATGAGTATATCGCGTGATTCTAATAACCATGTAACAGGCCCCTATAGATGTTGCTTCAATATTCAGTGTTTCGCGTGATAATAATAACAGTTGGTAATATTTTCTCCAATTAATGGAAGCTATTTAACAACTTGTTCCGTTTTGCCAAAGGTATTTCACATTCCGAAACGCGCACCATCCAGGAATAGGAGCCGTCAGACCAGAGGGCCTACCGCGATCTGAAAACGAAGTATTTCCTCTCTGCGCTCGAATATGCAAGTGCGACAGAGAGGCATTTATTTTTAATTTTCGGTTGGTAGCACCTTAGTCCGAGCGCGGCGGACGGTCGAAGAAAGTCAAGGAACATTCCGTGTGTTGTCTGTCACACATATAATTTTTTAACTTCCCATCGACCTATGAACTTGAAATTAGGTGATAGTGTTTATTATGAAGTATATTTTACCAAAAATATCAATATATTGATAAATCACATTTGTTTTTTAGTTGTACGGAACCCTCAGTGTGCGACTCCGACGCACTTGGCTGGTTTTTATTACATTTTGAATTTCATTTCTCTTATAGTAAAATACCCTATTCGTTTTAAAGTTGACGCCTGAGGGACTACCGCGAACCTAAAACGAACTATCTTCCTCTCTGTCGTTCGAATATACATGTGCGAGAGAGAGGCAGATACTTCGTTTTCGGTTCGCGGTAGCGCCTCTAACGTCCGAGCGCGGCGAACGGCATAAGCTGGGGGTCTACTCCGAAATTCAAAATCCTAACTTCGTATGGTGCCGTCCCTTGCACTCTCCTGTCATAGACTATATGAGTGAAAGGGACGGCACCATACGAAGTTCGGATTTCGAATTTTGGAGTAGACCTCCAGTACCACTAAGTTATAAGATAGAGCGAGATAGGGATAGAATTTTGCTAGACGTTTAAAAGCCATAAGTCACCTAGTAGTTTGTCACAACAAAATAGAGACGCAGCTTTAAGATGGCGGACAGACTCAGCAAACATTCAAGTGGTGTCCTTTACACGATTAATATTATCACAATACTGGGGTGTCAATATTATCGCAGTTTCCAAATTTGTATGGATTCTGCTTCAATGTTCACGTGATACTTATCGTGATATGAATGTATCACGTGATAATAATAACCATGTAACAGGCCCCATACATTCGCTTTGAAGGCGGTTGTTGTGACAATCAGCCTAGCTAGCACGATAGATTATACCGTTACGTTTTATGTGAAGTTTTAATACATTTCGCCCATATAACGTGACGGTATAAGTTATCATGCTAGCTAGGCTGATAGGTGTATAGAACGCTTGAAAAATACAAAAACAAAACGCTGCAGACGCGGCTAGCCGAATCCACACAATGAGCGATGATGGCCCATCACCCAGAACGCAGCCCAGCAACCTGGCCAACACACCGGCCGCAAACATAGTTAACAATTTCCGAACGTACCCAACCCGAAGCTGTCAGTTTCAACTAACGAATTTAATATGGCCGACCTTTTGTCATAAAATCAACACTTTTTAATGCAAAATACGCGACAATCCGAATTTTGCGGATACATATGTTCAACTCGAAATCGTTATTTTTATGTGTTCTTCAATTTGAGACAGGTCTCGTTCGGGTCTACCGTACCCCTGCACGAAATTATTAATATAGATTACATTATTACCGAACTTGCCGGTATCCAATTGAGCTGAAATTTAGCATACTTATGCACAGTATGCTAAATTTCAGCTCAATTGGATACCGGCAAGTAGTTGTAAAATGGTTAAAGAATTGGAACGACAACTTAAGTACTTGCACAGTTTAATCACATACAGTCCAAGATAAACGAATATTTCTGCAAAACCAGCCAAGTCATAGTCACCCTAATCAGTTTGACATTTGTCTTGTCGTTTTATCGTAAAATATAACAAATTGTTCCTTACCTGTGAAATGATATTCCACAATTAATAAAACTTTCACTTTTACAGCCCTTTACAAAACATGTTTACACTATTTTCAACTAATTTCATTAGCCGCTTATTTTCATAATTTCAACTTTGACACCATTAACGTTGGGGATACCAACCAATATTTGAAAAAGACTACTATATTTATTGCAATAATAGGTTTTAGTCAGTTAATAATGTTGATATTTTATACATTTACAAATGAGGTCAAATGTAAATTATCCCTGATAAACATGCGGTACTAGTTAGTACAAGTAAGTAATTATTTTCAGTATTCTAAAATACCACAACATATATATTTTTTTACATTGGCAACTTGTGCGAGTGGGACACCGTCCTCCGGTTGGTTGCTCTCGCTCGGACCGCTTTCTCTAGTCTGTCTGTCATAACAGGATATTAACTGTATTACGCGGGAATATGGTTCAATTTTGACTGGCTCATCAAAGCTTGTACTCAATCCGGTTTAGGTATAGATCCGTGATCTGCACCTAGTTACCAAACCAAACGGCCTGTATAGTATATATTTATTTATTTATTTTTTGGAGTTTCAACAGCTTTATAAACATGTTAACATTTTAATTAAAAGTATGAAGCCAATTAAAGAAATTCACCAATAGAAACAAGATATGAAATGTTACACTAAGGTTACACACTAATGTTACTGTATATATTAAATATATTAAATATGTATATCGCGGCTTAGTAATACTGCGATCTGTGTGTAGTTGTCCACAGCACAATTCAATTCAGTTCAATTTACACAACCTATACAACTGTATTATAAAAGCGGTTGTACCATGCAAGTTGAATGTTTAAAAAATATCGTTTGCTTCACTACCCATTACGGGCTTGAAAGATGATTTAAGTTAAGCGTAAAATAAACACCGCAATGGATGACGAGTCATTCAGAAATACATGGTTGTTATTCTAGTAGAAACAAAAACTACAGATCACTCCAAATTGAAAATTATTCTTTAAAAACCGGCCAAGAGCGTGTCGGGCCACGCTCAGTGTAGGGTTCCGTAGTTTTCCGTCCGTCACATTTTTTTTTTTAAAAGATTACAAAAACTATTCAACCTATCAAGTTCAAAATAATTTTCCTACAAAGTTTTTATAAAGTTCTACTTTTGAGATTTTTTTCATATTTTTAAAACTTATGGTTCAAAAGGGACACATTTTTTTTTACTTCTGGAGCGATTATTTCCGAAAATATTAACATTATCAAAAAATGATTTTAGTAAACCCCTATTTATTTTTAAATACCTATCTAACAATATATCACACGTTAGGGTTAAAATGTAAAAAAAAACACTCCCCACTTTACGTATAGGGGAGGTACCCTAATAAAATATTTTTTTCCACTTTTTATTTTACCACTTTGTCGGCGTAATTGATATACATATTAGTACCAAATTTCAGCTTTCTAGTGCTAACGGTCACTGAGATTATCCGCGGACGGACGGACAGACGGACGGACAGACATGGCGAAACTATAAGGGTTCCTAGTTGACTACGGAACCCTAAAAAGTACCTAGGTGATTTTTAAAAACAATATAACTTACCAATGAAATGAAATGTTATTTCTTCCACGATTAACTGTTTTTGTGGAATTTGTACAGTTAATTATGGAGCAGTTAGGCATTTTCTAGCGCTGCAAAAGTCTTAGTGCCGGAACGGAATAGCACGAGCGCGACTGAGGACTGTTCGGTGCACGGCACCGAAGTGCGTCAATCGATATATGCAGTCCGATTTCACTTTTGATAGGCGGGTCGGTCAGACTATTTTATTTTTCGTATTTCATTAAATTCAATATTAATTAAGTAATGTAAAATATTTATTCATCGAATGATACGTAAAACATGTTCTATTTTTAGCTGGTAATTGATCCCTGCATACAGTTGATACATTATAACTAGTATAGCACTTTAATAAAGTACCGTTAGCAAAAATGCTTGTCTCTTCGGTGAAGAGAATAGGCCGTTTTCTGCGGGTTTCGCTAAAGTGCATTATCATAACGGTATCACGTATTCGGCTAAAACAACGGGACCGCGGCTCTAATAAATTTTAAATTTTCGTAATACCACTACGGTGGCAAACCAGCACACGACTTTGTCTGATCAGTTACAAGCACGTTGCCGACCCTTCTTTGATATGAGGGGTCGTGGTATTGACAGTTACATACTAATGCAGGTCCCCCACTCTCAACAGCGCATTCTGGTGACCTTACTCCTTCAGTCAGCACCAGAACTTCAGTGAGGTGAGACTACAAAGAATACCTGGCTGTTGCTGGCGGGAAACAGGCGGCAGAGGTCTCTGCACAACCTCGCTCTCCCGAGTTGCTTACTAATCTGCACTAGCGGATCAAGACAGGAGACGAGGGGTTAAATAGCTCTCCCCCTTCCCCCCCCCCCCCATCAAAAAAAAAAACATCCGACTCCATACAAAAAAATTACCTCACAGTGGGGTCAAGCCACCCCAAACGGTGCTCAGCCAAGGTGAGCAATTAAGCAAGATCACTTAAGTAATAATATTTTTTTTATTTAATCTGCGCTCCTTATTACCTACCTGGGTCTTGCCTTTTGCTATACCTAGTAGCACAGAATTAGCACTTTTTATGAAGAGACAATGACGCGTGCTCTCAGAAAACAATGTGTTACCTGTGTGAATGTTAATGATTAAACACAGAAACCAGTGGTGCGCTTTTATACTCGTGAATAGGAAAATCCATTTGCATTCTTAGGTAACCTAATTCGATAATTACATTCTTTGTACATCAAAACATATTATCGTATTTACTTAAATACTTCTTCATCTTTGCAAATATGGTATCCTTCCAGTACTGGCTGTACACCATGTCGAAATGGTTCCACAGCGGATCCTCCACCTTCACGTATTCCAGGACGTTAGGTAGCTGATCCACGGCCCAGTCCACGTCTTTAGTGTCCACGAGATGGTCTGACAGGCCGTGGAAGATGACAGTGGGCATCGAGCTCGCTGTCAGATCGAATTCCGGCGGCTCAGCGGTTTCGTAAATCGCTAAGTTATCATTTCCGTAGTCAAACTTAGCAAACTTGAGACTATTCATCGCCTGCCCGTACTTAGCCAGGTTTTGGATTGACGTTCCAGCTGGATCGTGCTGAAATACTTCTTTGTAAGCATCCGCCGTGATAGAGCCTGGGTGAGGCGAATCTACTAACGCCAAACCCGGGCCACAGACAACCGCTGCCAGCGGCTTTATTTGACAAAATGTTGCAGCACCAGTCTGAATAGGCATACCTCGAGACAGAATTTCCCAAACTCCGGCAACTTCTAATGCTGTTTGAAAAGATTTAACAGCAATCGTTCCTGTTCTATAAAGCAGCGATCTGGTGTTATATTGTCTTGAGGCTGGCGCTAATCCAATGAAGAGACTAATTTTATCAGCGTATTCGGGCTTCTCAGAGTTCATGATGAAGAACGTCGAGCTTCCTTGGGAAAAACCGATATAGATCAGCTTCTTTGTATCAGTCGTGTCTATTACGTAGTCGACCATGGCCGGAATGTCATAAAGGCCTATTTCGTCGACGGAAAACTTCCAGAATTTCAAGTCTTTGTCTGGGTTCAAAGCCTCGTGTTTCCGGGAATGGTGGTTGCCGCGTACGTTGCCGTACCACGTGTCGTAGCATTCCTGAGCTAAGAGGAAGCCAGGCGCGTCTGGCCCGGAGACTATGAAGTTTTCAGACGCTTCGAGAACGTCATGGACTAGAAGCAACGGTGTCTTCTTGGTGCATTTACTCCCGGGTGGTATTCTGTGCATGGTCAATATGTAGCCGTCGTTGGTAGTTACTTCGTGCTTCTCAGCATTGTATCCGTTTGCAGAAGCGAGTTGGATGAAATCCTTGATGTTGGTGGTGATCTGCTCGAGCGGGCGTGACGTTAGGTCCGACACCGCGTTTATGATGTTTCCCGCTAAGGACTCTGATATGAATACCAAAAGCACGAAAAGGTTGAGTCTGAACGGACCCATTTTGTCTACTGACGATAATGTGATTGCATTGTAATTAATTAGGTACTACATGGTATTGGTATCGTGTGTATTCAAGTGGCACGGTTAAATAAAACACATGTAATTATACTAATTCGTAATTTTACAAGTATGTATCTTATTTTTATTAGTCATAGGTTCCAAAATACACATGTCTACTCTTGCACACTTTATTACAATTGAAGACTGGATTTTATAGGGTTCCGTAGTCAACTAAGAACCCTTATAGTCTCGTCATGTCCGTCTGTCTGTCCGAAGCTTTGCTCGTGATTGTTAATGCTAGAAAGCAGCAATTTAGTATGGATCAGTTAGAAATGTCTTAGTAGTCCGATATGTGGCAGACGCGAGGTGATATTCAAAATTCAAATTCAAAATTCAAAAATTTATTCTGCAATTAGGCCACAAGGGCACTTTTACAAGTCAATAATAATGAAATTGGTTATACAATTTAAAAAAAAACTGACATTAATAAAAATGATTTCAAAACTACAATGTTTAACAAACTTATTAATTTCATTAAATGAAAATAAAATAGATAACACAATTTGAAGGTTATATTATATAAAATATATTTCATACCTCAGAGATGTATATGGTCTCTGGGCGTCCAAATACAATTAATAATTATTATTCTTAAGTTCTTAAAGATGTACATGGTCTCTAAGCGTCAAAATTAAAATAAATATAGAAAATAGCACTATTTTAATATTGTTAGAGATGTATAAGGTCTCTAAGCGTCAATAACAATAAAAATAATCCAGAACGGGATGATGTCTCTTGTTAATCCACAATAAAATAACACTAAGTATTTCAGGTGTTTAATATGCCCTTGCAAGCATGAACAGACCGGACTCCACAAGCAGCACCCGATCACGAGTATGACGCGTATCTTAGCCATCGCCTCCCTCGACCATCTGTTAGGGAAGGTGGCGACCCGATCAACGACGCCACCGTAAACAAAGCCCTTTAGGCGAGCATGACATATTCAGGCTGCCGGACTTTAATAATATCAAAGATTAACACGACTGTTCAGCAAGAAACAGCATCATGTTTCATGAAACGCAACGGAAGAACTATATATACATGGAAATAGGCTAAACAAAGCATAGGTATATCTATCCACGCGGCAGCGTGTCCAGCCAAGTTCACCCCAGGAACTGGTAGACAGCAGCCGTGTGTTATTTTACACGAACCGTTTAGAGCCACTTTTGACCCCCCTATAACTTCAAATCTATACTTAACGTAAAATAATGAAATGCATGTATTAAGATCCTTTAGAACAAATAGAACCCCAAATTTCATAAATATAAGTTTAGTAGTTATTGAGATATTAAATTCCAAAAAACAGCATTTTTACCACTGACTGACTGACTGACTAGTAATCAAAAACCTAACCCATTTCCAGGTGACCTAGAAAGATGAAATTTGGCATGCAGCTTGGTAATTGTGTGTGTACACCGGAAAAAATCTGAAAACAATGATTTTTTTATTAGTTTTATTATTATTATTATTTATGCTAGTTACCTAAGAACTCCGTCATTTATTAACCGATTTGGAAAATTATTTTTTTGCTTGAAACGAAGTTGAAACGGACTTCAAGGACAACGGACTTCAGGAGTGGTCCCATAGTTAAAGAGCGAATGCACGAGTTACTATACAAAATACCCATATTTTGTATAGTAATAACATTGAATATATATAACATTGAATATGTAATATAAATAATTTTTAAGAAAAAAAAACCGACTTCAATCGGGGAGGCCGGTGAAAGATTAAATATTATACTTAGATGGTGCACTCTTATATTCCATACAATAAAATAAAAATGGCTATAAGTATGTTTATAATGGTAGAAGACTAAGTACCCTCAATTCCTCATGGAATCATGGAAAAACCTTGCTTGCTTGACAAACAAAACGAGGAGAACAAATCGCCAAACTTGAACTACGCGTCGTTGAAGAGTTCCGTTCTGATGATCATCAGCAGTTCCACTTCATCAAATGTCACTTTTATGAATGAAAATGCTTGATTAGTTCATGAAAATACTAAAATTACTATTTGTGTGCCTTTCACATTTGAGGAGTTCCGTCGGTTCCTAATGGATCCCCGAGGCTTTGCTCTGTGATTGTTAATGCTAGAAAGCTGCAATTTGGCATGGATATATAAATCAATAAAACTGAGAAAGTCGTATAAATATAATCTGAAAAAAAAAAACATGAAAGTAAAGCGTAATAAATACTTTCAAGGAAAACTATAGCGGACATGATCAGTTAAGCAGTATTGAGTAATCGTAAAAAGTCTTCCCTTCTTAGTAAAAGACGTACCTATGAAACGCTGCGAAAGTATTCCCTTTTGCTTGTTAAGGGAAGTGTACGGAATTACGGAGTATTAAGCCATTTTTGACTTTGTAAGCTATTTCCAGTTAAACCTGAAATCTTAGCTAAGTGAAATCTGTTCACTAGTAAAGACTGGCTTTCAGAGTACAGAATGTTATATAACAACTATATATTAAACTGTGTTTTATATAACTAACAGTCATTTATATTAACCTCTTAAATGTACGTTATTACGGATTAAAAATAGTCTCTGCCGGTTATTCCGTAAATGCGTGCACGTAAATCCGGTAAATTCAGTAAATGTCGCTTTCCTGCAGAATTAATGGAATAGGAAATATAAATTAAACATGAATAATTAAAAAAACATACAACATTACATATTTGACAAAAAGGTGTAAATTATTTTTAATATTAGAGGAGATTTCAGTTATTCTTCTTGAGCACGGGAACAATATAAGCCGATGTCCACAAAACTGCTCCACTGGGGACAACTAGGAATTTTCATTCTTATTTGTTAGAGTAGAAAAGCTGATTTTGTCAAAAACGTTCCAATTGACCCCAGTCTCCCCTACTTTTTTGGGGAAAATGGGAATGATATCTTGGGAAGATATCTGTCTGTGTCTTCCCTAGTGAAGACAAATGGGAAAAATCTGATTCTGAATCTGAATTTGTCCCCACTGAGGACTGATGGATAGGACAAATGGGCCCTAAAATCAAAGTGACCCAATTTCCCCTAAGTTCAGTTTATGTTTATTAACTTGATATACGTTAGTTTAACTAAATATAACTCAGAAAATCCTGAAAATTCTTTTGAAAACATAAGCACAACTATATACGGAATTAGAAGCACGACCGAAAAACATAGTAGGGAATTGCGGAAGTCAGAAAAACAGCTGTTTTTAAGGAGTACGACTTTTCCACATCCTAAAATTACCTAAATTCTATAGTAAAGTGTTCAGATTAGTAGATTTACCATGAATTATACTATAACATTGGACTGAAGCAATATAATTTAATTATTTAGCATGTGGAATTTTGGGGTAACATTTTACGAGATTGGCAAAATTGATTACATTCGACACCTATTTTCATAAAAATGGTCCACTAAAACATAATACGTACTTTGATCATATGAAACAATTATATGGCAAAAATGACGCTTGTAACAGCAAAGTTTGTTTGATTATCTTATTTGAATTCCCGGCAAAACACGAAATAAAAATCCCTTTATTTTCTTCAATTGCGTAATTTTGACGCTTTTTGGGACATGGTCTGTTTTTGATGTATGTAATTGCGGCAATTAGTAAATCGACCGTAACTTACTAAATACTTACTGAAAATCCATGAAAATGTATTTAATCAGTTCGTTATGAAATCCTACACAATGATTGAAATAATTTATAATGAAAATACTGTCTCATTACATGCAAAATCTTTAAGAAAATGCGTGTAAGCTCTTACGCCCACGCGAAGCACTTCCTACAGTTTCGGTGGTTTGACGTGGACTGACTAAAAGAAATTACGTAAAAATATACCATATGTCCAGAGTTTGTTGACTCCTTGTCCATTCGACGCAATATTGTCTACAGTTTATATAAATATTTATATATTTTGAAAATAGTTAATAGTTTTCTTGTTTTTGGACCTTAACCGATAAGTTCCGTAATTCCGTACGTTTACGGAATTCCGTACATTTACCTTATTGTTTTTTTAGAGTAAGTTCATTGGGCAACTACGGAACCCTACACAGCATGGTCCGACATGCTCTTGGCCGATTTTATTCTATAAGGTGGAGTTATTAACGTGCACATCGAAATCTTAACTACAATTCGGATCGTATCAAGATCAGCTGTTCAGCTGTCATGTCTGTCAATGTCAAATGCGTTCCAAATCGGCCGCCGAGTCGGCAAAACTACTGTTTTGTATCAGTCGCCTTCGCCTCGCTAGTTTGCCTAGTGGCCGTGCGGGTTTTGTGGTGATACAGAAAAATTAACTTAAAATGATAAAACGAGGTAATGATCCTCTCGTTGATAGTGATAATAATGAGTGTAGCTTGACTGACGCCGTACATCCGCGATTTTTAACAAAACCTCCTAAAGTTCTCCGCGGTACAGTATCAGTTCAGTGTTATAATTTCTAAATAACTAATACGCTCTCTACTTTTATTATATACGCTTTTTTATTATTTTCTACCCAGACAAAATCTTTGTCAAGTGTGATTTCGTAAGGAAAACTTATAATAACGTTACATATTATGTATAATATTTGTGCTATTACTGATAACACATGATGACATTGTTGACTTCTTCTGTTTGCATGTACATATTAACAGCTTTATGCCTTTTAAAACAAATTAAATTTAAACACATGCAAATACATATGCGATTATGTATCTTATTCTTTAATTGTAGGTTCAAACAATACTCTTGTACATTTTATTGCAATTCAATACTTACACTAGCTGAAATTATACACTTGACTCCAACAAAAATTGTCACTTTAAAGATCAAGGCAAAATGTTAGATTGTTACATTATTCTATTCACAAATTCAAGGCAAAATGTTAGATTGTTACATTATTCTCCATTTAAAATTCGTAAACTTTGCATGCAGTTTGTTAATTAATTAAGATTTACGATCTTCTATCATCTTGGTGCTTGATTTAACTATCTTTATTAGAACCAAAAATTAGTTTGTAAACTACTTAGTTTAAGATTTATGTAAGCAGTTACTTCTTTGCATGTTGTGTTTGCCTGTTATTGGGTGGATACTCGGGCAATTGGTTTTACTGTCATGTTTATGAATAAGCTTTAATATGTATTACACCTGTTGGCAAACCTAAATAAATAAATAAAATAAAATAAAATCAATATCATGCAAACAAATAGCTTAATCAAAAAAAACATTGAAGAAATTTCATAATCTTTTTGAACGAGCTATCTAAAGATTTTAGCTGAACATAGGACCCCAATGGATAAGAATAGCGGCAGACAGACAACAGTGGAAGGAGTTGGAGGAGGCCTTTGCCGGAAGGCACACCAAAATAAGAGACTTTTTGTGATATTTCAACCTTATATGTTTTTTTTTTTTCATTTCAAAACTGTAAAATTATTCGGGAAATAAAGGCTATATTATTAGTATTATATTATTATCTAAAGATAACCAACACGATGGGGTTTGTAAGAAAAAAAATTGCATCACCATTTTATGTGTAAGAGGTACCTTAAAATTTATTTTCAAAATTTTATGATACAGTTCTTGTCGGCGTTATTTATATGTATGTATACCCATACTAAATTACACATTCCTATTAGTAACGGACAGACAGACGGACGGACGAACATGGCGAAACTATAAGGGTTCCTTGTTTACTACAGAACCTTAAAAAGTAATAATAACAAATCCCATAGCCCAAGTTATCCTGGTGGCTAAAAATGTTTGAAATAGATATGAATACTTATGCCATATCAGCCATAGGACGTCCACTGCTGGACATAGGCCTCTCCCAATTTCATGGTGGGTAAATGCCATAATCGCCACGCTTGGCATGCGGGTTGGCGATCGCAGTATCTCCACTGCAATCTAGGAATGCTGCTGCCCAGTCCCTGGTGGTCTTGGTCATAGTTTTAGGACATACTGGGGTGCAAGAGATGAATACAAAAATCATAAATCTAAAACTTAAAAATATAAAAGTACATAAAGAACAGAATATTTTAAACCAACTCTGTTACCCTAAGGCCTTTTTTATTTCCAGGTTTGAAATGTACCATACATACATGATTTTTTTATTAAACTCAGGATAGGTTTGCGCTTGATCACAAGTTAAGTGGTCTGTGATCACAAATCACCTGATGGTAAGCAATATTGTGGTTTGGGATTGAGCGCGTTTACCTTGTAAAAACCGGTTCACTCTCGTGTTGAAAACCGTAAGGTTGTAGTTTTCAGGGAACAAGGAGTCTGGCAAGGAGTTCCACAGCTTGGCTGTTCTCACAATAAAAGAGGAAGCGAAACGCTTAGTGCGAATTTTTGGAACTGCCACCGTAAAACGATGTCGCCTTGCCGTATCCCTGGTCGTCCGATGGTAGAAGGGAGCGGGGGGTATTATACTGTGCAGTTCCTCAGCACATATAATCACGCCTGTTTCCCAGAGGGGTAGGCAGGGATCACGTATTTTCATTTACTACGATCCTGACATACAACTTTTGCTTCATGAACTCTCATAACATTCTTCATTTATGCGCGCCGATTTAGGGTACTCCTGACCTGGCCTTTCTGCAGAATGTCTCCGATTTTGTCGCAGTACGTTCGCCGAGGTCTTCCCCTTCCATTTTTAGGGTTCCGTACCTCGAAAACAAAAAACGGAACTCTTATAGGATCACTTTGTCGTCCGTCCGTCTGTCTGTCTGTCATGAACCTTTTTCTCCGGAACACATGGAGGTATCGAGCTGGAATTTATATCAAATACTTAGATCTACTGTCCCTTGGAGCTCTGAAAAAATCAAACTTCTAAGCCGACGCAATCAAAAGATACCTACAGCCGTTTATGCCGCAAATTTTCGACGCTCGCAAGGGAATCAAAACTTACAAGGTAATTCCCGTGAACTCAGAATCATGAACTTTGGTACGAAGCAACATCTTGTAGCACAGATAAAGGAAAAATTGCGAAAACCCTCGGTGCGCGAGTCCGATTTTATCAATCTTCTTTCATCCATCCTCTCTACATGTGATGAAATGTACTTTACAGTTCATATGGCGCTACATTACCGCACGAGTGCGGTAATCAGCAGATTACGTGCATATGTCGAAACTTTAAAGAGCCATATGTAGGTACTGTAAAACGTTGTACAATACACGTGCGAACAGGTAATTCGCAACTCGTGTCGATTTAAAACACTCCCTTCGATCGTGTTTCAATTTATCACCACTCGTTGCGAATTTCCTGTTCTCTGCACATGTATCGTAATGTACTATTACACTATTATTGTGTTAATTAATACCATGGACTTAATCCAAGAAGCATCTCGAATGTTTCAGGTTTAAAAATCGCATTGGTCCAGCTGGCTGTTGGTCCGGATAAGGGCAATAATGTGGCGCGGGCTGTGGAGGAGATCCACCGCGCCAAGCAGGCTGGAGCGCAGCTTGTGGCCCTGCCGGAATGTTTCAATTCCCCATATGGAACAAGTAAGTATACAGCTTTAATTTACCTTTGCAACAATTGTTACTAGTGGCTCTGTGAGCTGTAGACCACGCAAATTTTTTTTTTTTTTTGTATTTCAATATTCTCTAAGATTCTGACTTGGTGATAATGTGGCTGCCTCAGGAGTATACTCTTTCGAATAAAAAATAATATTGAAAATCTACTAAATATAGACAGAGAAATCGGTGAACATATACAGGGTGTTTTTATTGATTTCCGTTCCTTCACGCATATAGCCGTGTATAGCCATAGAAGCAACGTAGCATATTTAGTTTTTCCAAATTTAAGAGTCCGTATCGGCCCGGAAAAAGTTCGATTCTAGGTATTATTACCCGTCTCCTAGCGCGCCAGCGCAGGTGTTTTAGTGGGGGTCGAGCGGCTAGGTCGGCGTAGAGTAAATAATATAAATAATATTGGGGGACAATCTTACACAAATCGACCTAGTCCCAAACTAAGCAAAGCTTGTACTATGGGTACTAGACGACGATATACATACTTATATAGATAAATACATACTTAAATACATAGAAAACATCCAAGACCCAAGAACAAATATCCGTGAAAAATGCACAAATAAATGCCCTGGCCGGGATTCGAACCCGGGACCTCCAGCTTCGGAGGCAGAGTCACTACCAACTAGGCTAAACAGGTCGTCATTGTAGATCAGGTCGTCAGAGTAGTGTTGATACTTTAACCGTTTTATCAGACTTTTTTGTTTCTTAATATTTGTATGTTTATGTAGTTATTTAAATAAAAGGTCAGGTAACTTAGAACTGTATCGTTCATTATAATGTATTTATGTAATTACTACAAATTTATAATTCATTTAAGGCGAAGGGTAGGGCAAGGCCTTCTCCATACAAACGTTGTGCAAGTTTTATTCGTTAGTTTCGGCACTACATCATTTTATTTTATTTTTTGCTTGTACATATTGGATATACGCAGAACCTGATGTTGAAACTTTGCTTTATTTCAAAAAAATAAAAGTAAAAATACAAAAAAATAATTAAATAAAACTAATGAACATCAAGTCGTAGCTAACAGAAAAATAAACATATTGACCAAAACCTTTAGGACCTGACCTTTTAGGACCACAAATTATTTTTTTCCTCTTTACTTTACCAAATGAACGGTTTGCCTTCCTAGGCGCCATACATGAATCTAAAATAATAAAACCAATCAATTTATAAATATTGTTTTATAGTATACTTCTTTAGCGACATGAATAGTAAGAATCTGAGCAAGAAAAAGATGGGCGATAAAAAGGTATGGGGTAAAACATGTTGCACCATCCGTCCACAACTAAAGTGAAAGATGAAACAACTTTAGCAAATATTATCACTATTAGGTCATTAATGACTTACAAGACGCAAAACAATATGCTCTTTAAAAGCGTGAGTTCTATACAAGTGGTGAAATAACACAGCAGAAATTATTATCAAAGGTGCAGAAGAAGAAGCAGAAATACCGTCATGTTTTTGTGAGGAAAACCGATGTTATCCTGGCAGCCGATTTTAGCTTTAGCCTTTAAAAAGAAAGCTGATACCCATAAAATCAGACTCCCTATGGAGTAATTTTTCAAATATGACCAATTGTTACTGACGGATATGTGTTGGGACCTGTCATCGAAGCAGATGTTCGGTAAAATTGCATAAATATGGTTAAAACCAGAACTGACTAAAAAGGCCAAAAAAGTAGCACCAGGACAGCAGGAAGCAATTTATATCACACAGATAAAGGCAATGGAAATAAAATTCTGTAAATCGGAAATATTACAAACGGCTGCCAAAATTAAGAAACAGCAAAATAACAACCTTAGCAGTCCAACTAATTCATGAGAGGACGTATCTGCCCAGCAGTGGGACGTATATATAGACTGATGATGATGAAAATTCGATGACGTACTTTTAGAATTATTGCTTAATGTATATACACTATATACAGTGTGTAAATTTTATAAGGGCGTATATTGTAATGGAGATTAAGATTGGACCTAGGGAACCTATTTACATTAATTTCTTTAGGAAATTAATTTCTTTTTCATACATAATAATTAAGCACGCATTGTATTGCACCCATAATAATTAACGTACCGATGCGTCTTGTCAGTATTTAAATTAGTTTGCTTAATTAATTAAGTCAAGTTGCTAAGTCCTGTTTGTTCCTATCAAACAAAAACATGATGGGAAAAAGACAGTTTCTAAAAGTTATAACAGATAAAGTAAACAAACTTGATATGTCAAAATAAGTTGGACTGCGTACAATGCTGCTCGGTCAGATTTAAACAAATCGTTACACCTAATTAATAACACTATTTAACAAAATTATTATTCTATATGAGTCGTATTAATGGATACTATAGGTGAAAAAAAGTATAAGCCCTTATAGATAAAACCTGAAGACTAATTAAGAACTTCCTTCTATGGAACAGAGGTCAAAAATGTTAATAGTACAATGAAAATATTTCCATCAATTAGTACAAATGCATAATGCAATTTCATATAAAAAGTCAAATGTAGCAAAAATCATTACCCAATGATCAAGACTGCCTCATCGCGCTATAATTCCCGCTAGCCCATGCGCCCATAGCTATGTGACCTTGAAATCGACGAGCGACGTGACCGTTCCCTCGAACCGCTTGGCGGCGACTGCCGGATCGAGCGCCGTGCACGGTTTTTTATTACGAATTTTAGGGTGATTTGTAATATTTTATGCCGAAATTTACTTCTACATATACATATATTTTTATATGAACGAATAGCGCTTGAACTGGAGTTTCTTATTATGGTTTTATATTTTTGAAATAATGTGCTAAATGGCCAAAAATACTGGCGATTCTTCGTGTGTTTTTACTAAAAAGTTGTTGCATGGAAATACGGTTTTACTCAACAATTTAATATGTAACTTATAAAATGTGTTCCACTTATTCCTAAGAAGACTATTAATCCAATATAGATTTAATTGTTTTATGTCGGTTTGAAATCAAATAGTTCTTCAAATCTAACTCGTTTTACACGTCTCCGAGCGAAAATTGAGAAAACAGCTGTTGGACTGAGCCAAAATATAGTAAATTGAGAGCTAAATCTAAACAACTTTTCCACTTATTCAACTTGAATTGAAATAATCTTTCATATTATACTTACAATAAAATCTTTAGGAAAACGAATATTGAATGAGATATGACCTCAAAAAGTTTAGCGAATTCAGCAAACGGCTATATACGGACTCTTAAGTAAAATATTTTTTTCATTTTCATACAAAATATTTAAATACTTATATCACCAAGGGTGAACGAAAAACGGCCTTAAGAGTTAACGTGAAGTTAAGCAAAAGTTAATGTCCAGCAAGGGCGTAGCTAGGATTTTGTAAGGGGGGGGGGGGCAGGCGTAGACAAACCAAGAATACATCTAAGGTAAAAATGCTGCATGAGCAATGGGACAGGTTACGTTAAAAATGAAAAATAAAATATGCATCAGTGAATTTATTTTACAAATAAAAAATCGGCCAAGAGCATGTTGGGCCATGCTCAGTGTAGGGTTCCGTAGTTGCCCAATGGACTTAATAAATAAAGGAATACCTTCGCAGCGTTTCACACGTCTTTAACTAAGAAGGGAAGACTTTACAATAACTGAAAAACGGTTTACTTTCATGATCTTTTTCATATTTTTGGATCCATAGCTCAAAAGTTAAATGTGTCCCCCATTTTTTTTCTTTTGGAGTAAATATTTCAGAAAATATTCACTTTAAAAAAAATGATTCATGAAGACCTCTATTCATTTTGAAAGACCTACCCAACAACACTACACAACATAGGGTAGAAGCAGAAAAAATCATCCCCATATTACGTGTGGCGAACGTGCCCTTAAAAAATTATCTAGATTTTTTTTACTACTCAGATTTATTGATTTATATATCCATGCCATATTGAAGCTTTCTAGCAATAACAATCATCATCAAAGCCTTCAAGGTCCAAAACGCACAGAGTGGGCGGGCGCGGTGCGTTGCGGAGGCGGTTTTGCTGTCATTAGTCATTACTGCTTATATGCCACACACGCCGCCTCCGCTCTACCGTGCTACTGACTACTGAGCAGATTTTTTTGGTACGACGTCCCCCGGCCTGCGTTCGCTTCACCAAAAAACCGCCTCCGCCACGCAACGACGCTGCGCCGCGCTCTGTGCGTCTGAAGCTTCAGACAGACAGACTGACATGGCGAAACTATAAGGATTCCTAGTTGACTACGGAACCTTAAAAAAGTATTCGACAAGGTTCTTCACAAAACCTTTTAAACACCTCAGATTCAATTGTATTCTAGTTTTTTGTACACCATGGTTCGGTGTACACTGAGCATACATAACATAGGCCGTTCAAACGGTTTTCTTTTCTATCATCGTTTATCTCAGCCATGTTTTAACACGACGCAGTGTAGAAAAGGATCTCTCTATGTTACTTGTAGTGCAAGGTTGCGGCAACGAAATAAGTATTGTTTTTTTTTTGTTGCGGGAAAGAAAATGCTCACCTTGTAACGCCCCCCCGCTCCCCTTGTGTATTATTAATTAAATGTATAATTTTGTCGATGTGATTTTATTAAACTAACTACAACTTAAACTAGAAATGGCCAACGTGAATAGTCTAGGGTAGAACCCAATAATGTTATGAACCGTAAAACCCAAATTCTTTTATGTGAATACTTGTCAGGTTCTGGACTTGTCTTCCTAATAATTGAATACCAATTTTATATGATCCTTAAGAGATTTGCCATCCCTACAAGCTCTATGTACCTAGCTTCCGAATAGCTCATATCCTGTTATGTATTGCTTATTTACAGATTCGTATAAAAATAATCAATTTTATTGATTGTTGTAAGGTAGGGCTCCTCCAGCCGCCCTAGGGATTGCTATCCCCCTCCGGTACTAACCAGAGACCCGTGGCTCTCGACCTTAGACATGGACAAGCCCCCGCCAATCTTTTATTTCACTATGCGGAGTGTAAGACAATTTCGTCCAAATGACCTAAGTTACTTTAACAGGAGTACTCTGCTAGGCTTATCCGATCAATTCGTTCGGATGGCCTTTAGGAGCGCTCGGGATAAAATCAGTTTGTAAAAGAGACTAAACCATAAGAATATGGTTCTACCTAGCAAATGCATCTACTAGCGCTTCGGAAGACGCGCCGTATGATGAGGAGAATCGCCGCAAGGCCTCATCATCGGAAGCGGGCGAAATCCTGGCGATTCCTCGCCAGAATCTGGCCCTGACCCTGAACAACCTACTCTCCCTACTCCTCGTTCCCTAATACCTATGAACTACTCTGCCAGACTTTTAAATAAACTAAAAGAAGTGAACAGCTCGTCTCATTGGAAAGCTAAATTCAATGATCTGCTCAGCTTGTCACTAAATTAGCTTATCCCAGTGAACTGCTCTGCTCTTCACTTGGAGAGCTTAATTCAACGAACGGCTCAGCTCGTCACTAAATTAGCTTATGCTGAGTAAATGTTAATCATTTTGCTAGAAATCGCAACTCTAAAAGAAACCACCATTATCTATACCAAAAATAATAACTTTATCACAGCAAAGTATTCCCAAAATCCCAAAATTAACGGCAAACCTAAAATAATTATTAAGCCCTACTTCCCAAATAAATGTGTGTGAAGCTACCCTACTGTTCCCCAGTAAACTCGTTAAACTGAAAGAGCATAAATCCCTTACCAAATTCAGCTCTTTTGACTGCGAATCCCTAACCTATGCAACGAAAGTTCAGTGGGCTAAACTGAGAATGGCAAAGCTATGGCCCGTGTTGGATGTCTCCCCCCACTGCGCCCGCAGGCTAGGATACAGTGAGTAAGACGCCCTATTGTGTATATAAGATTTATATATAAATATATTTAACAAGACCGTTCCTCAAATACTGAACAATTTCGACAAGCGAGGTTTACACCTCTGTGCTGAGACCCCATATTGGCAGCCATGTCTACGTTGTCAGCTGGGCATTGATGGAACGTAAGGGATTTGATTCGTCTCCATGTAGGTAAAAGGTAGACGCCAGACCACCCTTAGATCTGGTAACTCTCTGGTAAGACTCTGAACCCTGCTCGTTGACACCGTTAGGCGAGCAGGACTCCTCAGGCAAACTGAAGCCTGGACAAGATTCTGGTCTTTTGAAATACTTGAAATAGCACAAATCCCCATAAAATATTAGATAAATTTGTCTAAGAATGATTCCTCATCATGAGGAGTAACTCCTCATAACGATGAACCACCCCTAGGACAGCTTCTGCTCGTCGATGATGACGTTATTCTCAGCCGTAAATCTGAGAATTCTAGTGAGTAGGATCCGCTCATATAGCTTTCCAAGGGAGCTAAGCAAGCTGATCGGCCTGTAAGAGGCAGGCGAAGTCCGGGGTTTGCCGGGCTTCGCTATCCCTATGACCGATGCACCTTTCCACGCGGCTGGGAAGTGAGCATTGGTCAGCGCGGCATTGAAGATGCCAACCAAAATGAGGAGAAGGGTTTCGGGGAGACGTTTCAGGATACGATTGGATACACCATCCGCACCCGGAGCCTTCCTAACACGAAGACGCCTGACGAGGTCACTGACTTCCTTAACCGACACCGGTAAAACGGGTGAAGTTACGGGGAGACGCGATCTCCTGTCCACCTCGGAATCGACCCATCTAATATGGGCTTCGTCGGTGTGCAGGAGACTAGGCGAACATTGGGACTCTAAGCTACTCGCAAGGCATTCGGCTTTCTCACTATCCTCGAACGCAGGGGTAGGGTGATCCGGACGATCCAAGGGGGGTATAGTCCAACAGGTGTCTGATTTGAGAGATCTCGCTAGTTTCCAGTAAGCCAGATGACTAGGCGCGATCTCACCCATCAGATCCCTGAACAAGTTCTCCCGAAACTCGGCAATTCTCTGTTTGGACTCGTTGCACAAGTCCCTCAGGATTTGACGGTTTTCGGCAGAAGGGTGATTAGAGTAGGTCCTGATGGCACGATTTTTCCTAGTCACTAACTCTCTCAATTCCCTAGGTAGGGGTCGGATTTGGGTATCCTCCGCCGATACCTCCCTTGAGGCCTCACTTCGAACAGTGTTGAGGTAGTTAGTGAAAGAATCGATCGCTTGGTCGGTCTGTTCAGTAGTGGTTATATTGTCGGGGATGTCTCTAAGCAGGGGAGGATCTGTCTGTAGGAGACCTGATTGTACCTTGTCCCAGTCCACGAGTGTTCTGGTACGAGGTGTACTATTGGGGTGAGGTCCTAGTCTCAAAAAGACTGGCCTATGGTCCGAGTCAAGTTCGTGTATCACTTCTATAGAACGCAGAGTTAACGCTACGTTTTTTAGAAGTGCGATGTCGAGTATGTCAGGTCGGTGCTCTACGTTATGAGGGAAATGGGTCGGTTCTAGGGGAGCGAGGAGATCGAAAGGGAGGCTGTCGATCAAAAGGTGATGAAGCCGATTGCCGTTGGGATTGGTTGCCGTGCAACCCCAGTTAATGTGCTTACTGTTTAGGTCCCCAGCCACGATGACCGACGGACCTAGGGAGGCTAGCGAGTCGAGGTCGGTCTTAAGTAAGTCACGTTGAGGTGAAAGGTAGGTTGACGCAATCGATATTGGGGGGTGGCCCTCCATCGATATGCGGCAAACTGACACTTCCATATTTGTCAGGGGTGGGGGAGTAAGACTTATGCAATGTAAGCTACGTTTATAGAAAATGAGCGTGCCCCCGAATGGCCTACCATCTTGCCTATCATCTCTAATCTGATTGAATCCAGGGACGCGAAAGGCTCTAGTACCGGATCTGTAAAAGGTCTCTTGGACCAGGAATATATCTACTGAGTGATCGCGAAGGAAGTTTATCACCTCGTCCTTCATACCCCTCAAGCCATTGGCATTATAAATACCAATGGTAAGCGAAGTAGGTTTAAGCTTTAGGGCCGTACGATCCATACTAATAAGCACCGAGACCCTGACTGCCGAACTGAGCGGCGAAGTATTTCTGTGGTGATTTCAATACAACTTCGCGCCCCTTTTATACCCAAAATTGACAGAGACTCTTACGACCTTTCGTCTACTACAGCCATGGTAGAATTTCGAATTTTGAATCGGAATAATTCGAGTTCCAAATTTGAACTACAGCAGGTAGAATCGTCATTATGACGTATTTTTGAATACGTTAAAAGCTTTTCCAACCATTTAAGTACTAGGATCCCATAACTCTCAACTAGTGAAGTTCGAAATTTAAACAAGGACGGTTCTGTCTTGACTCTTTTTGATCAAATTGAAGACTTCCAGCCAATGAAGTACTAGGATTACATAACTCTCAATTGGTGGAATTCGAAATTTAAACTAGTAAAGTTTTAACAAGTAGTTGGAACCTTTGACAAGATTTCCAAAGTCTTTTCTAACTGTGGAAGTACCAGGATTACACTCTCAACTAGTATAAATCGTAATTTTTGATATTAATCCAAAGTTTGTTAGACCTTTTGTCAATGTTGTGTTCCTTGGAAAAATATCTGCGATTTTGTTCAATTATTACGTTTGACAGTCGTTAAAACTTTCAAAACTACTTTCTTTACACGAAGTTTAAAATAACTTCACATCACGTGGTCTAATAGCTTTATTACGTTCCATTATGCGTATAGTCTAATTGCGTTCCGTTACAACCTCCTCAACACTTCAGTAAAATTTAGTTTTTCAACATCTTCTCTGGTCATACCCTTGTTCCGCCATTTTTATACCGTAGTTCGGCTTCTTGATTAATATTAATTTAGTCGTAGGAAAGTCAGAAACTTTGTGCTTTTTCTTTTAAATCATTTAACGACATATTCAACATTGTACTGGGATGTAGCGAGATTAATCCGAAAGTAGGCAAATTTTGGTCACCAAAACGCTGCTCCAGTGCAGATATCAGGGAATCTAAATAAGGAATGATAAAAAATCGCATAGCTGCGTCGCAGTAGAGCGCTATCTGCGATCCTGCGGCGTCCCACTAAAGGCGTAGCCGGTAAGATCTTTACCGGGTGGGATACGTAAACGTATTTTCCCAACGCAAAAAAAGCTCAACCTCGCTGCGCCCATGATGTCCAATATTCGGAATTCGAATGACACGCACGTCAACATTGTTTATTTTTAAGGATTTTTTATAATATACTAGGAGTGTTCATTAACGAAAATTAATTCTTGAATATCTTCGAAATGGTACGGATTGGGATACTAGTGTCTTAGAGAAGATTACTTTATTTCATCTCAGGATTGTGCCATCGCAATTAACGGAATTCAAGAAAAATACCCTGTATATTAAATACATACCTAATATACCTACAGTGTGGAACATAGTTAACCTCCTTCTTTTATAACTCTGTTAAAAAAACCACCGAGAAACATAACTATTTTATGCGGTAGTGCAGGACACCAATACCAAGAATTTTCCTCCTGTTTCATAACACGGCGAACGCAACTGCAGGTTTCCCGCTAGGCCATTTAGTAAACACTGCACACTGCATGTTTTGATTTAAAACGTGGAATGCGGTATAGACTACGTCTAATTATGATAGCTGCAATCGGAGGCCCGAAAAAAAACCAAAAACTTTTATAACTAATTTAATTAAAATAAGTAATACAAAAATTATAGCCTTAAGTACGGTGACAATCGATCGAAGTATGAATCAAAAGTGAATAAAGAATGGAATTGCTTCAATAAGGTAAACGCTTGTTTTGCTGACGTCGCGCCTCGTGTCGTCGGTCGGTGGCGCGTGTGAGCTGAGTCGGCGGTCTTCCTTATGGTGCAATATGTAATTCGTCCACCCGCAGATCGGCGATTATTTTCCCACGTTTAGTGAAAAAATCGCCGGGAGTCTATCCTGGGCTTGTCGGGTTTCAATATTTCTTAGGTCCTCGTTTTCAGGGGTCTTACTGCTTGGTTCTGGAATGCTTTCGTTTGAATTGCGGTTGAAGTAGGGCTTCCTTAAGATTGCGAACGTGAGTGCGCCTGCGCCTATTATTAGGATGATGTACAGTGGTATCGTTGTGTGATACAGCGTGTTTTTCAGACTTGCATCTAATTGGACGGGAGACTCGAAGATGAGGTTGCTTTCGGCGTCGTGTAGTCCTTTGAGGTCTATGGATTTTAGACTAACGTGGGCGGAGGATGTAGTTTGCTTATCAGCGTCGTGGGGAATTTCGGCCAGTTTTAGGGGGTGGCCTCGTATTTCGTCCTTATCATTGGTGATTGTAAACTCTTTTGTTCGCAGGTAGCAGTTGCGTGGGATGATAACTAGGTAGCTTCCTTGTAGCGTGCTGTAATCCTCCCCGTTACAGGACAGCTGTATTTTCGTTGGTTGCGGAAGTGAAATGATGTAGTGCTGGTCATCGAGTTTTTCCATGGCTGGTCTTGACAGGGACACTGTAGTGGGTTGGCACGATGCTTTCGGCTCTTCATTTCTGATAAGTTTGTGTATGCAATCCGATGAACTACGAAGTTGCAGGCTTATTTCCTTTTGGCAGACGTAATGGCGGCTGAACTTCGGGCATTCTGCCTCCATGTACATGAATGAATTCTCATGCGTTGCCAGGAAGGGATAGGGTGGAATCAGGGCTTCTTTATTTTTATTGGGTACAATAGATAATTTGAACAAGTCGAAAACTTCTGGCGTTATTATAGGGAATTGAAATGTAATTACTATTTCTTTGTCTGTGTAATAGGATCCCGGGCGTATTATGTCATAATATTCTCGTAACTCTAAGTCTAATATCCTATCGTTACCGTATAATATTCTTAATTTATCTAACATGTTTCTTAGGACGCTAATCTCTATCATGGAATGATGAGCAGTAGAGCTACGAATAAACGCTAAACTATTTTCTATCCTTAAAAGCTCTTGGCTCAGATCTTCTACGTTGTCGCTCAAAATCAGAAGGAGTTGGGCGAACTTTGCATATTTAATCAAACTATCCTCTCTATAAGCATTATTATCTAAGATTACTTCTAAGGTGGAATTAATTCTTCTTTGATTCTCCACCAGAGTATCTAGTATGCTGCCTTGGCGACTTGCCCAATCTTTGCTTAGGCTCACGTGACTATTTAATTCTGATACTATTTTGTTCTGGTTGAGCTGTAAATTTTTTATAAGATTATTGTAGTTAATGGCATCTGACTGATCTAGGTTACCGCTGATACTTTTAATGATTGTCCCCAGTCCGTCCACGAGACCTCTCTTAGTTCGTGTCGGTTCCAGGGTTTCTAGCTGATTTGCTACCTTTCCTAATTTATTTATTAAGTAATTTATTTGGTGTTCGTACAGTAGGTACGTGTCATTAACCAACCTAATCTTGTATGTCTGTAGTTGCTCGGAAGTTAAGCTAATTTTTTCTCTTATTTCGTCAAGCTGTATGTATTGCAAGTAGGTATGGTAATGGGTCGTGAGTCGCATGGGTCCAAGTTTGTAGGGTAGAAGTCCGGGTCCATCGTCCAGGCTCTCAAGTTTTATCTCGGAGCTTTGCGTCAGGGGGATCGTCAGCAGCAAAAGAGTTCTGCAACAAGGGGTCTCCTTTAGGTACGCGTTTTAGGCGTGATTTAGCTACGGGCCCGCGTTTCTTTGACGTGTATATATGTATGGGGAGGTCTGCTAAAACTGTATCCTGGGTGTAGCGTGGGGCAAGTTTTTGGCGGGTTGCCAGGGGATTTTTTATGAAAACTTGCTGATGCGGGGTGTATTCCACCTCGTCCTCACGATCTTTATTTCTGTTCTCTATTATGGAAGTTCGATTAGCGAGGGCTGTGTCGTTAATTATGTCGTATACCAGATTCATTTGTTCTCTATGGTTTTGGACATACTGTTGTAGGAGTCGTTCCGTTATGTCAATGTCGAGGGGGTTCCTTGGGTCAAAGTGTCCGGTTAAAAGGTCAAATGGTCTGCATTTGGTAAAACTGTGGATGGAACTGTTATAAGCTATAATGGCATAGGGCATGAGGTTAATAATGGGTTCGTCTTTTTTCTTTAGTTTCAGTATGCGGAGATGTTCAAGAAGAGTTGAGTGATAACGTTCTATAATGCCGTTATCGTTAGGTGAGTGAGCTAGGATTTTGTGGTGATTTATCTTGTGCAGTCTAACAAATTCGGAAAAGAGCTGGTTAGTAAACTCGGTTCCGTTGTCTGTAATTATGGTGATGGGGACTCCGTGATGCGTGCAATATTTTAAGAGAGCTTGAAGTATACTAACTGCTGTCCCATCGCGTAGGTGATAGGCTTGGCCGTATTTCGTGAATACGTCCATGAAGGTTACGTATTTTTCGTTATGAACGGTGAAGAGGTCCATGTGTACTGTCTCGAACGGTTTGGTTGCAGGGGGGACTATGTTAAATTTGGGTCTAATCGGGTTCCTATCGTATTTGGCTTGGCCGCAAGTGGTGCATTCATTTATAAATTTGGTAATATGATCTTTCATCTTGGGCCAATAAAATTTACGGGAGAGAGCTAGGTAGCATTCCGCAATGCCGCGGTGATTGGTCTTCCCATCATGATAGTTATTTATGATTTCCTGTTGTCTTAGATAATCCTTCACATTCTCCAGTTCTACCTTAGCGAGCGTGATATTCATAGTGGAGCTTTTAAAATTGCTTTGGATGATTGGGATAATTTTATACATAGCGAGTGGGGGTTGAATAAGTAGGGCAGTTTTGACCTTGGGGTTGACATATTCTTTGATAGCGGTTATCACTTCGGTTTCTAAATTTGACTGAGATATTTGAACGGATATACGAGTGTGTGTGTCGAATGGTTTCGTTACGGTTGGTTTCCTTGCCGCAATATCTACGACAGTAAATATAATCTGCCTGTGAAACTTATTAAGCGGCTCGTCGGTAATGGGCACTTCTAATATGGGACTCTCATTACTTGTATGCACAGTTTCTGTGGAGGAATTGTCCAAGGTGACTGGAGCTTCTGTGGGGTTAGGTAAAATGGAGCATAGCTCGTCTGCTATTATGGATTCGAGTTCTTCATTGTGGATCTCCACTCTGGACAGGGCATCGGCATTGGTATTAGATTTCCCTGTCTTGTATATAACCGTATATTTATATTCGCTGAGCTTTAGCCTCCAACGGGTGAGGCGTGAGTTGGGTTCCTTTACATTGAGTAGCCACTGTAAGGGCTTGTGATCTGTTAAAATTTTGAACCTTCGTCCGAAAAGATAAGGTCGGAAATACTTCGTAGCCCAAACTATTGCGAGTAACTCTTTCTCTATCGTACTGTAGTTAAGCTCGCTGTCGTTAAGGGTACGGGAGGCATAACACACAGGTCTATCGGACCCTATGGGACCTTGCGAGAGTATTGCGCCTAGAGCGACGTTTGAGGCATCTGTAGTCAGAAGGAATTCCTTAGTGAAGTCGGGATATTGTAACACAGGGTCATTGGTAAGGAGGGTTTTTCAAAGCAGTTGATATATTCGGAGTTAAGGGTAATTTTGTTCCCTTTCTTTAGGCAAGTGGTGAGAGGTTTGGTGATATGGGCAAAATCGGGGATGAATTTTCGGTAATATCCGAGAAGGCCCAGAAACTGTTTAATCTGCTTTGGAGTTTTAGGTATCGGGTATTTTTGTATGGCGGAGATCTTTACGGGGTTTGGCTTGACGCCGTCGTTGCTGACTATATGTCCGAGATAAGCGGTTTCAAGTTTCAGAAATTCAGATTTATCCATCTGGATCTTGAAGTTTGATTCCCTTAATCTCTGAAAGACCTTTTCTAGATTCTCCATATGTTCTTGTAGCGACGTGCTGAAGACAATTATGTCGTCGAGATATACAAGGCAAATTTCGTTCTGTAGACCTCTCAGGACGTTATCCATGACCCTCTGAAACGTGCTGGGGCTGTTTTTGAGACCCATGGGCATCCTTAAGAACTCAAAATGTCCTTGCTCTACATTAAAAGCGGTTTTTGAAATGTCCTGGGGGTCCATTTCAACCTGGTAAAATCCGCTTGCCAGATCTAGTGTGGTAAAGTATTGGCACTTCCCTAACTTATCCAGCACATCTGTGATGTTCGGTATCGGGTACTTGTCGTCAATTGTTTTGTCATTCAGCTTGCGGAAATCGACCACAAGTCGCCATTTTTGTTTTCCTGAGGCGTCCGCCTTTTTGGGTACGACCCAGATAGGGGAGCTCCAAGCGGAATCCGAAGGCCGGATTATTCCTTGTTCGAGCATTTTGGTTATTTGCTCCCTAACTTCCTGCCTATGTACGAAGGGATACCGGTAGCTTTTTGTATATACCGGCACCTCGTCTGTGGTCATGATTCTGTGTTTAATTTTGTTAGTAAAGGAGAGTGCTTCCCCTTCAATGTAGAACACGTCGGCATAGCGGGAACAAAGTAATTTCAAGTTAGTCGCCTCCTCTTCATTTAAATGTTCGGTACGTAAGCGCGATATTACGTCCTGTGCACGTGTATTATTACTCAGTTTGGTGCGCATGCACTCGATATTGTAGAGGTCAGCTTGAGCTGGCCGGTCAAGCGAGAAGATGACGTCGTTTGGGGATTGGTTTTCAACTTCTATGTATCCGCGGTTATTCTTAACTATCGTGAAACAAGGGTGAATCGTACAGTTACTAATTACTTGTTCTTCTACTAAAACTTCGCCGTCGGCGGTGTTAATCGGAACCTTTATTATTCTAGACGTGCCGGCCGGGATCATTTCCTCGAAATGATTGTGTGCGTTGCCCGAGTAATACATCAGTATCGGGTTGCTTGACGTTCGCGTGATTAAAGTGTTACTTTTAAGATCAATCTTAGCTTCCCATTTGGTTAGTAAATCTAACCCTATGAGACCATCGAAATAATCGTGGAAACGGTATATGAATAATTTCATGTTGTTCGTATCCCTAAACTCCGGGAAACAAGGTAACGTTAGCGAATAGTCATTCCTGCTCACGGCGTGAACATTAGTGACCTCGAAGGGATCGTAATTGAGGGGAACATTTGGAAAGTAGCGCTGGACGGCTTCGGGGCTGATAAAAGATTGGTTTGCTCCGGTATCTATTAGAAATTTAAGTGGCGGTTCGCCAATTTGGATGTAAGGCAATTGCCTTTGAGATTGCAAATTCAGTTCTATTTTGGCTTGAGTGACCTTTGGTCCGACTGAAAATCCGGCTGTTCGCTAGTGCTAGGTAACGCGTCGTTACTCGGTTGATAATCATAGCTCGGTTCGGTGTCCAGTCCAGCGGCGGGGTCATATTCGGTGTAATAATTGTCGTAAGTCATGGGCGTGTCATAATAATATTCTGGCTGCATATAGTAGTTATCGGGATATGAGTCAACGGTGTAGGGTGACCATTCGTTCATGTTCATTTCGCGTGGCCTATAGAAAGATTGATTTGACTGAGGCAATATCCTCGGGGTGTAATTCTGGACTCCGCTCATAGGTCTAGGGGTTGAATTAGCCTGGGGGTTGTTCCTAGGGGGTAGTCGGAATACATTACTCCGGGGGTTGTAATTTGGCGGAGGGGCACTGAACATTTGCTGAGTCCTAGTGGGCATACGGTTTTGGGGTTGCGTTTGAATAGGGTTGAATCTAAATGGTTGAGGGGGTTGCTGCACTAGTCGCTGGCCAAAAGGTACAGGCCAATTTGGCGCCTGAGGCGGATTGAATGGTCGAGGCGGTAAGAATCCCACATTTGGTGAGGGCATGGTCACCTTATTTGGTTGCTGGACCCTACCCGAATCTCCTCGTTGTTGCACGTATATTACGTTAAGCTCCTCTTGTACGAACTCGAGGGCTTTTTCTATGGAATCCGGGCGCATACATCTAATTCGTGACCCTAAGGGTTCCTTCAGGCCGCGCACAAAGGCTTGCATAGCCACCTTTTTGTAAAGGGTCCGCTTGGCCTCGATAGTAGTGTCAACATTCTCGTGAAGGGACACATACGTCATTATTGTACTTAAAAGTGTCTGGCAATGGTCGTAAAATTCCTGAGGTGTCCTGTTACCTTGGCTGGCTATTGAGAGGTCATTGTATAGGGCTGTCTCGTCACGTTGGTCGGAGAAATTGTTAATGAGGGCCGATCTAATACCTAACCAACTATCGGGGATGCCATTACTGTTAATAGTACTTGCAGCTGTACCAGTAATTTTGTTCAGAATTCCGTTAATGAGGCAGAGATTGGATAATTCGCTTCCGGGTTCGGCACTTAAGTAAGCTTCTACTATCTGATCACATATTTTAACAAATCGGGTGAGAATGTTGGGGTTGCCGTCAAAGTCCGGGACTAATCGCAGGGCTTTGTAAATGTCGTCAGGGTTCGCTGCCATTATTATACTTGTCTCACTTAAGCGACTAACGCCCAAATTATCTAAAGGGTTTTCTAACTCTAAATTATCCAAGTTTCTCAATAAATCTATTCTTTCCCGACGAACCTCACTCGATGTAGGTTCCCGGGATCCCGACTTTCTGGGATGAAAAATGGTGAAAAATAGGGATATAAGGGCTAAGGAAGCAAGCAACACGAGAACAATTCAGGTGTACTCACATGTGGTTCATTTCTGGCCTTCCTCGTGAAACCATCCTACCGACTGCGCCAATTATGATAGCTGCAATCGGAGGCCCGAAAAAAAACCAAAAACTTTTATAACTAATTTAATTAAAATAAGTAATACAAAAATTATAGCCTTAAGTACGGTGACAATCGATCGAAGTATGAATCAAAAGTGAATAAAGAATGGAATTGCTTCAATAAGGTAAACGCTTGTTTTGCTGACGTCGCGCCTCGTGTCGTCGGTCGGTGGCGCGTGTGAGCTGAGTCGGCGGTCTTCCTTATGGTGCAATATGTAATTGTCTCCAGGAAATATGTGTTTTTGAAACTTTATTGCATTGTGAAAAACATTTACCTACTAAAACAAGACAAAAAAATTAGAAATTAAATATACAAAAGTGAACTTAACCTTAGAAATCCTTATCCCCCATTAGACTTCTTGGGGCCGAACGTTTATTACAAGATTTTATTACCTACATTCACCTGTTCCGTTGTCTGTCGGTCTGTAATCAAATCTTGCAAGTTGAATTTCATCCACTTCCCGGTTTCCGATTGAGCTCAAATTTTACTTGCATGTATAAATCCGATGACAATGCAATATGATTGTGGAAAAAAGTACAGTCGGCAATAAAAGCTTGTACCAAAAATGAAATTATTGACCAAAAACTTGTTTAGTTTCACCTGTCCCGTTGTCTGTCGGTCTGTAATCAAATCTTGCAAGTTAAATTTGATCCACTTCCGGGTTTCCGATGGAGCTGAAATTATGCATGCATGTATAAATCGGATGACAATGCAATATTATTATGAGATAGAGCTGATCTGATAATGGAGATAGAAGGTGGTCATAGCAATTCTTAAACTACACAATATAAACCCATCAAGTAGACTCAACAAGTAGTTTATGATTGTGGAAAACAGTACAGTCGGCAATAAAAGCTTATACCAAAAATGAAATTTTTGACCAAAAACTTGTTTAGTTTCACCTGTCCCGTTGTCTGTCGGTCTGTAATCAAATCTTGCAAGTTAAATTTGATCCACTTCCGGGTTTCCGATGGAGCTGAAATTATGCATGCATGTATAAATCGCATGACAATGCAATATTATTATGAGATAGAGCTGATCTGATAATGGAGATAGAAGGTGATCATAGCAATTCTTAAACTACACAATATAAATCCATCAAGTACTCGTAGACTCAACAAGTAGTTTATGATTGTGGAAAACAGTACAGTCGGCAATAAAAGCTTGTACTAAAAATGAAATTTTTGACCAAAAACGTATTTTTCTATTCAAACAAAAAACTTTTTATACAAATCAAAATGGATTTTCATACATTATTATACAACTGTTTTTTTTTAACAGGCACACGGTTGTATTCTTGCACCATATCGATTTTTATTTTAATCCAATTATTTTGGTGTTGTAGAAAAAATATTGTATGCAACGGTACATAATTAGGTCTTAAAATATTGTATGCAACGGTACATGATTAGGTCTTAAAATATTGTATGGAACGGTACATAATTAGGTCTTAAAATATTGTATGCAACGGTACATAATTAGGTCTTAAAATATTGCATGGAACGGTACATAATTAGGTCTTAAAATATTGTATGCAACGGTACATAATTAGGTCTTAAAATATTGCATGGAACGGTACATAATTAGGTCTTAAAATATTGCATGGAACGGTACATAATTAGGTCTTAAAATATTGTATGCAACGGTACATAATTAGGTCTTAAAATATTGCATGGAACGGTACATAATTAGGTCTTAAAATATTGTATGGAACGGTACATAATTAGGTCTTAAAATATTGTATGCAACGGTACATAATTAGGTCTTAAAATATTGCATGGAACGGTACATAATTAGGTCTTAAAATATTGTATGGAACGGTACATAATTAGGTCTTAAAATATTGCATGGAACGGTACATAATTAGGTCTTAAAATATTGCATGGAACGGTACATAATTAGGTCTTAAAATATTGTATGCAACGGTACATAATTAGGTCTTAAAATATTGCATGGAACGGTACATAATTAGGTCTTAAAATATTGCATGGAACGGTACATAATTAGGTCTTAAAATATTGTATGCAACGGTACATAATTAGGTCTTAAAATATTGCATGGAACGGTACATAATTAGGTCTTAAAATATTGTATGGAACGGTACATAATTAGGTCTTAAAATATTGCATGGAACGGTACATAATTAGGTCTTAAAATATTGTATGCAACGGTACATAATTAGGTCTTAAAATATTGCATGGAACGGTACATAATTAGGTCTTAAAATATTGCATGGAACGGTACATAATTAGGTCTTAAAATATTGCATGGAACGGTACATAATTAGGTCTTAAAATATTGTATGCAACGGTACATAATTAGGTCTTAAAATATTGCATGGAACGGTACATAATTAGGTCTTAAAATATTGCATGGAACGGTACATGATTAGGTCTTAAAATATTGCATGGAACGGTACATGATTAGGTCTTAAAATATTGTATGCAACGGTACATAATTAGGTCTTAAAATATTGTATGCAACGGTACATAATTAGGTCTTAAAATATTGTATGCAACGGTACATGATTAGGTCTTAAAATATTGCATGGAACGGTACATAATTAGGTCTTAAAATATTGCATGGAACGGTACATAATTAGGTCTTAAAATATTGTATGCAACGGTACATAATTAGGTCTTAAAATATTGCATGGAACGGTACATAATTAGGTCTTAAAATATTGCATGGAACGGTACATAATTAGGTCTTAAAATATTGCATGGAACGGTACATAATTAGGTCTTAAAATATTGCATGGAACGGTACATAATTAGGTCTTAAAATATTGCATGGAACGGTACATAATTAGGTCTTAAAATATTGTATGCAACGGTACATAATTAGGTCTTAAAATTCCAGCATAGCCAGTGCGAGCTCTTATTATGTAACTGATGGATAAAATACTATTCCAATTGTTTATTTTATACTTTTTAACCGACTTCAAGATTTCAAAAGAGGAGGTTATCAATTCGGTTGTATGTTTTTTTTAATGTTTGTTACTCCGTAATTCCGTCATTTCTTAACCGATTTGGAAAATTCTTTTTTTGATTGTAAGTATATATATCCAAGTTGGTCCCGTTTTTGTCAAAACACAGTTCTGATGATGGGATCCATGAGGAATTGAGGGAACTCCTCAAATCTTTAAGGCACACAAATAGTGATTTTAGTATTTTCATGAACTAATCAAGCATTTTCATTTATAAAAGTGACATTTGATGAAGTGGAACTGCTGATGATGATCAGAACGGAACTCTTCAACGACGCGTAGTTCACGTTTGGCGATTTGTTCTCTTCGTTTTGTTTGTCAAGCAAGCAAGGTTTTTCCATGATTCCATGAGGAATTGAGGGTACTTAGTCTTCTACCATTATAAACATACTTATAGCCATTTTTATTTTATTGTATGGAATCTAAGAGTGCACCATCTAAGTAATAAATAATAATATAATAATAAATATTGGGGGACAATCTTACACAAATCGACCTAGTCCCAAACTAAGCAAAGCTTGTACTATGGGTACTAGACGACGATATACATACTTATATAGATAAATACATACTTAAATACATAGAAAACATCCAAGACCCAAGAACAAATATCCGTGATAAATGCACAAACAAATGCCCTGGCCGGGATTCGAACCCGGGACCTCAAGCTTCGGAGGCAGAGTCACTACCAAGTAGGCTAAACAGGTCGTCAAAAGTATAATAATCTTTCACCGGCCTCCCCCATTGAAGTCGGTTTTTTTTTTCTTAAAATTATTTATAATTAGTAGGGTGGCCGAAATCTGGCTGTACTATGTATGATGGTTTATACTGCGTCCTTTCCCTTAATAACTGACAACAAATAAAATTGAAGAACCCCTGACATTTTCATTTCAAAGTTAAATATCTCAAAATTGGCTGAACCGATTTTGACGAAGTATGTTTGTCTAAAATGATCATCTACTTTTGCTGTTGACTGAACCTAAGTTCAATAAAGGTTTGTTTTGTCGGTACTAGACGACGATATATTTATGTATGTATTATGTTATGTGCAGCTTTCAACTTCCTTGATACTTATTTCCAGAGTTCTTCGACCAATACGCGGAAGAAGTTCCCGTGGGTGAGACATCTCGTGCCCTCTCGAAGGCCGCAGCAGAAGCGGGCGTATGTGTGGTGGGAGGCACGGTGCCCGAGCGCTGCGGCGGGCGTCTCTACAACACCTGCACCGTGTGGGACGAGAGGGGGAAACTACTGGCGCAGCATAGGAAGGTACTTCACTATTGTCAACCTTACTGCACCGAGACAAGGTACTGTCGAAGCGGGCGTATGTGTGGTGGGCGGGCGTCTCTACAACACCTGCACCGTGTGGGACGAGAGGGGGAAACTACTGGCGCAGCATAGGAAGGTACTTCACTATTGTCAACCTTACTGCACCGAGACAAGGTACTGTCGAAGCGGGCGTATGTGTGGTGGGCGGGCGTCTCTACAACACCTGCACCGTGTGGGACGAGAGGGGGAAACTACTGGCGCAGCATAGGAAGGTACTTCACTATTGTCTACCTTACTGCACCGAGACAAGGTACTGTCGAAGCGGGCGTATGTGTGGTGGGCGGGCGTCTCTACAACACCTGCACCGTGTGGGACGAGAGGGGGAAACTACAGGCGCAGCATAGGAAGGTACTTCACTATTGTCAACCTTACTGCACCGAGACAAGGTACTGTCGAAGCGGGCGTATGTGTGGTGGGCGGGCGTCTCTACAACACCTGCACCGTGTGGGACGAGAGGGGGAAACTACTGGCGCAGCATAGAAAGGTACTTCACTATTGTCAACCGTACTGCACCGAGACAAGGTACTGTCGAAGCGGGCGTATGTGTGGTGGGCGGGCGTCTCTACAACACCTGCACCGTGTGGGACGAGAGGGGGAAACTACTGGCGCAGCATAGGAAGGTACTTCACTATTGTCAACCGTACTGCACGAAATATAGTACATTGTTTAACGAGGGGCGTAAGCGGAAAATTGTGAACGAGAGTCTATCTTTTGGCGACTCGAGTTAGCAATTTTCTTAAGCTCGAATTAATCACAATGTTTTTCATCATTTTTGCGAGGAAATAAATAACTCGAGCACCAATCCTAATTGAAAAACGATTACAAATTCACCTCCAGTATCTATCTGTCCATGACCGCTGGGGCGTCCTTGAGAGAGGAGTGCGCACCTACAATATTTCACCCAACCACAAAGCCAGTATTCTTGCGGCGCGTGGCCAACTAGATTTTTAAGTTCAATATTTTAACCAATCACAGAGCAGTATTATTGTGGAGCGCGGCCAACTAGTTTTTTTAAACCAGTCAGATCATACACATACTCTTAACTCCCACGGGAGGTAAATGGGCTATAACTGCTCCGAAGACCGAGCAGTTGTGATGAAAAGGTACTATACTAATCATGTGTGGGCACGGCGCCGTGTAATTCACAGTTAATGGAAAAGCAGCAAACCAGCGGTGTCGTTGTATATACATATACATTCTAGGACTTTATTGGTATATGTAGATACTCGTACAACGTTTTGACAACTGTTTTAGCCTAGTGGTTAGTGACCTGCCTACGAAGCTGACGCTCCTGGATTCGAATCACGGTCAGGGCAAATATTCTTGTGATGATCATGAATATTTGTTTCTGAGTCTAGGATGTTTTCTACGTATTTAAGAGTCCCCAGTACGCTCGACTGAACTCGATTCTCCATACAAACTTAGTTTCGTTCTCATTTTAAAACGCCTTGCTGAAATAACATGAAACTTTGTATACACAATGGGAGCCGCCATATCTAGGTCGAAAATTAGTTTATGTTGCTAGAAATTGTAATATAAAAAAAATACAGCTAGTTTTTGAGTTTTTTACGTCTTGTATGAAAACCTTAATAATCGCTGTATTTTTTCTCCATTATATGTAATTTCAAGCAACTGTTACTAATTTCCGACCTAGATATGCCGGATCTCATTGTGCATACAAATTTTCATGTTTTTCTAGCATGGCGTTTTTAAATGAGGGCGAAACTACGTTTGTATGGAGAACCGAGCTTACTGCGGACTCTTAAGTATTTATGTCTGTTAAATATATCTTTGGCTAGAACACATAACACAAGCCTTATTGACTTATGGGGATATTCAATTCGTGTAAGTTTGTACCCCTAATAGTTATTTATATGATGTCTAACGGTGTATTTATGATGCTGATTGCACATATGGGTACTGGTTTTGCCAGACGTTTTTCTAAAGCACCCAATAATTCCATTCTTTAGATGCACCTCTTCGACATTGACATTCCCAACAAGATGACGTTCAAAGAGTCTGAAGTCCTATCCGCCGGCGATCAGATCACCACCTTCGAGTTCCACGGCGTGAAGATAGGCATCGGCATCTGCTACGACTTGAGATTCCCGGAGATGGCGCACCTTATGGCTAACAAAGGTAATATTCACACAACTTACAGTCACCATCAGATACATCGAAGCGAACAAAGTGATCACAAGTCGAGCATTACTCTATTTTCAAGACGTAAAAGGTAAAAGTGCATGATCAGATATTTTTCAGCACCCTGAAGAATACAAAATATATTTAATGGCGCCTGCATTACGAGAGATGTAAATAAGACGGACAAGTTTGGGAAAATTATGGCAGGCCAATTTTAGACATACATTTTAAATTATTTATTGGGTGTTTTTATACCTTCAACGTCGCGTCGGGCGTTTGGGAGATTGAATAAGACATCTAACATCTAGGAACAGAAAAACGCCCAACATTTATGAAGAGGAAAATAAAACGCTTTAAATTTAACGGACGAAAACGCCTAACCCTCAAAGGATCGGGATATTCTGGTCATTATGTTTTACTTTACTTACATTGGAAATTGCGCATGCGTATACAGGATGCTTGGTAACAGGATGCAAAGACTTTCAGGGATAATAGAGGAGGTCATTTTAGATATTTTGGACACAATTTCCACACACACAAGTTTCCAAGATATGCACCATTTTATTTTGAAAATTGTGTTTCCATACTACCGTACATTTGGAAAAAGTTTAGATTTTTTTTAATGTTCCCTTTTTTCTGGCTTATCGTAATTTTTCAGTAGCTGTAGGAACTAAGGAAGTTTTTGAAATCAATTGAATTAGTACTAACGACTTTTTACTGCCTGTATTCACATCGTATTCAGATGCGAATTTCTCTTCATACATTTTTATAGTAGAAACGAAAAAAAATAACCCGTTATTTTCGAAGTTCTTGTAATTCGAAGTAAGAAACTAATCAGTTTGGGTAATTTTAGAGTGATTAGGATTTTTTTTCTTTTTCCGTTTCTATGAAAATTTATTCGCATCTGAATACCATGTGTCTAAACATTTTCCAAATGTATGGTTGTATGGAAAACATACAATTTTCTAAATAAAATGGTGCATATCTTGGAAACTAAGAGACTTTGTAGAAAAGCAAGTTGTGTCTAAAATATCAAAAATGTCCTCCTCTATCATCCCTGAAAGTCTTTGCATCCTGTTACTAAACAACCTGTATAATCTCGAGCTCATCGTTCGCGTATCTGCTGCTGATTGTTTAGCCTGTAAAAGATTTTTACCTGTAAACCAATATGTCCAAATTATTTCGTCTTATTCCATTGAAATGCGGTCCAAAAATATATACATATTTACGCCCTCGACTGTACGTGTACAATTCTCATTTCGCCTTTTCGGTGAAGGAAAACATGCTACGGAAACTGGTATGATCCCATCACATTAAGGTCTCGTTAACCCTCTGTGTTGGCAGGTCAGGTCAGATGGTAGGCGCTTTCGTAAAACTATAGGTCGATTCACAAGAGCTGGGGCGGAATGTCTATGAAATTAATGACAGTTTCATACATTTTCCGCGCCAGCTCTTATGAATCGACCTATACTACAATAACGGACTTTTAATTGTTGAACCATCTCAAATTCATGACTGCGCGACGCAAAGCGTGTTTAGATAGATAGATAGGTACAAACTTTATTTTTAGATAGAGAAACTTTATATAGATACAATCTGTTTAACAGTCTTATGTATGTATGTTTGTTCCTTTGTGGCACTCTAGAGACCAAAAGCGCCGACCGATTTTGATGATTCTTACGTAAGTCAATCGATTGGTCTTAGTTGTCCAAATGTCACTAAAGACATTTTTTACACAGACGGGGTTTTTTTTAATTTTGTTATTTGTTGCTTGACTGTACCGCTACTACGCCAAATCTCAGGATCAGGTGCCAAAGTAAACCCCGGTTTCCATTAGGTTACAATTAGAAAAACGCTTGGAAGACGATGATGATGAACTCTCGTTGTGCCTTTCCAGGCTGTTCCCTCCTCATCTACCCTGGCGCCTTCAACATGACGACCGGCCCCCTGCACTGGGAACTGCTCGCTCGTGCCCGCGCCACCGACCAGCAGCTGTGGGTAGCCCTCGTGAGCCCCGCGCGGGACGAAACGGCCGGTTATGTGGCGTGGGGACACTCCACTCTGGTGGATCCTTGGGCTAAAGTGGTGGGGACATTGGATGAGAAGGAGGGGACACTCTTCGGAGACATCGGTGAGTTAAAATTGTTTAGAAGTATTTTGATTTCTTCCTGAATCTTCGGAGTATAGGTGAGTTAAACTCGAGCAGTTGTGGGTAGCCCTCGTGAGCCCCGCACGCACGGGACCAAACGGCCGGTTATGTGGTGTGGGGACACTCCACTCTGGTGGATCCTTGGACTAAAGTGGTGGGGATATTGGATGAGAAGGAGGGGACACTCTTCGGAGATATCGGTGAGTTAAAATTGTTTAGAAGTATTTTGATTTCTACCTGAATCTTCGGAGTATAGGTGAGTTAGACTCGAGTAGTTGTGGGTAGCCCTCGTGAGCCCCGCACGGGACGAAACGACCGGTTATGTGGCGTGGGGACACTCCACTCTGGTGGATCCTTGGGCTAAAGTGGTGGGGATATTGGATGAGAAAGAGGGGACACTCTTCGGAGACATCAGTGAGTTAAAATTGTTTAGAAGTATTTTGATTTCTTCCTGAATCTTCGGAGTATAGGTGAGTTAGACTCGAGCAGTTGTGGGTAGCCCTCGTGAGCCCCGCACGGGGCAAAATAGCCGGTTATGTGGCGTGGGGACACTACGCTGGCGGATCCTTGAGCTAATGTTATGGGTGAGTTAGGCAGGAGATTACATGCCTGGGAACAATCCACACTGGTGGACTCTTGGGCTAATGTGGTAGGGACACTGGATGAGATGGGGGGGACAGTGGGGACACTCTTCGCAAATTTACGTGAGTTAAGCAGAAGGTTACATGTCTGCGGATAACAACCTAAGGGGGCTAATGTGGTGGCTGGATGAGAAGAGTGGACACTCTTCGAAGGTACAGGTGAGTTAAACAAAATCCAGCAGTTGTGGGTAGCCCTTGTCAGACCTACACGTCTTATCCCCCAATATTTATGAAAAATAAAGAATAGATTTGCAAATAAACGTCCTTATTTTTATATCCTTCGTATTTTACCTTTATTTACAGATTTGGACACGGTGGAAGAGGTGAGGAGTCAAATCCCAATAAGAAAGCAGAGAAGGACCAATATCTACGACACTGTGGCCAAATAAGCATGTAAACAAAACACTACACACACATACATATCACTACCTGTTTCTTAGCTATCGACTATCTTCGTGTTTCTAAGAAATAAATATTAGGCAGTCGCTATCAGATTAATCGGAGCGACCAAGGTGCTTAAAAATATCTAAACACGGCCTGGCGCGGATCTTTGTTTCGGCCCGAGGGGGTTACAATATCAGTATGCTGGGGGTGTTTTTTTTTTAAATGAGCACCTTATAGTATCCGCTCCCGTATTGTATGCCTGTATTGAGATGTATATAACGAACTTTCACTACGAAACAGGTCAAAACGTGCACCACGCGCAGCTGCAAAACTCAAAATGTAGGTATAGTTGCGCCGGCCGAATATTCGGCGGCCGGATATCGAATATCCGGCAGGTGGTCAGGCCGAATATCCGGTATCCGGTATCCGGCCAAACAACTATCCGTTGCATCTCTAGACTTCATTATCAAGGCTAAGGGGGTTAGTGCATGTTGAGATATTTTTGAGCATCCTGAACAGTACAGATATATTTTACGGCGATTGTATATACAGTGTGATCAGTCAAGATGTCTGTTAAGGACATAGTAAGTAGAAAATTCCATTAAACAAATGCCTTTCAGACTCGAGATCTTACTGCTTAGACCATAAGATCGATATTTGAACGGATTATTTTGTTTCAAGTGTTCATCTCAATTTTATCCAATTTAATGAATAAACAAAATGAAAAAGCAATTATTCCGTTAAAAAATATAACAGGATTTAAAGAAATAATTATATATTAAAAAACATGTTGAAGTTCCTGTTGTATGTTGAACATGTTGTTATTACCTTATGTAGGTTTACCTGTCAATATGAAGTTTAAAAGGGTTTTTCACTGTAACTAAAACACCTTAGTACCAAAAAGAGAATATATTGTATAAAATGTACCTATAATGTGTTATATGTGTTCATAAAATATTTTTATAGCGCTCTTGTTATTAAAGTTTCGACTTTAAAGCCGTGTCTATTTGGTTCATTTTCGCCTGCAGCAGTCTCAGCACGTCTCCAGCGCATCCCCAGGACAATGTGACGCCACTGCCGCCTGTAAACATATAAATAATATAGTAAGGTATTCATTGACATTTTTGTTCGAACTTGAACTCTATTGCCCCTGGTTTAAGGAAGTACAAAAACATTTGTACACGTTTTTATGTTAGCGGTAATTTATATACGTTCCCTCTCATCTATGAGAGGAGGTCTGTGCCCAGCAGTGGGAGGCATATAGGCTGAGAATGATGACGATCAATATGTATACAACTGATATATTTAGATTTTGTTTAAATAGCAAAGTTCTTGACTACTCATGGCTTTGTCATGTCGGTACTCCACTGCACCGTTCTAGCGTTCATAACCATCATCATCATCATATCAGCCGAAGGACGTCCACTGCTGGACATAGGCCTCCCCCAAAGAGTTCCACAATAACCGGTCCTGCGCCATTCACATCCAGCGGACACCCTTACCAGGTCATCAGTGCACCTATTGGGGGCCTGCCCGAGCTACGCCTTCCGGTATGTGACCGCCACTCCAAAACCATTTCGCCCCAACGGCCAAATTTATCGGCGGATAAATTTAAATACTCACATACACATCTAATCAATACCAACCGTGTCCGTAGTTATGTATGACGAGTCTTCCATCCAGCACCTCGGCCTCGAGTCGAACCTCGTCCCTCGCGGGCCTCAGTCCCGCCCACTGTCGCACCACTTTCGCGTCCTACAACACGAAATATGCAGTTAACACAAGAGAAGTGTCGACGTATTGCTGCTTAACCTTTTGAACGCTTTCATATTTAAAAGAAGTGATCACTCACACGCCAAGCACTGTTGCGTTATCAAAAGTTGAGTCATTATCATCCTCCTAGCGTTATCCCAGTAGAGTTGTATCCTGAAGGATGCCCGCACAGGGTCCGCTACCTAATCCCACCCATTGGCGTAGGTACTTCGAAATTCCTCTGTGAGAAAATTCCTCTGCCACGAATTTCCTTTCAGATAAATTTTCTCCCTCGTGCAATCTGGTGAGCGGGATGCCGAGGTTTTCCCGAGAATAATAATAATAAGACCATATCAGCCAAAGGACGTCCACTGCTGGACATGGGCCTCCCCCAAATTCACAGGGGGTATATGCCATAATCGCCACGCTTGGCATGCGGGTTGGCGATCGCAGTATCTCCACCGCACTCCAGGGATGCTGCTGCCCATCCCCCGGTGGTCTTGGTCGTATAGGACATACCCGGGTCCATTCAAAGTTAATTAGTATACCTATTACAAAGTACAATTAGCTCTTAAGTAAATTTATTAATTTTATTGTCCACGATTTCGGTGTCGATACAAACCCGATAGGGTTTAATGATACTTTTCTGTCAAATGTATACATGAATTTTCTTTGTAAATAAAAAAAAGTAATTTCTAGGAACTTATATACAATGGCACAACAAAAAGTATAAGGTACAAAAGCAACAATTGAAATGGTAGGTGGCTCAGCTTGTGTCTGTACCAAGAAAGGCGTTTGATACATTTTTAAAGGGTCGCCAACGAGCATGTGACCCCTGGAGTTGCAAGCGTGCATAGGCTACAGTGACCGCTTACCATCAGGCGCGTCGTACGTTCGTTTGCAGCCAAGGTATTAAAAAGAATACCTTTATCGCTGGAATCCTCTTCTGGCAACCCTCAAGAATGAATTCTGTGTCAATCGGATTGACTTCGGTGTTGAATGTGTTTTCTTGCAGGGTACTGCCCAGCACCACTGTCTCGGCGCTGGAAATCGAATGATTTAGTTCATAACAAGATCTTTACTTAGGTTGGTTGGGCACCAGACCGTCTGTAATCATAATGCTGCTCCCACACTGGCTGTTATCATCATGATTTATTTAAGACCTAGGCTCTTGTAGGTGGAGCAATCTCCATGTGTTTCTTTCCTCAGCCTTCCTTTTAACAGCCTGATACGCCACTTTCCCTTCGACTATAGTTTTAAAATATTCATCGTGTCATAAAAGGTGTCCTGGCTGTTATAAATAAATAAATATTACGGGATTTTTTTTACACAAATCGTAATAGTTCCATAGTAAGCTCAATAAGGCTTGCGTTATGGGTACAGTCAACAGCAAAAGTAGATGATGAATGAGAAATGTCAGTGTCATATGACTCGTGTCTGGCCGCGGCGAGAATAGTCTGCTTAGTGTAGAATAATTTAAAAAGATGCAGGTCCTCACTCAACACAGCGCATCCGCGGGCAAAGTAAGTGATGTTATTTTAGTATGGCTGCGGTCTTCTTTTAGTTAAGAGATACTTCCCCGTTTGGGCTCGATTAATTAGCGTGAGGACATTCCCACTATTTCCACTGTACGCAATCTCTGTACTATTAAACAGTCTGCAGGTTTTACTTATAATAGGGTTGTACTTCAACCTTTTAAACGTTAGTTAACGCTACATGCGAAGTTATTCCTTCGCCTGTCTCGCACTTACGAAGTTAGAAAAAATGAAAATTGTACGTACTTGGGTACTACGTAGTGGCCGGTACTCTTGTCTATGATTGAGTAGAACAGCCACGGAGCATCCACCTGGGAAATAGATGGAGTCTTATACAATAGTATGAGTTATGAAGTAAACCTCCATAATTAATAGTAGCTAGGAAGAGCCCCGTGTCGGCCCATTACGAGTAAAACCTGTGGGCTGCCCGCTGGGACGCACGCGGTCGAATGCTGATAACGATTCCGTGGCGTTCCCCCTCGCGATAAGACGGAGCCGGCAGTCGGTGGGGTTTTAGATGGCAGTCCAATTCGTGTGCTGTGGTTAGTCAGTCATACCCGGTCCTGGTCTCTCAACCAGTCGGCATGCGTAAAGATATTTCCCCAAGATCGCCGCGAGCAATAGACAAGAGAAGGGTACACGCATGCCTGTTCATCTTGTCACCATTATCATGCCAGCCGAAGGACGTCCACTGCTGGACATACCCCCTTGCGCTTGTCACCATACTATTACTTATTCTGTGTTGTCCCTTCGGTTCTCGCAAACCCGCGGAGTGGCGATATACCTAAGCGAATATTTTGTTAGACGGAACCGGTAATAAATCTCTACAGGAGTGGAGAAATACTGCCTGTGTTAGCGCCTAATAAAAAAAGTCTGGCTACCGGGAACACCCTTGCATCCGATAACTGGTCCTCGCTTCCGGCCCCGTACACAGTGGCCGCCAGAACAATCGTACGTATGTATTAACTATCAAGTCCGGGGTCCCGCAAGGGCGTAGCCTTAACCCGTCTAATTATATACTCAGTCTCTTTGTTAGGTATGTTACTGCTTCAGTACTCACCCTGATGAGCTGTTCTCTGACCGGGAACACCCTTGTATCCGGGACTAGCTCCCTCGCGCCCAGCCCCGAACAGTTGACCACCACATCGTACTCCTCAAGTGCCGGGTCCCGCAAGGACGTCACCTTGTCCGCTTAGTCTTCCCGCCGGCGCGGGCGAACCGAGGGTACAAACAAGAGAGCATGGATGAAGTGTGTACGATAAACGTCGTAAATGAATGTCCAGATCTGAAATAAAATCGACCCAAACATAACATTTTCGTACTGTTTAAGTATTTCATTCTATTAGAGATGGCTAATGGAACTTGATACAGTTTTTTATGGCAAATATGATATCTATATAAAGGATGTATCGGTCTTCTGATACAAGTCAATTTAGGCCTGAATCACACTGGCGCGGCCTGCGGCCGCGGGCAATAGCGAATTTACAGCTAATGACAAGATTACTATTGACCACCGCGGCCAGACCACGCGAGTCCGTGAGAGGCTTTGGACAGGTTACCATAAGTCCGTCCCTTTTGGTGATACGCTAATCCTCATTCTAAGTTCTATAGGATCCTCTTTTCTACGCAGTTTGCTAATGAGTACCCGATTTAGTCGGCATTGAGATGATTGAGATAGTTTGAGACTCTGAATCGGAAAAAGAGTTCATTTAATATCCGTCTCTATATGGTCCATAGAGAAAATAAGTAAGAATAGAGAGCTAACTCCATACAAATTTTTTTACTTATTATTTCGTAGTCGACATCTAGCGTCAAATAGCGGAATTATCAGTACTGCTATAAAGTACTAGATGTCACGTCACGCATGTCGCTACTGACGAAAAGTGTATTTCTCAACAATTTACTACTAATATTTAAAGCAGAATGAGTTCAAAACAGAGTTCCGGTTATAATATTAGCTAAAAATGGTTGAGCATTCGATTGTTCATTCGTCACGGCGTCTATTGTCGAATAGCAGTACTGATAATTCCGCTATTTGACGCTAGATGTCGACTACGAAATAATAAGTAAAAAATGATATATGAAGTCATATGAAGTTAGCTCTCTATTCTTACTTATTTTCTCTATGATATGGTCAGAGGTCGTTTATACACGGTCAGGGGTCGTCTATATTAGTTGTTTGTCCGATGATTAATTAATTATATGTGCAATAAAATGGCCCACGCACTTGTATTCTTTTAGAGTCTACGGCGGAGTCTGCTTGCAATCAGACAGGTTACGTTTGCCACCGATGAAATCTTTTTTTTTTAACTGTGTCCACAACTTTCCTACCTACCTGCATTTTATCGGTTGTTGTAATATTTTTTTTACGTTTATAACGCACTTAAAATGGAAGCAGTGACTTACGCATAGTCCACAGAAGACAACTTTTTCAGGTACTCCAACTGCCGCGGCGTTAGTTCCCTGAACCCGAACACCGCCTCGGCCCACGCCGGGGTCTCTGACTTGTCCTGAGACAGCGCGTATACCGGCATGAGACACACGTTGTAGCCGCCCTCCAGCCAGCACGAGTGGAGGAACCTGTATGTTTCACGGCCCCATTTGCTGAAAATGAAAAGACAGTACAATGAATTCTTCAATAAGGGGTTGGCAATACGCTCCAAAGCTTCTGGCTCATCAGCTGAACTAGCACAACCGGCGCAAGTCATGTGCGATGGGTAAATCTAACCTCTGTCTAAATTGCACAGCGCGAGCACACCCGGTGTGATTTTGGCAGTATCAGTATGTTGTAGTAATAGTTCACGAGCCAGCAATAGGCCCTCAAGACCAAGTTCCTCTCGGGAGATAACTGTAATATGCTTAAGAGAGTTGTAAGTATTATGAAATGCGTACACGGGCGTCAATTTTTGTTATTTCCTCTCTATTAATAATATTATCAAATGACAAATGCTAACCCAATATCTTGAAGGTAAAAAACTGACAAGTTATCGCCCAAGAGGAAATAATCTGACGATATTTGCTCGTGGCCCAGGGACTACAGCCAACCTAGAGCCGAGCCACAAGCCTGTTCCACCAGACAGGACCTTAGGCGAATAACACCTGAGTATTACTGAACCAGTGAGCAATATCTTAAGCCTTATCATCGCTCTTCATCTGGTGGGACTAAGGGCAATCGCTGGTTAGTCAATCATAAAAAAAAATACAACCGAATTGAGAACCTCCTCCTTTTTTGTGAAGTCGGTTAAAATGTGTACTTACTGAAGAAGATGGTGCGGTGTGTCCCCACAGGAGTACAGGTGCCAGAGACCCCCAGACCCATCTCCTGACGTATTCGGACTGAATTCATCCGATAATACCACCACCTGTGGAAAACGAGGTAGTCATAATATAGAATCACGTTTTTTTTTCGGAATACTAGCATCTTCATCTGTCTCCAGTAGTTAAGATGTTAAATTCAGTCCCCGCCTGTTATCTTTATTGAAAGCAACAAGCGGGAACCAACCAGCAGGGAAGAATTATCACGATTTTTTTCGGAATACTAGCATCTTCGTGTGTTTCCAGTAGTTAAGATGTTAAATTCACTCCCTGCTTGTTATATTTATTGAAAGTAACAAGCGGGAACCAGCTAATAGGGAGACCAAGTATAAGGGCATTGTCTAACACTTGAACATTTTTGCCTTAGACCTGACCATGATTAAAAATGAATAATGAAAACTAAATTTCAGTACTTGCCTCTAAATTAGGATATTTCTCTTTTATCCTAAGCCCACTAGTTATTCCAAGAATTCCTGCACCTATCACTCCAACTGTGACCATGATTGTCAAAGATCCAAAACTTAAGACACTGTTAAAATAACACCTTGCTTAAGTTTAACAAGATTAGGGTATTTTACTTTTATCACTAGTACTAAATTCGAAAGAAATTATAGTGAACTTAATAATACTTAGTGTCGCCACGCTCTGTTTACATGGAAAGTTAAAACGTTTCACTATTCTATACAGGGTGTGGCCTGTAATAGGAGCAAAAAATTAAACGGTACACTATTGAGCTCTCCAGCAATTATTTCGAAATGATTTTAATTGAAAAAAAAATTGGATTTTTTAAATTATATGTACTTTTTTACTCTACTGGAGTGATATTAATAACAATTTATTCAAAAAACACTAAAAAATATAAAAAATCACAAAAATATTCTTTTAACCCTTTATTTGTCAAAAAATGTAAATTCTCCTAATTCAAGCCTCGGTAGTACTAGCCAGGCCAAACAATTTCAGTCAGAAAAAAACAAAAAGATGGTCAAATAGTTTGTATAACCTGACATACATTGCCAAATAAAGGGTTAAACCAAAAATGCGACAACGATTATGAGTCATAACTTGAAGCAACCTCAAAATCAGCATTGACTGCCGCGCTATAATCTCTGGGTGCCAAGATCCATTACTTGGAGGTCATAACTTTAGATCAAAATTTCTCCCAATTGAAAAAAGATAATTTTTTTTTTGGACACAAGAGGTTACTGCAGATCCTCTAAGGAAGCGTCCTTTAAATTTATTGCTCCTATTACAGGCCACACCCTGTATAATGCATATTGCATGTTATAATCTCGTATCAATCTACTGTAGACTGCGATAAGATTGAGCACGTAGTGAAAGGATTATATAATGAATTGATTGATAATAATATAATAATAATATTATTTGATTCCTACCTTAAATCCGCCAACGCACTACACGGAAAATATGCTTCGCTCTCACACGGCTAGGACTAAAGCTTAAATCGCACATAGCGCGGCGCAGCGTCGTTGCGGGGCGGAGGCGGTTTTGCGATATAGCGAACGTGGTCCGGGGCACGTCACGACTAAAAACCGCGCGGTAGAGCGGAGCGGAGGCGGCGTGTGTGACATATGAAGGAGTAGTCAACAGTTTTGGTAAGATCAAAAATCCAAAACCGCCTCCATAAGTGACCAGTTGGCGGTTTTGCATTTTTCGGCACAGACCTGTGCCGCCTCCGTCCCGCACCGCGCCGCGCCTGCTCTGCATTTCGAGCTCAATATATACAGTCAAGTGTAAAAATATGGGTGCATACAACTTGTCCCATAACTCTTATAAATATATGTCCCATAGCTCTTATGTCGGCGGATTAAGGTTCCGGTACGTATTTATGAGAGGATTAAATCGATACGTATTTTTGCACTTAACTGTACAAAAGTACTTTTTGCGACTAGGCCTACTTGCCCCAACTGTAGTTTGACAAAGACTTCAATGTTTTACAAAAGGAGGTAGGTATTCTTTGACAACATCTGCTAATTACGTCTGCCTTAGATGACTTAGATCTTATCACATACAGGAGGGGCCTGTAACAGGAGCCAAAACTTAAACGGTGGAATTTAGGGGGCCGTCACTTATTTAAATGTAAATGCTTGATTTGTTTATGAAAATACTAAAATCACTATATGTATGCCTTTTACATTTGAGGAGTTCCCTCGATTCCTCATGGAGCCCATCATCAGAACTCGAGCTTGACAAATGATTGTCTTGAAAATCTAACTTGCTTAACAAACACAGCTAGAAGGACAAATCGCCAAACGTGAACTTTTCGTCGTTGAAGAGTTGTGTTCTGATCATCATCAGCAGTTCCACTTCATCAAATGTCACATTTTTGTATGATAATGCTTAATTAGTTGATAAAAACACAAAAATCACTATATGTTTGCCTTTAAGATTTGAGGAGTTCCCTCAATTCCACATGGATCCCATCATCAGAACTGCGTTTTGACAAAAACGGGACCAACTTGGATATATATACTTACAATCAAAAAAAGAATTTTAAAATCGGTTAAGTAATGACGGAGTTATGGAGTAACAAACATAAAAAAAAACATACAACCGAATTAATAACCTCCTCTTTTGAAATCTTGAAGTCGGTTAAAAAGTACTAATACCAGGCTAGTATGATAGCAAAATGACAACTTTTACGGTCACGTTTTAACGTCAAATGCAGGTAAAATTTTTACCCGAATTGTCTATTATGTTATGATACACAGTCATGTAAACCGTCGTATAATTATGACGTGTTATATGTCGGAGCATATAATTGGTCGGGATTACAGCTGCTATACGGGCTGTATGCGGTGGAGATACTGCGATCGTTAACCCGCATAAAATTTTTACCCGAATTGTCTATTATGTTATGATACACAGTCATGTAAACCGTCGTATAATTATGACGTGTTATATGTCGGAGCATATAATTGGTCGGGATTACAGCTGCTATACGGGCTGTATGCGGTGGAGATACTGCGATCGTTAACCCGCATGCCAAGCGTGGCGATTACGGCATTTACCCCCCCATTAAATTGGGGGAGGCCTATGTCCAGCAGTAGACGTCCTTGGGCTGATGAGGTGGTGGTGCGATGGTGGTGTGATATTTTGATGGTTTTACTATCCATAGAGTGACACCATATTACGTATAAATTTTAACGTGTGGCATATCAAATACCCAATTGTTCCATAGAAATATAAAACAGGATTCATAAAAGTAAAACATGTTGAAGTTACTGTTGCACAACACAACACAACAGCTAAGATAATGAATTATTTTTTTACATTGAAAAATGTTGTTATGACGGTATATAGGTTTACCTGCCACTATGTAGCCTAAATTGTATTTTTAATGTAACTTAAACACTTTAGTATCAAAAAGAGAATATATTGTATAAGATGTATAATATGCTAAATATATATGTTTTATTTTTTTTGTATCAGTCTTGTCTTGCCATTAAAGTTTCGACTTTAAAGCGATGTTTATTTGGTTCATTTTCGCCTGTAGCAGTTCCAGGACGTCGCTAGCGCAACCCCAGAACAACGTCACGCCACTACCACCTGTAAACATATAATAAGGCATAAATTGAAATTTTTGTTCGAACTTCAACTCTATTGCTTAAGGTTTAAGGTAAATTACCACACTTAGGAATTGAAGACAAGAACGGCTGAAAGGATTGATGTAACTAAAACGCCTTCATTACAAGTGATGTTTCTCATTTTACCTGTCCCGATCGTCAATAAAGTAACCCGCAATTTTCAACTGTATCGTAAAGCTAGAAGAAAGTCATTTACCTAGATAATTTACATTGTCACTTTGTCTGATATACAGGGTGGCCCATTCAAATCGGTCAGTATGGGAAAGTCTAAAACTATAAGACATACGAAGATTTGTTCTTAGGAACCATGTCACCGATTTTACAAGTAGAGAGGTACAAACAACCATAGAGACAATTTTACATGCCTGAACTTGTTGAATATTGTAACGGTGGTCACTTTGAACACCTACTATGATAAATTAAAGTATGTGAAAAAAATGCATTTTATTCATTTTAGACATTATGTTTCTTAGAGACATTTACTGCTTAAGACCTACACAAACGATATCTGAATAGAAATAGTGTAAGTTTATTTTTTCAAAACAACCGGGTTCGATTCCCTAGCTGGGTACAGTGTTTTTTTCAAATGTATGAATGCAGTTTTTCTTTTTATCAAAATCGGTGACATGGTTCCTAAGAACAAATCTTCGTATGTCTTATAGTTTCAGACTTTCCCATACTGACCGATTTGAATGGGCCACCTAGTATATTTCAGACGACAGAGGTTAAAGTGTTAAAAAACATCAGTTCAAAAAGCGACTTTACTATCCAAGTAGGAAGGTACAAAATGTAATAACAGTTTTTTTGTAAAGTTGGACATTTTGAATAATTTAAGCAATAACTTGTATATTTTAACCTTTCAACCTCACAAGGTGCTGAACACCCTTATACCATTGTCGTTTTAACTGCATATTTAAACTGTGATACTAAATTTTCAACGGGTAAAAGCGACAAAGTATAGATTGAATTATTTAAAATGTTTGACTAAAAAAAACTGCCATTATATTTTGAACCTTCTTACTTGGACAGTAAAGTCGCTTTTTAACCGACTTCAAAAAAGGAGGAGGTTCTCATTTCGACTGGGTGAAACGATGTTGATGATTCTTTTTTTATTTGAAAGCTGGTGCTTCCCGTGTGGTCCATATTAATTTAGTCCAGTTCTGACAATGGCATCCATGAGAAAAACCATATAAGTCTTAAATTTGCATTATGCACAAGTATGTGCACGATAAGTGGACGAATAACTCGGTTGAAGTCGTTTTTTTTTGTTAAAATTATTAAGCAGGCTAATGTGATACAATTCGGTCAATTCAAATTTAATTTTAAGTATACTAAAGTGACCAGTTACTGACGAATTCGACTGTACGACGGTTACACCTACACGCCAACTTTTTTAACCGACTTCAAAATTTCAAAAGAGGAGGTTATCAATTCGGTTGTATGTTTTTTTTTTTTAATGTTTGTTACTCCATAACTCCGTCATTTCTTAACCGATTTGAAAAATTCTTTTTTTGATTGTATGTATATATATCCAAGTTGGTCCCGTTTTTGTCAAAAGGCAGTTCTGATGATGGGATCCATGAGGAATTGAGGGAACTCCTCAAATCTTTAAGGCAAACATATAGTGATTTTTGTGTTTTTATCAACAAGTCAAGCATTTGCATCCAAAAATGTGACATTGGATGAAGTGGAACTGCTGATGATGATCAGAACAGAACTCTTCAACGACGAAAAGTTCACGTTTGGCGATTTGTCCTCCTAGCTGTGTTTGTTAAGCAAGTTCTATTTTCACGATTAATTTTTGTCATGCTCGAGTTCTGATGATGGGATCCATGAGAAATTGAGGGAACTCCTCAAATCTTAAAGGCAAACATATAGTGATTTTTGTGTTTTTATCAACAAATCGAGCATTATCATACAAAAATGTGACATTTGATGAAGTGGAACTGCTGATGATGATCAGAACAGAACTCTTCAACGACGAAAAGTTCACGTTTGGCGATTTGTCCTTCTAGCTGTGTTTGTTAAGCAAGTTCTATTTTCACGATTGATTTTTGTCATGCTCGAGTTCTGATGATGGGATCCATTAGGAATCGAGGAAACTCCTCAAATGTGAAAGGCACACAAATAGTGATTTTAGTATTTTCATGAACTAATTAAGCATTTTCATTCATAAAAGTGACATTTGATGAAGTGGAACTGCTGATGATGATCAGAACGGAACTCTTCAACGACGCGTAGTTCACGTTTGGCGATTTGTTCTCTTCGTTTTGTTTGTCAAGCAAGCAAGGTTTTTCCATGATTTCATGAGGAATTGAGGGTACTTAGTCTTCTACCATTATAAACATACTTATAGCCATTTTTGTATTTTATTGTATGGAATCTAAGAGTGCACCATCTAAGATTAATAATCTTTCACCGGACTCCCCCATTGAAGTCGGTTTTTTTTTCTTAAAAATTATGTTTAGATGCTTACTGCGAGTATTCCGGCCATGAACATCTTTCATCCACGTAATTTTACTAAAAAGATATTCCGGTTTCTGTTTATATACTACGTTCGTGACCAAAGTAGCCATATGTAGCGTCCTACGTGCTGCCATTTTTAAAATTTTCTTTTCATTGAGAAAAGGTGTAATACGAGCTCGCTTAGGCACTGAGAAACAAAATCTAGTACAGGCATTCTGAACTCTTTGGATTGCCTGCGCAGTTTTAGCGAACAGTCGTGGTCCATACACTGTGTCACAGTAATTAAACTGAGACAGTACAAGTGACTCAACCAAAAGGAGCCTAACTTTTTAACCGACTTCAAGATTTCAAAAGAGGAGGTTATCAATTCGGTTGTATGTTTTTTTTTTTTTAATGTTTGTTACTCCATAACTCCGTCATTTCTTAACCGATTTGAAAAATTCTTTTTTTGATTGTATGTATATATATCCAAGTTGGTCCCGTTTTTGTCAAAAGGCAGTTCTGATGATGGGATCCATGAGGAATTGAAGGAACTCCTCAAATCTTTAAGGCAAACATATAGTGATTTTTGTGTTTTTATCAACAAGTCAAGCATTTGCATCCAAAAATGTGACATTGGATGAAGTGGAACTGCTGATGATGATCAGAACAGAACTCTTCAACGACGAAAAGTTCACGTTTGGCGATTTGTCCTCCTAGCTGTGTTTGTTAAGCAATTTCTATTTTCACGATTAATTTTTGTCATGCTCGAGTTCTGATGATGGGATCCATGAGGAATTGAGGGAACTCCTCAAATCTTAAAGGCAAACATATAGTGATTTTTGTGTTTTTATCAACAAATCGAGCATTATCATACAAAAATGTGACATTTGATGAAGTGGAACTGCTGATGATGATCAGAACAGAACTCTTCAACGACGAAAAGTTCACGTTTGGCGATTTGTCCTCCTAGCTGTGTTTGTTAAGCAAGTTCTATTTTCACGATTGATTTTTGTCATGCTCGAGTTCTGATGATGGGATCCATTAGGAATCGAGGGAACTCCTCAAATGTGAAAGGCACACAAATAGTAATTTTAGTATTTTCATGAAATAATCAAGCATTTTCGTTCATAAAAGTGACATTTGATGAAGTGGAACTGCTGATGATGATCAGAACGGAACTCTTCAACGACGCGTAGTTCACGTTTGGCGATTTGTTCTCTTCGTTTTGTTTGTCAAGCAAGCAAGGTTTTTCCACGATTTCATGAGGAATTGAGGGTACTTAGTCTTCTACCGTTATAAACATACTTATAGCTATTTTTGTATTTTATTGTATGGAATCTAAGAGTGCACCATCTAAGATCAATAATCTTTCACCGGACTCCCCCATTGAAGTCGGTTTTTTTTTCTTAAAAATTATTCTATAAACAGATATTTTTCGTCTTTGTTTTGTACATATATTGACGCCGTTGACTGTTCTTATGGCTTTATCATCGCAGGACCGCATCGCACGCATCGGATTTTAGTATTCATTGTATAGGAAGTAACACAAGTGCGTCCACTGATCCGCACCGTACGTCAGTGGACGCATTTCTGTGACTTTATATCCTTTCTATGTAAATAATACTAGAGTTAGAGGCCTCAGGGCGGCTTGAGAACTTCTAACAGTCAAGTTGCCCACTCACTTGACAAGCCTTATTTCCAATAAGGTCGGTTTCCCCCTCGGGTTGGAAGGTCAGATGGCAGTCGCTTCCGTAAAAACTAGTGCCTACGCCAATTCTTGGGGTTAGGTAGCGGACGCCAGGCATTCTTCAGGATGCAACTGTACTGGGAATAACGCTAGGAGGATGATGATATGTAAATAATACTAAAATCCGCTGCGTGCGATGCGTCCGATGCGTGCGATGCGGGCCTGTGGACACTTACCATTAGCATCCTACAACATTATACAATACCAACCGTGTCCGTAGTTGTGTATGACGAGTCTTCCATCCAGCTCCTCAGCCTGGAGTCGAACCTCGTCCCTCGCGGGCCGCAGCCCCACCCAGTGATGCACCACTTTGGCGTCCTACAACACGCATAAAACCACCACCACTATAGTTTGGCCCACAGATTGACTAGTAAAGATTTCCTTAAGGTATTAAGTCTGCTAATGAAATATGTATCTGTACCATAAAGTTTGAGTTAATAAATAAAATTTACACTAAACCAATATGATGGTGAACACACTCAAACTCACAACGGTATTCTCAAAAGAGGTAGGCTCAGCCAAGCTATCACGTTAGCTAAGTTAGCTTATGAGTCCCCGGTACGCTTAGCTAAATTCGATTTTCCATACAAACGTAGTTTCGTTCTCGTTTTAAAACGCCTTGCTTTAATAACATGAAACTTTGTATACACAATGGGAGCCGCCATATCTAGGTCGGAAATTAGTTTCTGTTGCTAGAAATTGTAATAGAAAAAAATACAGCGAGTTTTTTACGTCGTTTAATAATCGCTGTATATTTTCTCCATTATAATTTCAATTTATTAAACGACGTAAAAAAAATTTAGAAACTCGCTGTATTTTTTTCTATTACAATTTCTAGCAACAGAAACTAATTTCCGACCTAGATATGCCGAATCCCATTGTGTATACAAAGTTTCATGTTATTCTAGCATGCCATTTTAAAATTAGAGCGAAACTACGTTTGTATGGAGAACCGAGCGGACTCTTATACCGAAACGTTTTATGTGACGTTTCAGTACATTTTGGCCATATAACGTGTCGGTAAGTATAAGCATAGATAAAAAAATATTGTGTCCATGATCTTTGGTATAAGCTATCGTGCTAGCAAGGCAGCACATGATAAACTGTGCAACATTTGGCTAAGTATAGACTGGATGCCACATTCTTTTCATTTCACGATACCACAACCGTTCTACTAGTTTTTAGTGCGGATCAAATGTTTGTATGGGACAAACTACAATCAACCAGAGTACTTAAAACAAAAGAAAGAAAACCTGGCAAGTGCGAGCCTGACTCGCGCACCGAAAGTTCCGTACAAAATTAAGTTCATAAAAGTTATTTGGTGAATCAAAAAAACCTAGATAGGTTTCCAATAATACTTTTCTTGACGTTAATCTTAATCTTCATCATGTAAAAATTTCAATTTTTTTTTTGTATGGTAATCTTCGGAGATAAGGGGGAACGGAATTTTTTTTCAAAATTTTCCTTCATAAATCAAAATTTAAGTACCGTAGAAAAAAATTTTTTAGACTGTGCAATTCACCACCTTTCATATCACTCCACATGACAAATAACAATAAGAAAAATACCTATATATGTCTATTTTTTTGATTTTCTATACACGTGGAAGCCAACGTTACCACTCAACCAAGGTTACCACTGGTCCAAATTTTAAATTGATAGAATAGTAGTTCCTGGTATAGGTATTTAACATTGTGACAGACAGGCAGAGTCGCACCATAAGAGTTCTTTTTGTACCTTTTTGCTGCTGAACCCTAAAAATGACAGCCTAAGCCTGTGCTTTGTATCAGTGTTATATGTAGCTTCTGAGCACTGGAAACGCTCCGTACTAATTGATACTTAAAAGTGACGTCACAGTTGATTAGCCACAGTTGATGTATGGAAAAACAAGTAATTTGCTGTTTTTGTCATGAAATAGGTAATGCGTAATAAATAAGTAACTTATAAGAAAAAAAATGATTTGTAATACTTACCTTTAAAGCAGGAATCCTCTTGTGGCAACCATCAAGAATGAATTCTGCGTCAATCGGATTGACTTCCGTATTGAAATTGTGTTCTTGTAGGGTACCGCCCAGCACCACTGTCTCGGCGCTAGAAATTGTATGATTTTTTGATGAATCACTCCAAACGGCCGGAGTCAGCGCGCACCTCATCAAATTCAAAGGAATTCGAACCCTCCATACAGAAGCTAGAGTTCGCAGCGAAACGGTAGCGGCAGAACCTCTCTGCCGCGGCATTCAATTGAGAAATCTAACCTCTGTATTTAGGGTTCGAATTCCTTTGGCTTGGTGAGGTGCGCGTCGACTCCAGCCGTTTTTTGGTGTGAATCGTCCATTAGTTCATAGAAGGACCCTTTACTTACAATAGGATAGAGGTGGGTTACACACCAAACTTGTTCGTTAAAATCGGATTTTATGGGAAGTTTGACAAGTTTTTATGGGATGACAGCTGCCGGCGCCATAATTATTTAACGTTGATGGGTCTGTAATCGTGAGTTGGTGCACCCCGACCATAGTCTACTCAGTATTAGCGGAATGTACTTATAAGTAACAAACAAATGCAGGTCCCTCAGTCCCTCACTCTCAACACAATGTATCCTCGGGAGCTCTGAAGACCTTCCTCACTTCCGGGAACACAACACCGCAATTTTTTATGATAGTTTGACCAGTGATTGGCCTTAGTCTCACCTGATGGAGAGCAATGACAAGGCCTAAGATGTTGCTCACTGATTCAGTAATAGCCTAATCACTCTTGTCTTGAAGAGACCCAGATTGTATGTATCAGGAAATACAGACGACGGCAGTAAATTCCAGTCCTTAGCTGTTCGCATTAAGAAAGAAGAAGCAAATCGCTACGTGCGAATAAAAGGTAGGCTGACAACGTAAGGATGCAACCGCTTACCGCGTCTGGACGTCCGGTGATGGATATCTAGGTATTTGTGGTGTTCTTTTTTATGGCTGCGGTCTGCGGTCTTCTTTTAGGTAGAGTTACTTGCCTTTTTAGGTTCCAAATGTCAGCGAGATGACATTCCAATTCCACTGTGGTATATACAGGGTGACATCGGAGACGTGATCAGAAATTATTTGAGTCGATGAAGTTTTGAAAGTTAAACTCAATGAAGATGATATCACAGTTACTACTTGCAATATTGACTATTATTTCTCAAATTATTAACAGAAAAAATAACGTTTCATACAACTTGGTCACCCTACACCACACGACGTCTTGTCATCCTTCATACAACGTGTGTCAAAAGTGATAGGGTGACCATTATTTAAGTATGGCGTTATTATTTTTTTAGTAAAAATTTGAAAAAATAAATTGCTTTATTCGATGTCAACAACTATTGCATTGAAAAGGCGATCCTGTGTAGAGTCTGAAAAATTAGCTTCTGATCACGTCTCCGATGTCACCCTGTATGTGTGTGGTATACACACCATACATACGATTTGGTGATAACATTCTATTACAGTTATGTTGTAAGTTAAATAAATAAATAAATTAAAAAAAAACTTCCTGATACAGAACTTCCTGCTAAAGTACGTAAACTTTAAGGTACTGACTTTTTAAACTATAGTTAGCGCTACACGCAATTCTTTCGTCTATCTCACACTTCCAAAATTAGAAAGGGTGAACTTGTTACATACTTGGGTATTATGTAGTGGCCGGTGCTCTTATCCAAGAGTGTGTAATTCAGCCACGGAGCATCCACCTGGGAACAAAGGGGTCTTATAAACAACAGTATGTACCGTCAGCGTCATATAGGACGTAGCAGCCAAAGTAGCCATATAGTTCGGTACACGTTACAAAATATATAGTGTATCGATGTGGTATCGATCGAACTATTCCACCGCTTTGGCAGCTACGTACTATACTTATGACGCTGACTGTATTCATTTTGAAATAAATCTTCACGACGAATAGTAGACCCACGTAAGACCAGAGGCCTATGTCCAGCAGTGAACGTCTTTTGGTTGATACATCATGAGGTGAGAAGCTAAAGGTACCTAATGGTAATGGATAACTGGTAATGATAACATACGAGGCTTGCACTGAAAGTGGCGGGAATCGAATACTTATTAATTTATTTTTAACATGTATTATACCTTTTTATAATCTCTGAAGTTTCCTTATCTCAACACACTGGCCACTTAGAAAAAAAAAAGTATGGTTCGGTTTCAATTGTTTATTGAAGTCGTCGAGTCACTGCTTAAAATGGAATTGTGCCGTGAAAATTTCAGAGCTATGATTTATTATGACTTTAAAAGTGGACTAACACAAAAACAATGTGAAGAGCGGATGGTTGCTCCTTTTAATATTGAAGCTCCTTCAAAGACTACAATATACAGGTGGTATTCAGAATTTCAACGTGGCCGTGTATCCCTCACCGACGAAGTGCGTGAAGGTCGACCAAAATCGGCAGTCACGCAAGAAAACGTCGATGTTGTGCGTCGTCTGATAAATGAAGACCGACATGTGACATATCGGGAAATTCAAGAGCACCTGGGTATTGGAATGAGTCAAATACAAATTATTTTAAAAGAAGAATTAGGCGTGAAAAAGTTATTTTCCCGTTGGATACCTCACCTATTGTCTGACGAGCAGAAAATAGTCCGTGTCAATTGGTGCCGCAAAACTTTGAAAAGATTTAACAAGGGACGCTCAAATGCTGTTTTTAGCATAGTATCAGGTGACGAGTCGTGGATATACGCTTATGAGCCTGAAACTAAAAACCAATCCCGAGTATGGGTCTTCGAAGACGAGCTCAAACCCACAAAAGTTGTTCGTTCTCGCAGTACGGCTAAGAAGATGGTGGCTACGTTTATCTCTAAATCTGGTCACGTAGCTACTGTGGCTCTTGAGGATCGTAGAACAGTCAATGCTGATTGGTACACCACTATTTGTTTGCCGAACGTCTTTGCTGAACTCCGAAAAACAAACCCTAGTCGTCGCATCATCCTTCACCACGACAACGCCAGCCCACACACCGCTCGGACAACAACTGAGTACCTGGACGGTGAAAAAGTCGAAATATTGGACCACCCTCCATATAGCCCTGACTTAAGTCCCAACGACTTTTTTACATTCCCCAGAATCAAGGACAAACTGCGTGGTCAGCGGTTTCAGACGCCAGAAGAAGCAGTGGAGGCCTATAAAATAGCCATTTTGTCGACCCCTACTTCAGAGTTCAAAAAGTGCTTTATGGACTGGTTTGAACGCATGCATAAGTGCATGAAATACAAAGGAGAATATTTTGAAAAACAATAAAAATAAATAAACTCACTTATACTCGTACTGCATATTTTCTTCTATTCCCGAAACTTTCAGTTTTACCCTCGTATCTGGTTTTCACCCATCACAGCAGTGAAATATTTCCAGCAGTGGTGAAATGCTGCTAGTTTCATCGTTGAATATAAATTTGTGGCTCCATAAAATCCAGGGTTTTCATTTGGAGGCGTTTGATATGGCTTGACATCGTTTAGGGGGAGGGCTGCTCGAGCCCCTTAGCTCCCTCTGGATCTCTGCATCCAAAAGTGCTTCCGTTCCGGGACTAGTTCTCTCACTCTCAGCCCCACACTTGACCACCTCATCGTTCTCCTCAAGTACCGGGTCCCGCAAAGGCGTAACTTTGGACCATCTAGTTATGTATACTCAGTCTCTTAGTTAGGCATATTACACCTTCAGTACTCACCCTGATGACCTGTCCTCTGACCGGGAACACCCTTGTATCCGGGACTAGCTCCCTCGCGCCCAGCCCCGAACAGTTGACCACCACATCGTACTCCTCAAGTGCAGGGTCCCGCAAGGACGTCACCTTGATCCGCTTAGTGTCCCCGCCGACGCGGGCGAACCGAGAGTACAGAGAAGAGAGCATGGATGATGTGTGTACGATAAACGTCGTGAATGTGTGCCCACATCTGAAATGAAATCGACTCAAACATAACGATTTTCTGTTTTAGTTTTTCGTCTATTAGAGCTGACTATTGAAAGTTGTGACAGTTTTTTTATGGCAACTATGATATTCATCTAGGTATTGTCAAATTGAATGCGGTAATGTAAAGTAAGCACCAGTTGAAAACGAAAAAAAGTAAACAAACAATGTATTGAATTTGACATTTAATGCGTTAACATTTGTTTGTATGTTAAATAAAACAACACATAAATAAATGATTACTAGAAATAAGTTAAACTACTTATAACTACCGACTTATAAATAAAAAATGGGCTCAAGCTCGGAACCCGGCGGTAGGGTGCCCAGAAGGCTGGCGGCATTGCCTCGCTGAACTGCAATGCCGACGCGCTGAGCGAGGTACAATCCTGCCCTCTGGTCACCCGTCGCGTCAATAAGACGCTTAGACAGCTCCTTGTATATGGAGTGTGCTCCGGGTCCCCATGGCCCCAGTGTTTCCACCCCAAACGGCTCAAACATATAACCAGAATCAATGGACGCATATTTGCGCCGTTTGAGGTGCTCAGCCGCATCAGCAGCAGCTGCAGCTCCAGCCCTGCTTGAAGTCCCTGGAACATGGGTCGGCGCTAAGGCATCCACACAAGTGGCGTCCCATACTAGCGGCCGACCCAATTTCCAGGGGACAAGGGTCACACCGTCCGGCCTTTTCCCGTCATCACGGGCGAGCCCTGTCGGCTCCAGGATCGCTGGCGTACCGGCACTGGCAAGGGCTCTGCGCAGGATGTCGTTAATGCTGGCATGTCTAGAAATACGACCAGCACTCCTGCTGCAGGAGAGGCCATGGAGCCCGGTTCTGGTGACAGTGGAGCCACAGTGGCACTGATGAGGGGCAACACATGTCGTTCCCAAGCGCAGCGATACTGCAGACCTAAAGGTATTGTTATTGAGAATTGTGCCTAGATTCTTAGAGGGTAACGCTTGTAACCAAGCGCCCGACTCCCACCTATGACAAGCAAGGAGACGGGCACGCTCCACGGTACTGGTAGACGTTTCATAAATATTATCCCGTACCAGCACGCAGAGCGGCTCGTCCCAAAGTCGTTGCGATCGAGGAGTCGTAGGTAGGTCAGCGTTGGGACAGGTGACCCTCCAAAAATCCAGGGCTTCCTTCAGAAAAGGGATCTCCAAATTAGAAGGGTTTTGTTTTAGAATTTTCGCTATCAAATTTTGTGTACGTTGTGTGTGTTGTTGAGGAAAGGAAAGCGAGCAAAGAAATACTAGAAATTTTGCGGATCCCAATTCCTCCATGTCTAGTAGGAAGGGTGGCTTGGGACCACTGATTATCTTCTAAAGTATGTTGATGTGATGACAGATGAGATGGTAGTTTTTATTAGATTATATCAAGTTTATCCAAAAGAATGGGATGCTTCCAAAGGTGGCTGCACCGAAGAGAATATGTAAATTTGGGGATGAAAAGACAGTATTTGATGAGCGTATATGCCATGTGTACGTTAATTTTAATATGTCAAATTCAATACATTGTTTACATTTTTTTCGTTTTCAACTGGTGCTTACTTTAGCTTCAGTTGGGTAGGTACGGTACGGTGACGCCTTGTCATCCAGTACAAAATATAACTTTTCTCAAACATGCAATGAAATATTGATGTTATGTTCCTTATAATAGGCTGCGAAGTATGACGTTTCAGGTGCAGCTAGGACAAGAGGTCGTTAATGCAATTTCATACAAATGTTGCAGGCCTAGGCCGGCAAAGTCCTCTTTTTTAATTTCCATTCCACATAAATTTGTGGCACAGGCATCATGACATTCTGCCACTATGCGTATTAAAAATAAAACTGTGATATTTTTGTTGTTTATTTCATTGCATGTTTGAGAAAAGCACTATACATACCTCGGCGGGAAATATGGGGTTGCCCGCCTGAGACCTATCCGACCTCGCTTCGCTCGGCCGTCTATATGTCTTCGGCCGGCAACCCCTTTCGTCCCGGCCTCTGTAGTAATGTACTATTAAAACGTTACAAAAGGACGTAATTTTTACTTAGATGGTAGGATGACCGCTTTGTCACTGCTCACGAGTTGCATTAAAAGGATAATAACGAAGCAACGAAACAGTAAGTTGTAGTGTTGGTACCTCGCTAATCTAACGCCATCGAGTTGAGAGAGAGATATAATGTACTCTTTGTGTATAAGTAAGTTAGAAGAGTGAACCGATTCCTCGCGCAATACCCGCGGTAGCTCAGTTGGAAAGAGCGATGGACGGATTCCAGAGGTCGTGGGTTCAAATCCTGCGCGGGGTGATCAATTTTTCATTGTGGTCGGAAATTATAATTCCGCTTGTAAAAATATTTTCTCAAACAAGTCAAACATGCAATGATATTTCGTCATTACGTGCGTTACAACAGGCTTCAAAGTATTGTAAGCTTGGCCTGCAACCCTTCGTTTCCCGGCCTGTAATAATAATGGACTATTACTTTTATTAACCGACTTCAAGTTTTCAGAAGAGGAGGTTATCAATTCGGTTGTATGTTTTTTTTTTTTTAATGTTTGTTACTCCATAACTTTGTCATTTCTTAACCGATTTGGAAAAAATTTTTTTGGATTGTAAGTATATATATCCAACTAGGTCCCGTTTTTGTCAAAACGCAGTTCTGATGAAGGGATCCATGAGGAATTAAGGGAACTCCTCAAATCTTTAAGGCAAACATATAGTGATTTTTGTGTTTTTATCAACAAATCAAGCATTTGCATCCAAAAATGTGACATTGGATGAAGTGGAACTGCTGATGATGATCAGAACAGAACTCTTCAACAACGAAAAGTTCACGTTTGTTGATTTGTCCTCCTAGCTGTGTTTGTTAAGCAAGTTCTATTTTCACGATTGATTTTGTCATGCTCGAGTTCTGATGATGGGATCCATTAGGAATCGAGGGAACTCCTCAAATGTGAAAGGCACACAAATAGTGATTTTAGTATTTTCATGAACTAATCAAGCATTTTGATTCATAAAAGTGACATTTGATGAAGTGGAACTGCTGATGATGATCAGAACGGAACTCTTCAACGACGCGTAGTTCACGTTTGGCGATTTGTTCTCTTTGTTTTGTTTGTCAAGCAAGCAAGGTTTTTTCCATGATTCCATGAGGAATTGAGGGTACTTAGTCTTCTACCATTATAAACATACTTATAGCCATTTTTATTTTATTGTATGGAATCTAAGAGTGCGCCATCTAAGTATAATAATCTTTCACCGGCCTCCCCCATTGAAGTCGGTTTTTTTTTCTTAAAAATTATACACCGTAAATAATAAATGGATCAAACTTTGTCTGCGATTGAATGAGATCGACATGGACGAAGCCGCGGGCAGAATAAATAGTAGTTTCAGTGGTATTACATAACTATTTACCTATCTCAAATCATCAAGGTTGTCTATCACTTTGGAACCTTGCTGAATGAGTAATAGTACAGTCAACAGCAAAAGTAGATGATCATTTGAGTATCTTGCTTGTCACTTCACTACTTTGACGCATCCCAACTGTCGCATTATTGTTATGTTCATATGTCGCACTTCAGGGGGCATTTTGCAGGCACGTCATATGGTATGGTTTACAAAAAACCTCTTAATTTACTAGTGTACATACTTAGTAATTGTTACATACCTGTTAATATGCATGCATATAATCTGATCATTTTACTTTGAAACTAATACATTATCATCCTCGAGGGGGCGATATGCGGGTACGTCAAATTTCACAAATAAATCAATCAATTTTCGAGTTGTCAGAATAAGGTATTTGTACTTAGTATTTGTTACCTAGTATTTGATATGCAGTTCCAAATACCTTAGTAACTAATGCTGTACGTTAGGTAGGTATCTATAGCGATAGCCGAACTAGCTGAGGGTACTGACGCCATTAAATTTTGAATAACACAAGTAATATACCAATATAAGATTGAATTACAGATATTTATTTTCATATATTAAGTGGCCACATAAATAAGCTTATCGCTTTAACGAGTCTTTACACATTATTTATTTATTTATAGAACCAACAGCAATAATACCAAGTAACAACATTATTAGTTACAGCAGAGCCAATTACAGGATCTCACATTATGTAGACAATTTAAACAATTTCATATATCAATATATGATAACAGGTATATATGTATGGATGCAGGTGGCGCAGGACCGGTCATTGTAGAATTCTTTGGGGGAAGCCTATGTCCAGCAGTGGACGTCATTCGGCTGAAATGATGATGTAACAAATACTAAGTATGTATACTAGTAAATTAAGAGTTTTTCTTGTAAACCATACCATATCACAGAATAAGGAATAGTACAAGTACAGAAATTTCACTTCCTAACAAAAACGGCGTTTAGGCATAAGAAACGTGCCTACTCTCTGCATCTCTGTCTATCCCATAACTTGTATTCATTCACGCACGGCACGTGTAGCCCTAGGGTTGTCACGCCAAAAATACTTCAATGAGGCAAAACATGTTCTACCTCACCAGCCCGGCTAGTATGATAGCTTATACCGCCACGGTTTATGTGACGTTTCAGTACATTTTGGCCATATAACGTGACGGTATAAGCTATCATACTAGCCGGGCAGATGTCGCTTAAGTACAGTGAACCGAAATTAATGAAGTACATGTTACTTCACATGAATAGAGCGTTCATGGGCCAGTGATAGTTTTTAGTTTTCATTGTATACCTATACTACTACCATGTTTTTTCCACATATTCTCTTGAGGTTTGGTTAAGGGGGACACCTAACTCTAACAAAAATTGACATTTTATAAATTACTACCGCGTCTCCTATTAGTCGCAGCGTGATGTTATATAGCCTAAAGCCTTCCTCGATAAATGGGCTATCCAACACAAAAACAATTTTTCAATTCGAACCAGTAGTTCCTGAGATTAGCGCGTTCAAACAAACAAACAAACTCTTCAGCTTTATAATATTATAGTATAGATATCACGCAAACGCGCTATTTGTTTAAAATAGTGTAGATTACGCTATTCGTTTGCGTTACTATACTATTATAAAGCTGAAGAGTTTGTTTGTTTGTTTGTTTGAACGCGCTAATCTTAGGACCTACTGGTTAGAATTGTAAATTATTTTTCTGTTGGATAGTCCATTTATTGAGGAAGGCTTTAGGCTATATAACATCACCCTGCGACCAATAGGAGCGAGAACGCGGACGAAGTCGCGGGCAACAGCTAGTCATTTAATAAATCTCATATTTTTTTAACGAACCATCTAACGTTACCAAACACGGTGGGTTTTGCAAGAAAAAAAATGTATCCCCATTTTACGTGTAGGGGAAGTACCTTTATTGGGGGACAATCATCAAAATACATAATATCGTGTTACATATGGAAGAGCTCATTGTGTGCATCTCAAATATATTTTTTTTGTCATTTTAATATAATTATTTAAGAAAAGAGCCAAAAAATTACCATTACCCCTTAATCTCTCAAAAAAAAAAATACATTTCAAATCATCAACCAACAGGTTTTGTCGGACATACAAATTAACACAGCACATACAACAGGACAGGTCATCTTCTTAAGTTTTTCAGTGGGGCTAGTATGATCGCTTATATGTCGGACATATAGCATTCGTCCCTCTCGCACTTACATACTTGATAGTACGGGACGAATGCTATATGTCCGACATATAAGCGATCATACTAGCCCCTCAGGTATAGGTACCTACACTTTGTCCGTGTTTCAAATGCTATGGCCACAACACAATAAGGGACAACTATCTAAATAGGACAACTATTATGTAAGTAAAATAAATTGAATAACGCGTGTTTCATTTAGAATAAAATTACAGTTAGGTATTTAATAAGTAAATCGGCGGAAATGTACCTAACAAAGTAACCAGGTGGTTCGTATCATATTCATTTGTATTGTTGTTGTACATTGTAACTTACAACTTGATAATTTTAAACACCAAGGTTATACTAAATCAGTACTTATTATTACATATACCAAACTAAAAGAAAAACTTACCGTTCACAATCAATCAATCAATCAATCAAAATATTTATTGCATGGTCATGAGTTATACAATGATGTTCAACAAATTTACAGGCCTTCATGTCCTGCCTCAGAGAGGCGTACAATATTTGCTTAATCCTAGATACACTAACAATAAATCACATTATTATACACAACATTAGGTATTTAAAAATTCAGAGATGTTATAAAAGCATTGATCGATAAGCCAGTTAAATAATTTTCTTTTAAACTCTAGAGGCACAAGCTTCTTCAGATCAACTGGTAACTTGTTATATATTTTCGGACCCATACCCATAACACTATTAGAAAAAAATGCTGACGTTGATCTTGGACATCCCACATCATAGCCGTATTTAGATTGCAGTCGTGGTCTTGGATTTCTACCCTCAAACATGTTCAAATTATGTTTTACAAATAGACATAGTTCGTATATATATAGGGCTGGGAAAGTAAGTATTTTATTATCTTGAAACAATGAACGGCACGTCTCGGTTTGCTTCAGACCGAAAATAGAGCGAAGACATCTCTTTTGCAATCTGAAGACTTGGTCTTTAGTGGCAACATTACCCCATAAAATAATGCCATATCGTAGATTTGACATGACGTAGGCATGAAAAGCTAGCAGAGCTGTCTTTTCTGATGATATATCTTTAAGACGTCTTAGAGCATATGCGAATTTACTTAATTTTGCTACTATACATTCAGAGTGGGTAAGCCAGTTGGAGTGTGAATCAATCGTTATACCTAGAAATTTGATGGAATTGACATTTTCTAATTTAAAACCTTTATACATTACTTCCATTTGAACTGGTTTGCTTTGAATTGCATAAAACTCCATACACTTTGTCTTATTAAGATTAACCTGAAGTTGGTTTTTCTTCAACCATTCATTAACTTTGTTAAATACTTTATTTACTTCCTCTTTGCAAAGTACAATATTATCACCTCTTACTATTATTGAGCAATCATCAGCAAAAAGAAGAATTTTATTATCTGTTATTTTTGGCAAATCGTTGATGTACAAGAGAAACAGTAATGGTCCAAGTAGGCTGCCTTGTGGGACGCCAGTATTGATAATTCTGTACTGTGACCTGTAGGTTTCAAAAGTTTTTGTTTTTTCTGAATAAGCCGATACCTCAGTGCTCTGCTTTCTACCTTCTAGATAAGATTTTAGCCAATCATAGCAGTTGCCTCGTATACCATAGTGGTTTAATTTATGCATAAGTATTTTATGACAAACCCTGTCAAAAGCTTTTGACATGTCCATGAAAATACCAACTGCCGGTATTTTGTCATTTCTACTCTGTGACACTATTTTTATGAGTTCGTATATAGCTGATGTCGTTGATTTTTTTGCTCTGAATCCAAACTGTGAACTGGATAAAATATTGTGCTTGTCAAGAAACTGTATCAAACGCTGGTAAACAATTCTCTCGAATATTTTTGAAAAGACTGGAATGAGTGCGATCGGTCTATAGTTACTTATTTCTGAAGCATTACCTTTTTTAAAAATCGGTTTAATAATTGTATATTTTAGTTTATCTGGAAAGTATCCGTTTGCTATTGATAAATTTATGATGTGATTCAGGGGGTAGACAAATAAGTCGGAATTTTCTTTTATTATTGATGTTGGTATGTTATCATAACCGACAGATTTAGTATTGCGTAATTGTCTAATAATTTTAATAATTTCTATTGGACATGTTGGTTTCATGAATATAGTGTATTCTAAGGGCATTCCTAATGAATACTTATCTGTTGTTATGCCTAAATTGTCACTACTCACTTCGTCTATGAACCTGTCATTAAAAGAATTGCAAATGTTTTGTGGAGATGTAATAGTTGTTTTATCCACAACAATCCTATCAATACAATGTGGCATATTTTTGCTTATAGTATTGTTTTTAATGACGTCCCAAGTTGCCCTCGCTATATTACAACTTCTCTTAATATAAGCAGCAGCTGATAATTTGTGAGATTTAAAGATACATTTCTTTAGCAAAACTGCATATGCTTTATATGTTTGTTTATGCTCCTGGCTAGGACAATGCATGTACTTGTTATACATTATCCTTTTATTCTTCGATGATAATCTGATGCCTGGAGTAATCCATTTGACTCTCCTTGTGTTTTGACTCTTTACTTTAATAACTGGAAAACACAGCTCGTAGAATAAATTAATAAGATCATGAAATTCTGAATAGGCATCATTAGCACTCTGAGCTTGAAAAACTTCACTAAAACTTAAACTATACATACACTCCCTAAATTTTTTCCGATTGTTTTTAGACATATCTCTTTTCCAAGTATACCAATGATCTAAATTCCTTGAGTGCTTTACTGGAACAGTAATGGTTTGCGCAGTGTGATCGGACAAATTCAGATCATGTACAGTTACTGTATTTCGATCGACAAAATTTAATGCGAAATTATCTATACAAGTGCTCGACTTACTAGTAATTCTTGTTGGCTTATCAATTTGAAGTCTAAAGTTGTATTGTATTAATAAAGATTCAAATGTACTATTCAAGGAATTTTGACTCAGGCGGTTTATGTTATAGTCACCACAAATAACAATTTTTTTATTACGTATTTTTGTAAGTTTTGTAAGAAGTTGTTCCATTTTATCAAAAAATATGGTCACATCTGAGTTAGGAGTCCTATAAACACAAATTACAATAACATTGGATTGTTTTAAAACTATACCACAACACTCAAAACTGTTTTGGACACATAAATCATCTATCCAGGCAATTGGTTCACTGTTTAGTCCGAGTCGCAGTAGTATACAAGTGCCTCCGCGACGTATACCTTTTCTTGTGTAGCTGGCCGCAAGGATGTAGTTTTGTACTATTATATTGTTTTCTTCTCTTTTTATAAAATGTTCTGTTAGGCAAACTATGTCGATGCTATTCTTTTTCATCGCAAACTCATCCAATGCTAGTGTTAGTGCATCGACTTTATTTAATAATCCGGCGATATTTTGATGTAATATATTTAGTTTTTTATTGTTGACGAAAAAACAATCCTTGCCGTTGAATTTTCTGTAAATCGCTGTTGTTATTATGCGTAGTAGGATCACTCGTTTTCCTTATCACTTTAAAATAATTGGTTATTTTGTTAATGGTGTTTTGGTTCTTTTTTACTTTGCTGGTTTCTATACCATATGTTTTTGAAATCGCATCATGTTGTTTAGATAGTGATGTTAACATGACTTTCGTCAAGTACAATTTTTCGTAGTCGTAGCTGTCAATTACCCTGTTTATTGAGTAAAGGCGACATTTAGTAATCAGTTGTCGATCGTATGTGCAGATTTTATTATTTAAAGCAATGTAGGTGCAGTTAGGAAACAGTTTTGTTAGAGTTGCTATCATGTCGTTTAGTTTTTTCTCATTCAGGTAGGAATTTTGAGCTACACTTGTAATAACAACCTTTGGTGTGCTCAGTTCTTTGAGTAATACTGACAATTCTGCAAAAAACTTTGTCGGGTGGCATTCGTTGGTACCTATGCACAATACAACCCAATCATTTTCATTTATATTTTCCTTTGACAACGGTGACTGCTTGACTATATACTCACACGTCGCGTTACTGTAGGTATATCCCTTTATATCATACTCCTGTGGATTCTTGTATTTGCCTCTGTGAGCCAATAGCAAAGTAGGTAGATTTTTTGCGTCTTGGTCTCCCAGAATAAATATTCTATTCTTTGTTGTGGGTTGCGGCCGCGTTATTTGCGGTTGTGATAGTTGCTGGGGTGTCATCTGTTTATATCTGTGTTTTGGATTACTTATAATAGGTGAGCTTTGGGATTCGGGGCTATCCATTATTTCACTGGGTCTGTTAATCTTTGGCACGATAGGCTTAGTACTAGACAAATTGTTATTGCCTTTCGTAGTACACTGTGGTTTATTAGTTATAGTTCTAGATGCGTAGCCAGTCATACTATCAATTTTCCTGCACTGATCGTCAAATATCTTTTTTTGGGCTGCAGATTCTGCTCTTAGCCTTTCTATCTCTGCATGTGCACTGGTTAGTTGTTCATTTAAGAGGGGGTACCACGCCAAATTGCAGTTCGCAGATTGAATATTTACCTATCATAATCAAGTCTAAATGCCAAAAAAACCAATTACACGAAAACTAGATCATATTTGCTATTTTTGAGTTTGAACAAAACCATTAAAAACTAAAGTTGGCTCGATAGAAAAGAATCGTCAAAACATGTCTAATTTTCACCTAATTTCAATTGTGTGACGTTACCTTGCATACTATCGAAGTAAAAAAAATACATAAAATACCTTTCGACATAATAAATTTTTGTTATTAGCGATTTATCAAAATGTTGTAATTTTTCTGAGTTATTGAGGTAAAACATATTTGGCGCATAAGCCCTTTTTCTTCTGCGCGATACCGTCTCTTCCGTCGCACGTTCCGCGCGGCGCAGTATATCTGCTGTTGCTGTTCACGGGCGGAGCCAGTCCCGATCGCTCCACTGAGACGAGAGGACTGTGTTGGGAGCGCTCAAGACTGCGAAGTAAATATAATAGTATCAACAAGAGTGTGTCCCAAATAAAACGTTGAGTTTATAAAACCCAACACCATAGTTTATGAATGGCAAGTAAAAGTTTGATGTAAACTTCTCAACAAAAAATCTAATATCTACCTTATGTTACAAACTTTACAGTTCAAATTACAACGTTATCATTGCACGGCAGTCAACCTCGGTTAAACGATTGTGTGTAGTATATGCAAAAATAGACGATGAATTTCTCTTACGTATGAGTCTTACTCCAAGTCAAATTATTACACTAAATGTAAGGTTTCCGTAGTCAACTAGGAACCCTAGTAGTTTCGCCATGTCCGTCTGTCTGTCTGTCTGTCCGTCTGTCTGTCCGAGGCTTTGCTCTGTGATTGTTAGTGCTAGAAAACTGCAATTTGGCATGGATTTATAAAGCAATAAATCTGACAAAATGGTAAAACAAAACCTAAAAAAAAAAATTTAAGTCTACCTCTCCTACACGTAAAGTGGGGATGACATTTTTTTTTTGCTTCAACATTATGGTGTGGGTTGTTGTTGGATAGGTCTTTCAAAATGAATAGAGGTCTTCATCAAACATTTTTTGATAAAGTGAAATTTTTCGGAAACACTCCAAAAGAAAAAACCGGCCAAGTGCGTGTCGGATCACCTACAAAGAAGGGTTCCGTAGCGACACCTACCATATACCAGTCCACATTTAAAACCACTAATCTAGTAGCTCTGTGAGCTGTGTAGACCTCGTGAGTGTGTTTATTTTACTTCTCAAAATTTTACATGACAAACAAAGAAAGAATATTTTACGAGAATCAGTGGAAAAATGCGCCCTGATGAGGAGCGGAAACCGAAATCCGCCAGCAGAAACACACGAAATCATTGAGAATATATGTATGTATGTATGTATTGCTTTATTGTACATAAAACACGGTAAAATGACAAACAAACAAAAAGTGGAAGTACAAAGGCGAGCTTATCCCTTTAAGGGATCTCTTCCAGCTAACCTATAAATTGTTCTTGATAATTTTCATAAACTGAGGCGACAAAAACAATTCTATTTAATTATCGTACCTACTTACAAAATTTAACTAGAATCGGTTGATAAATGCGACCTTTAGAGGGGGAGAAATCGACATCCGCCCGCAGAAAAATACTTTTTTCCAAAAACTGACGCGACAAACCAATATGTGGCCTTATCAGCGGGAAGGGACCTTACTGTCGGTATTGAGTTATGTATATCACCATAATCTACATACACTGAGCTATCGAACCATATCAAACATGCATGTAGGTTTAATAGATATATTTTTTTATAATTGAAACTCAAAAGTCAGAAAAGGTGATTATGAGAAAATTGAATTCAAACTTATAAACCCAATTGAAGTATGTTATTCTTGCAAGTTACATAGATAATATGCTATTTGAGGAGTAGATTGTATGGGCTTTCAGGTTTCAAGTACAATTTTGTAATTGTATATCTGTTTTCGTATAGTTTACCTTGGCAAAGTGCATAAAGTAAAAAAAAAATGCTGAATTTTTTACTTAGATTCCTATTTATAGTGTATTTCCATTACATATTATAGAAGGAGTAAATATTATAAGTAATTAAACACTCAATAAGAACTACTTCGATTTGAATCAACGTTGTCTATTATAAAAATATATTTATTTTAACAAAAATAGCTTTGTGGTTATAAATCTAATTAAACAGTCAAAATCAACAAACATATATATCTACTACGCTAAAACATAGCCAAATGAGATCAAATTAATACAAGAAATATTAAAAAAGTAGTTTTTTAAGTCTCAAAATTCAAGATAAAGTTTAGTAAAAAGTTGGTACAACCACTTTATATTTTCTGAAAGGGACCTTATTGTTAGTGGTAAAATATTTAGTGATATCATCTGATAACAACGATTTTGATAGTTTTAATTTTAGAACACTTTAGTATTAAACTCTTACCAAAAACCTATAATTTTGGGTCGGCAAACACTAAATGATTAACGTATTTGAAAAGGGACCTTAGTGTCGGACGTAAAATGTTTAGTGACATTGTTAAGAATAAGACTTACTACAAAATACAAATTTGTTATTATCATTATTAGAAATCAAACATGTTATTATTATTAAGTTACTATAAATCTCTAAGGACACGAATTGGTATAAATTGTCTATTACTAGCTTACTCCTAATGGTGATCAATTATTGATGATTTACCTTACTCTAATAACACGCATTTTATGATAATTCAGAATGACGTTTTTTACAAAAGTATTTTCCATTTCTGACTTGATTTCTGTGGCCTGTCTAACCGCAATAAGAGCATGCAGGAATTTTTCTTTTAGTCGTAGGAACAGAGGTCTCTTTTTCTGTGTCTGTATTTGCAATAGGCTTTTCTCTTTCATCATCATGAGGTTGATCATTACAGTATCAGCACCTTCCGCACGTACAAACAAAACACAAGTTCGATGACCAACTGACGACCGACACGATTGAATTCAAGCGGGTGCGCAGCGAGTGAGGGAGCGCACAGAGCCGACGCCACGAGTCAATGAGAGAACAAATCCTTTGATACGCCCCGACAAGTACCGACACGTCTTTCAAACCGATACCGAGCGCACAGAAAGAATACAAGAGGGGCACTGACAGTAAAGTCCCCTTTTCACTAAACTTTAAGGGCTGTTCTAAGTCTTTAAAAATCGATTATAAACTTGTGTCTTTGTCGCATTAAAAGTTACAAACCATTTGTTGTGTTGTATACCTACAAGCAACCTTAGTGACCATGTTAGCTTGAAATCCTCCTTGTTTTTGAAAGCTATTAATAACCATTTGTTAATATCATGCACAAAAACATTCTCAAAAATGAGAGAAATACTTTTCTAAAAACCGCATTAAGATCGGTTTAACCGAACGCGAGTTAATTGTGGACAAACAAACGTAAATACAAACATACGGGTCAAATTGAGAACCTCCTTTTTTATGAAGTCGGTTAAAAACAAATGTTCACATAATGCCGAATAAAAAACTGCAGTATTTGAAAAAAAAAACTGCAGTGTTTGAAAACAAAAAAACTTACATCCATTATTTATCAACTAGGCCAAAAACTACACAAATAAATGTGAAGATTAATATAACAAACATGTGCATCGAATACAGAACCTTATATTTTGAAGTCGCTTACTTTTGGGGACGACTAAAACACGAGGACGATTGAAACGTTTGAATCGTCCACAGGCAAGTTGTTTCTATCGTCCCCACACCACGTTTTTCACTTCAATGACAAATATTATATATAAAAAAACTCGAACGCTGATCAACGGCCATTAAAAACATTCGTTTATTCCTAACTATAACACCAAAATAATTTGATTAGCCAAAATACAAGAGTAAACGAAGTTATAAGAGAATATACGAGAGCACAAATACTTACTTTTTACCGCGAAAAACTGGCTTGGCTCGTAGATACTCCCGTCTCGTACCGGCGCTCGAGCACTCTGGCCAAGGATTCAATTATGACCGACCGCATGTTCTGAATGTTGCGTCAGACGCGTACGTATTATAGTTTTCGAGAAATTTGACTTGTTTCAATCATGACGTGTTTCTATTGTCCCCGGTCTACCCTACTGTTCATGCCTTTACTAAGTGGGCGCTTTTTTTTTGCTTCAACCCTATGGTGTGGGGGGTTGTTGGATAGGTCTTTCAAAATAAATAGAGGTCTTCATCAAACACTTTTTGATAAGTGAATATTTTTTGAACTATTCCTTTCAAGAGAAAAAAAAATGAATCCTCCTCTAACTTTTGAACTATGGGTCCAAAAAATATGAAAAAAATCATGAAAGTAAAATTTAATAAAGACTGAATGAAAACTATAGCGGACATGATCAGTTGAGCTGTTTTTCAGCTATCGTAAAAAGTCTTCCCTTCTTAGTAAAAGACGTATGAAACGCTGTGCAGGTATTCTCTTTTGCTTGTTATTGATCTTTTTAAAGCAAGTTCATTGGGAATATACCGAACGGAACCCTACACTGAGCATGGCCCGATATGCTCTTGGCCGATTTTATTGTAGCCATATAATAGGTCGATTCATAAAAGCTGGCGCGGATTTTGTATCAAACTGTCATATTTTTCACAGTCATTTTTCGTTAGCTTTTGTCAATTAACTTATACTTCATTTACCTTTGTATATATATATATATATAAGCATAATCCGCTAGATTCCGGGGTGGGTTGCTAGTTAAAAACGATTGTTAGTCTGTACGTACCATTTCCTAAAAGCATTTATAAATTTACTTACCTACTCGTAAGTAATAACTTTTTTGATGACTTCAAAACTATAACATATTTAAAAGAGGTTGCAATCGTTTCACCTAGAATATGGCTGCTACACGTCAGAATATGGGCGTTCGGATTGCGGATGGACATGCAAAAGGCTGCCAGCGCTTACGTCACGATCGATAAAGACTTCAATATCCCAATCAAATACCTAACGCGGTCCCGCGGCTGTCAGGGAGACTTATCTTAATGCCCAATTGACGCCGTAGTCCATGGACGTTTTTAATTTCTAATTAACACCGTAGTCTATGGACGTTCTTAATTTCCAATTGTACCTAACAAATAAACATAACTGTCGCTTATTAAATAATCATGTTTCATCTGTCTGGATGGGCATATACTATGCGGAGTGAGCGAGGCAGCAACAGACGCATCGCCTTTACGCACAGCGGGGCCAGGCGCGGGACGCGCGGGTGAATTCTACTTTTTTCCTGGCGTTATGCCCCCTCTTAAGCTAGTAATTTGGTATTTCAGATCAGCCACCAGCATGCTTTCGGTCATAGAAATATTGGGAAGGCTGCGGTAGGTGTCATCACCTAAAGTCGTATTAAAAGTATTATGACCATCCAATTCACGCTCTGAAGAACGAGTATTACTTATTTCTAAGGATTGCTGTGAGGGATTTCTCTTTGTCACGTTATTATTTTGAGAGTATCCGGTCCGTGACACTACTTTATTTATTTTACTAGGTCCAGCTACAATTATGGGAGATTTTTTTGTATGGTTATTCTTTCCTTGTGGTATTTGCGCAGCATTGTGACAAGCCGAGCATTTCCATGCAGTTTTGTCTTCTTTTGTCATCAAAAGAAATCTTTTTTGACTAACAATAGTTTTCAATATGTCGTATGTTTTTAGACAAGTTGCACATTTTAAGTAATCGTGCGATTTTATTTGTTTAAAAGCCATTTTATCTACTAATTACTCACTCGTACCATAAGAAGCTTGAGAATAATCCCATAATACAAAGCGCCATCTACTTTATTACTGTAGAAACGGGATTTGCGTTATCTCATTCAATCAATTCTTCGGTTGGATTGGAAGTGCGCTCTTTCGCCGCTAGGTGACCAATTGACATGTCCTCGACGAGGTCGTGAAATGTTGCGTATGTCTCATAACAGATGTCGCTGTATGTTGCGTTTGAAGTATGTCGTAATTGTTGTATTTTAGTAATGTCAATGTTTGGCGTGGGTTATGGCGGCAGTTATAAATTCAAATTTATGTACAAGAGGTTATTTTTGGAAATGTTTGTTAAAATTGACACAGCACACTATTGTAAATTGTCAGTAGGATAGGCACTGGCTTAAATTTTGGAAGTTTGTTTACTGTCACAGAAACTAATGGTTAAAAACGAGAAAACTAAATGGCTTTGGTTGAAAATAATATTCACTTATTTGTCCAGGATTGTTAATTATACGGATAGATAACACTTTCACTAATTTCATGGATCACTAACAATAAACTAAATCACTTTTGAGACAATATTACGACTTGAAACTATTTAAATTGAATTTAATACGTGGAACCGAAGTTAGCGCGATGGCGGCCATCGCTCCCTCCTTTTTTTGTAGGTAATTGAAATTTGTAGGTAATTGAAAAAAGACACACCATCGTTCCTTCGGGTATTTAAATAATCATATACAGAACATGTGGTGCCGGTTATAGGTTTCATTATGTTTTTTTTTTAATTACACAAAAAAATACGTTAGCGCGGTTCGTCGCGATCAAGTCGGCGGCGCGCGGCAGCGGATCACGACGGCACGTAAACGCTCGGACCGGACGGCGACGGCCCGCGACTGACAGCTAGTTTCGGGGATTTCGAGCGTTAGGTTATTAACGCGGCGCGCTCCACCCATTGCAAGCCCCTTGACCATATGACGTGCCCGCAGTGCCCGCTGGAGTGCAACGTATGGTTAGGTTAGTGCGACAAAGTACCAAAATGATCATCTACTTTTGCTGTTGACTGTAAAAGTACCTTAATATACAAATAATAATGGCAAACGGCAGAACACTTTATTGGCCGACTGCACTTGTTTATGAACAAAATGTTTCTCAATGGATTGAGGATGGGTAATAAGCTAAAATAGATAAGTAAGACTCGTGCTGAAACCATACTGTAACACTAAAAAATAAACACAAAAATAGCATAATATATGTATTTTTTAATCATTATTACTATTCAATATTGTTTACTCAGAGAAGTCTCAGTTGCCTAGTCTTCCATTACCAAATTACATTTACGTGTGAATTAAATACAGCCAACAACACAAATATAATTATCAGTGGTATTCACCTTTTTTATTGTTAGATATCAAATAAACTATTACGTCAGTTAAATGCGTCATTAATTTCACACAGTACAGTCAGCAAAGAAAATGGTCCGATACTTTTTGACTCAATAATTCGTATATCATGTTCAATAAACGTCGTAGACCACTTTTTTTAGCTGACTGTACTAGTCTTTAGGTATAAGTTTACAGTGATACTTTATATATATTATGTTCTATTCTTGACTTCTTGCTTATTACTATATTATGAAATAACACTATAATACATTTACTGAAAAATTTTGATACCTATACTCTTATTTTGAACGAGATGTAAGTAATGTTTCTCAGTCATATACATGGCTTTCATTATTTGGGTGTAGAGAAGAGCAGGATAAAATAAAAAAGACACTTAAAATTAGAATCAACATTTAGGAAAACATGTTATCCAGTAAACAGCAGCCATGCTTTTGTAATAAGTTTACATAGACTTCAAAGCTTGTATTGTACTACATGGGTACTAGACGACGTTATACATACTTATACAAGGTGGCCCATTCAAATCGGTCAGTATGGGAAAGTCTGAACTCTGCCTCCTGGTAGACCATCCGTGGTCTGCGAGGAGCCGGTCACAAGCCCGGACAAAAGAGGAGTGCACTGGTCACGTTGTCATCTAGGGGCTCGCTCCTTTATGACAACGCGCCCCCAAAAACCCCCAGGGCTAAGGTTGGAGGACGTGCCGAGGGCCCTCACAGGCGACTGTGGGCAGCGGGGGGTGGGTGCGGGTTGGGCTCGCAAGCGGACGAGGGGAGGGGGGGCATGGTCTGTGGTGTGCTTGGAGGAAAGGGAAGAGCGGAGGACGTGGGAGCCCCGGGGTGTCACGGAGAGATGCCCTTGGGGCGAACCGATCTCTGCTTAGAACAGGAATCCGAGGTAGTGGGAAAGGGAAGTGCATGGGATGGGGAACCCCGGGTTGTCAAGAGCGACTTCCTTGGGGTGAACTGACTTTGTGTACAGAACGGAACCACTACACCGAAGCAACACAGAAGATGCCTCTTCATGCCTGCGAGCCTAACCGGCACAATCGCTGTCGTGAACGACTGTGCGCAGGGGAGGTGGCGCTCACTGCGTACGGGAAATGTTGCTGGGTGGAAGTAAGGGAGCACTGCTTCCACTCAATTGTTTTTCTTCCCGCAGAAACCACATTAAACATGGAGAATCTTTTTAAAATCAATAATAAAAACAAACTAGACTCATCAGAGCCAAACACCGCGCAAGCGGCGAAGAAACCCGTAAGGGCAGAAGAGGGGAAGGGTGGGAAGCCATTAGGTGGACCCCCGACCGAAATAGCATCCAGAAGCACCAGGGTGGGGACCCCAGATGTCCAAGAACGTCTTGGAGGCCTGTCACTGACGGAGGAGGAGAAACTGCTGAAGACGCCGCCGAAGGAGAGAACCGAGAGGGAGGACACACCGGCACCAGCACAAGGGCAGTTTCATAAGTATGTGTCTAAGGCACAAAAGAAGAAGGCGAAACTAGCTCGCAGGAAAGAAGCCATCAAGGTTGCGTTTGCTGGGGCGGGGAGTGGTGTCCCTGTGGTCAATACCACGGAGGAGGCCAAACCGGGCCCCAGCAAGCGCGGCCTTAAGATGAAAAGGCAGAGCACGGATGAGGGGCACTCAGAGCGTCCTCCAGCGAAGCGCCAGAATCAGGGCAAAGCGGCCGCAGAGGGACCACGGAACGTCGCAAAGGCGAACCGTGGTCTCGCTGTGGCTGTGTGCCGTGAAGACGGGGTTTCGGTGGATGAGGCACTGGCGAAACTCATTCGTAGGAAGCTGACACAGCTTATCGAGGTGGTCGTCCTGCGCATAGTAGGAGGGGAGCATGACCTAGTAGCCCCTAAGTTCGCTACGTCGGGTTTGGTGTCGGAAGGATTCTTCCTTGTGACACCAAAGACGATGGAGACGAGGGAGTGGCTGCTGGGTCAAGACTTCGGGGAGCTGGACGGCCACAAGATAGTTGCGAAGAAGCTGGAGCAGACGAGGGTTCAGGTTTGGATTCCGGGTGACCTGGAAACCAAATACTTCCAGGAATTCTGTGAGACCTGCAGCAGAGGCAGGTCGCTTGTAACTTGGTTGGCTTTGCAGGATAAGTTACTCAGGGCACGTGGGTCGACACCACAATGAAGATACGGAGTTCCCAGTAATCTTTTATTCATAAAAGACACCAAGAAAATAATTACAGTATTAGTAAGTGTAATTAACGGACTAGTCTTATGTACAATTACTGCTAATTTAATATTAAAGTTATCACAGAGCAAGGAATACATGACAGGCCATTGAGAGAGGTTATGGCGAAAGAGAAAGGAATCGGAACTGTCAAAAATGTCATAGACATATATAGACGGGTTACCATAGCCTATAGAAGGATGGTTTGAGGAGATTATATTTCTAACACTTCCCCTTAAGCTTCACAAACCATCAGTTTTACATTCTTATTAAAAGTTAAGGCTCTACATTCATAAGTTTAGTAAACTCTACATGCTTAACTTTACCTAAAGGCTTTGTAAGCACATCAGCAACCATATTTTCAGATGGTAGGTATTTTACAGTGGCAAATTTGTCTCTAATTAAGTCTTTTACAAAATGGTATCTAATGTCAATGTGCTTACTTCTTTTATGACAATATTCCTTACATTCTAGGAGCTTATGTGCACTCTGATTATCATTATATATTAAAATATTAACATTTTTACTAGTGAGCTCATAAATTAAATTTTTAATGAAACATAAGTCTTTACACACATCTCCAATAGATAAGTACTCGGCTTCGGTAGAGGATAGGGCTACACATTTCTGTTTTCTAGACTCCCAATTAATTATATTTTTACCAAGTCTTACAATAAAACCACTGTATGATTTTCTGTCTAGCAAATTATTTCCGTAGTCTGCGTCTGCGAAAGCGGTAATTTTTAAATCACTACTCCTATTAAAATATAGGGAATAATTTAAAGTCCCCGCTAAATACCTAAGGACGTGTTTAGCTGCTAGCCAGTGACTCTTATCAAAAGCATGGTTAAATTGGCTCAATTGACTGCACGCAAATGCTATATCAGGCCGAGTACACACCGAGAGATACATTAAACTGCCTAACAACTCTCTATAACGAAATATTTCGTTATCAAGTAGAGCTGTAGTAGTAGAGTCACATTTATCTAATCTACAATTTACCATCATAGGTGTACTTACAGACTTACAATTTTCCATGCCAAAACATATTAATAATTGCTTAATATATTGCGTCTGGTTTAATTTTAAAATGCCTTTAGCTCTATCGCGTATAACACATATACCTAAACAATTAACAAGATCCCCAAGATTTTTAACATTACAATATTCTTTTTCTAATAAATTAATTAATGAGGACACACATTCTTTGTCTTGAGTAAAAACATAGAAATCATCAACATATAGAGCAATAATCGAAAGCAAATTGTTACGTTTCTTAACATAGACACATGGCTCACAGCGACTTTGCACATAGCCGTTATTAACTAATAAATTGTTAACATTCAAATTCCACATTCTACTGGCTTGTTTTAAGCCATATAAGCTCTTATTTAATAAACAAACTTTACTAGGGTCACGAATGAAACCTTCAGGTTGCTCCATAAAAATGGTCTCGTTTAATTTACTATTTAAAAACGCGTTCGCTACATCAATATGCTTTATGTCCATGTCAAGATCATTAGCCAGTGAGAATAATATTCTCATAGTCGAATGTCTTACGACAGGACCGAAGACATCATTGTAATCTACGCCCTTTTTCTGTGAAAACCCACGAGCAACTAAACGTGCTTTAAATTTATCCTTGCCCAAGGCTTCATTCTTGACTTTAAAAACCCATTTACATTTTACTATGTTTGTATTGTTTGGACGGTCTACAAGCTGCCAAACATCATTATTAATGAGAGCGTCATATTCTTTCTGCATTGCAGTTTTCCAATTATTACTATTATCAGATGCCATTGCTTCATAATAGGAGAGAGGCTCAGACTCTACGTGAGCCATGAGGGATAAATCAAAATCACCATACCTTGTGGGCATGACACCCCGTGTACTCCTGATGGGACGTCCTGTGCTCGGCTGTGCTGTGGCCTCTGGCACAGGCACTGGCAACTGCTCCCCGGACTCCTCACCCTCGCTGCACGACTGGTAGTGGTAATCAGGCGGGCTCATGGCCTGCTCTGGATCCTCAGCACTGCACTCTGACATATGCTGCGCCTCACCATCGCCAGATGACTGGTAGTGATGGTCAGACGGGCTCATAGCCTGCTCTGGATCCTCAGCACTGCACTCTGACATATGCTGCGCCTCACCATCGCCAGATGACTGGTAGTGATGGTCAGACGGGCTCATAGCCTGCTCTCGTTCCTCAGCACTGCTCTCCGACATATGCTGCACCTCATCATCACTAGATGAAGTTGATTCTGCATTCAGGGGCTCGACCTGCACACTGGTTGCCTCATCACCAGGGTAGGGCTCCAACACCGAAGTTCCTGAAACATTACAATTGTTGTATGAGTCATAGCTCACAATATCTTTGTTATTGTACGCTGTCCCTATCTTAAAATTATTATTATAGGGTATATCATTATTTAAAATTGTATTATTAATTGAAACATTATCAGTGGTTAAAATATTATTATTATTCATATTAGAATTATTATTTATCACAGTTTCAATAAAATGGACAGATCTAGCCTTAATAACCCTGGTAGGGAATTTGGGATCAATTAACCTATAACCTTTTGATTCTTCACAATAGCCAACAAAAATACACTCTTTTGACTTTTCACTAAATTTGGAACGTTTACAATCAGGTATATGGCAGAAAGCTTTGCATCCAAATACCTTCAAGTGGCTCAGGTCAACTTTGGAGCCTGACCACAGTTCCTCCGGAGTGGCACCAGACACAGCGGCAGTCGGGGACCGATTTTTAATATAAATGGCTGTCATAACCGACTCTCCCCAGTACCGCATGCCTAGTCCTGCATCTATTAGCATGCAGCGTGCCTTAGTGACAAGTGTTTGATTAAGACGTTCCGAGACGCCGTTTTGGCTAGGGCTATAAGGTATAGTTACCTGATGGACGATCCCACAATCAGCTAAATACCTGTCAAATTTATTATTACAATACTCAGTTCCTCCATCAGTTCTCAAACATAAAATCTTATGACCTGTCTGTCTCTCAACTAAATTTTTAAAGTCAATAAACTTGCTCATAACTTCACTTTTGTACTTTAATAAATAACCATAAGTTTTGCGACTAAAATCATCTGTGAAAGTCACTAAATAACGTGAACCACCCCAGGAACTTGGTTCTACAGGACCAAAAACATCAGAATGTATTAATTCAAGTAATTTTTGAGCTCTTCTCGCTTCTCCCTTAGGAAAACTTTTAACTTTTTGCTTCCCCTTAATACAAGTCTCACAATTCCTAAGATCGCAATCTTCAAAATTGAAATCTAAGCCATAAGAAATATTACGAAGTTCACACATACCTGCTTTGCTTAGATGTGATAAACGGCGATGCCAGACGTGCGCAGGCACGTCAGAGGTTGCATGAGCACAGTGGTGCTCCCTCGTAGCATCTGACGACACACCAGATGTGGACTCCTCACTTGTAGGGTCGTGGTGACTTTGCACACACGCTGAAGCTATGTTGTTCTGTGGATTGAAATTACTAACACAATCTAACACAAAAACACCTTCCCTATCAGAAGCAGTGGCTAAACATTCTTGAGATTTATTAAAGATATGACATTTCTCATCTTTAAATACAACTGTGTGTCCTTTTTGGGTTAATTTACGCACAGATATTAAATTGGTTGCAATTTGGGGCACATACATAACATTTTCAATTGTTCTTATAACATTATTTTTCAAAACAATTTCAACATTACCAATACCTTCGCATTGCAAGGTATCTTTGTTAGCAACAGTAATGACACAGCTAAAATTTTTGTCAAGAGTTTTAAAATAATGTTCATGCTTACACATGGAATTGGTACAGCCGGAGTCGACTACCCAATGTTCAGAGTTATAGGCAGCGAGCGCGGACACTGAGAGACTATGTTGTACATTATCACTCTTTCTTTTGTCACTATTTCTTAGATCACGTTTTAACTTAAAACACTTCGACTTTTGGTGATTCGTCTTCTTGCAGTAGGTACAAAACAGCTTTCCAGGACTATTTTTGCTGAACAAGGCGGCGTTCGCCTTGGCACCATCATTGGTTGTCCGTCGGAACTCTTCTTGTAAAAGCCGGGCTCGCACCATCTCTGTTGTAAGGCTGTTTGACAAATTTGCAGCTTCTAGACTCGAAACCAGTACGTCGTATTCTTGCGGCAGTCCAGACAGAAGTAGCTCTGCGACTTCCTCGTCTGCAATCTTGCGGCCGATGTCATCTAGTTTCTGTGCCAGCGTTGTGACAGCCTCGATGTATAGCTGCATCGAACCGTAATCCGCGTAGCTTGCACGATGCAACTGTCTTAGAAGAACCACTCTCCGGAAGAGACCCTTGTCTTCAAATATTTGTTGCAAGTTGGTCCATGCTGCTGTCGCAGTGTCTGCTGTTCGTATATGTTGAATGCAATGTGGTTTTACCGAAAGGCATATTCTAGCTAGGGCACGTTGACCTTTGGTCACGTCTGCCTCGGTGCCTTCAACCGCAGCCCACAAACCTTCCATAATAAGTGCATGTCGCATGCAGAATTTCCAATTTAAGTAATTGTCCACTCCGTCTAATTTCTCAAACGAGAATGTTGCGTGAGGCACTCGCTCACTCTCGTTGGTCGCCGCCGCCATGGCTTGGTTAGGTAAAGTGAGGTTATGTTACCTTAAGATAAACCGCGACCGATCTGTGTCTTCCACTTTGTTGAAGCTTGCGCTGGGGCCGGAACCTGTGAGACCTGCAGCAGAGGCAGGTCGCTTGTAACTTGGTTGGCTTTGCAGGATAAGTTACTCAGGGCACGTGGGTCGACACCACAATGAAGATACGGAGTTCCCAGTAATCTTTTATTCATAAAAGACACCAAGAAAATAATTACAGTATTAGTAAGTGTAATTAACGGACTAGTCTTATGTACAATTACTGCTAATTTAATATTAAAGTTATCACAGAGCAAGGAATACATGACAGGCCATTGAGAGAGGTTATGGCGAAAGAGAAAGGAATCGGAACTGTCAAAAATGTCATAGACATATATAGACGGGTTACCATAGCCTATAGAAGGATGGTTTGAGGAGATTATATTTCTAACAAATTCCTGTACGTCCAAAACCTACAGGAGTTCCCTGAACTCAAGATAATGAAATGGAACTTGGTGAGCAAAGAGGCGCTGGAGCTGGGTACCCGACTGACCTTTTCGGTGCCGGAGGAGGTGGAGGAGTGTTGGGGTGAGGAGAAGACGAAGACCCTAAACTTCTCCGCCACCAGCGTAAGAGTTAGGATACTCAGATCCAGCGTCAAGCAAGATCCACAGGAGAAGACCGGGGGAGAACCCAAGCCATCGCAGGAGAGCGCTGTAGCTAATGACGTTCATACGGAGGATAAGGAGAGTATGGACGTCGGACGTGAGGAGCTCTCCGAGTGAGGGTGCGGGGACAAAAACACTATACACTAACACTATGCAAAAAATTACACATACACGAAACACACTACACAAGAACATAAATACAAACACACATACAAGCATATGTCAAGTAAACCTCCAGCATTGTAAAGATGCTATGTCCGAGCTGGGACAGTATATTGGGAGGAACAAGATTGAAATAGCTCTGCTACAAGAACCATATGCATGGAGGAATCAGGTAGCAGGCCTGGGACATCTGGGGGGAGCTCTTCACTACAATAAAAATGGTGAGCTACCTCCTAGAACATGCATATACACTAGCGCAAATGTAAGAAATATGGGATGTGTAATGACCATATGTTACAGAGACCTAATAGTGGTGGAGACGTTCTTCATTGCTAAGGATGGAAGAAGACACAAGGTGGCGCTGGCTTCGTGCTACCTGCCGAGTGACGGAGAGGTGCCTACAAGAGAACTAGAAGAGACGGTACTACGGTACAAAGGTAAGAATATACCACTTATTGTTGGATGCGATGCCAACTCACATCACGAGGTGTGGGGCAGCACCGACACCAACAGTAGGGGGGAAACACTGCTAGAATTTATCACAAGCTATGACCTAGATATTCTGAACACTGGTAATACACCAACGTTTATAACTAGGGCTAGGAGAGAGGTGCTAGATATCACTATAGCATCGAAAGAAATAAGCGACATCATCAAAAACTGGAGAGTGGATGAAGAGGATAGCATGTCTGACCATCGGAGACTACTCTACAGTATTGAACGTCGCATAGAAAAGCTGAAGATAAGAAATCCACGGAAAACGGATTGGACGAAGTATGAGGAGGAACTAAGCAAACGGATCCGAAGACACAACAAGTGTGAAGGGCCGGAAAGCTTAGAGATAGAGGCAATGACACTAAAAGAAGATATCATAGAAGCATACCACAAGGCATGCCCAGAAAGAATAGTAAGGACAGGCAAGGGGCAACCTTGGTGGAACAAGGAGCTACAGAAACAAAGAAAGAAAACACGCAAGGCAATGAGAACTGCAATAAAAAAGGGCGATACTCAGAGCTGGGACGTGTATAGAGAAGTTCGAAATAGATATACAAGGCTCAGACAGAAAGCAAGTAGGGAGGGCTGGAGAAATTTCACGGAGAATATACACAGCTACTCAGAGGGGGCACGAGTTGTGAAACTGTTAGCAGGAGAGCAGTCGTGCCAGCTGGGAAGTCTGAAAGTAGATGGAGAGCTAATCACAGATTCGGGGAAAATACTAGAAACCATGCTAAAAACACATTTCCCAGACTGTGTAGAGGAGACAGGAAAGGAGGATAATACAGCAGGAGGTATTGCTCCGGACTGGATAGCGGCAGGGGAGGTTGTGGAGGAGGAGAGGTTGGAGTGGGCGATCAAATCCTTCGCACCCTTCAAGGCTGCAGGCCCGGATGGAATACGACCTGTACTGTTACAAAGAGGATATGAGTATATTAAGGAGAAACTGATAGAACTCTACAAGGCGAGCTTAGCCACGGGCTACATACCTAAGAGCTGGAGAGAGGTGAGGGTGGCGTTCCTACCAAAGCCGGGAAAGAAAACGTACCAAGAAGCAAAATCATTTAGGAGCATAAGTCTATCATCATTTGTACTGAAAACACTTGAAAAAATGATAGATGCAGCAATAAGGAAGAAAATGCAAGCTAGTAGGGACCCTCTACATGGGAACCAACATGCTTACATGGTAGGAAAATCGACGGAAACAGCTCTACATAACCTAACGGTGAGAATAGAGAGGGCCCTCGATGCGAAGCAATATGCACTGGGATGTTTCTTCGATGTGGAGGGAGCCTTTGATAGGGCAACCTTCAGGGCTGTCGAGGAAAGCCTCAGAAGAGAAGAAATCCGGCCAGCCATATCGAACTGGATATGTAAGATGCTAGAAGGAAGAGCTATCGTGGCAGAACTAGGAGGAATCATAAAGAGAATAAACCCAAAAAGAGGGTTCCCGCAAGGGGGATGTCTCTCCCCTTTGATGTGGTGCCTTCTTCTAGACTCGCTGATAAAGAAAGTCAATGGAGGGGGCGTGTATATACAGGCCTACTCTGATGACGGAGTGCTAGTAGTGAGAGGAACCGTCCTGAACATCATAAGGGATATAATGAATAGAAGCCTTAGGCAGGTGTTGGGATGGTGCAAAGAGAGGGGCCTAGATCTAAACCCCACGAAAACCAAGTTGGTGTTATTCACCAACAAGAGGAAGGTGGGGAAGATGGACCCAATTAGAATACGAGGAGAAGAACTAGAGAGGGTAAAAGAGATAAGGTATCTAGGGGTAACGCTAGATGATACTCTTAGATACAGAACCCACATCAAAGAACAGTCAGCAAAGGCTATAAGAACGCTGTATCAATGTAAAAGAGCAGTGGGAAGAAAATGGGGGTTGAGACCGCAGATAGTGGGCTGGATATATAAAGCGGTTATACTACCCAGGATGCTATACGGAGCCATTGTGTGGTGGCACAGGGCTCAGGTTAAAGAGTATCAAAAGGAGATGAATAAAGTGCAGAGACTAGCATGCCTAATGATGACGGGGGCTATGAGGACAACCCCCACACAGGCAATGGAGGTGATGCTAGGGTTGAGGCCGCTTCAAATTGAAGTGGAGAAGAAAGCCATGGAACAGTGGTATAGGATAAAAGCGTGTAAAGAGTGGAGAGGAAGCTGCGTGGACAAGAGACACGCGCTGATACAAAAAGAAGCGCTATCAAAGCTAGAAATGCTGATGGCAAATAACGACCTTATCAAAAGGAGGGAGATGTTTGACAAAAAGTATAGAATACACTTAGGAGAAAGAGACAACTGGAAAGTAGATATCCAGCATCCTGCGACAATCTGCTTTACAGATGGCTCAAGAAGAGAGTCTACTAAGCTAGCGGGAGCAGGCATAGTGATACCCAGGCTAGGGACAAGAGAGTCCATGGCACTGGGCAGATACACAAGTGTCTTCCAAGCGGAAGTGTGTGCGATCACGCGGTGTGCACAGATAATAAAAGAAGAAGTGAAGCAGACTGGATCGATTGTCATATACACGGACAGTCAGGCATCGCTGAAAGCGCTAAAGAAACCAACGGTTACATCAGCGTTGGTAGAAGAATGTAACAAGACGCTAAATATGATAGGAGAATATCACAAAGTCACGGTAGCCTGGGTCCCGGGCCACTGTGGAGTGATAGGCAATGAGAAGGCGGACGAGCTGGCCAGGATTGGAGCGGGGAGGGAACCTATGGGCCCGGAACCAACACTTCCAATCTCGGCCGCTGTCACAAAGGGAGTAATAGCAAAGATAAAGGAGAAAGAGGCAGAAATGCTGTGGGAACAAGCAACTGGATGTAGACAGTCAAAGATGATATTAGGTAGTATAAACAATAAGAGAACTAGATACCTCATGGGTCTAGGTAAGAGCAATATGAGGTTGTTAACGGGTATAATCACGGGGCACAACACTCTAAACAGACACCTTAATATTTTAGGGATAAGTAGAGACTCCTCCTGCCCGCACTGTGGGGAGGAGGAGACAAGTAAACATGTATTAGCAGAATGTGTAATGTACGCGGCAGCGAGATATAACACATTCGGCAGAGATGAGTTAGAGGAGAATGAACTGAGGGATATCAACCTCAAAGATGTCCTTCTGTTTTGCAGGAGCATAGGAAGATTTGAAGAAGAATGCGGTGCGGGAGCGCTGCCGGAACAGTAACCCTTAGCTCCAACGAAGGGGAATTGGGCTGAATGAACGCCTGGAGTGATCGACAGCCCGCCTGACCGGCCAGGCGTCCCCCCCCAACAACAACAACAATGGGAAAGTCTGAAACTATAAGACATACGAAGATTTGTTCTTAGGAACCATGTCACCGATTTTGATAAAAAGAAAAACTGCATTCATACATTTGAAAAAAAAACACTGTACCCAGCTAGGGAATCGAACCCGGTTGTTTTGAAAAAATAAACTTACACTATTTCTATTCAGATATCGTTTGTGTAGGTCTTAAGCAGTAAATGTCTCTAAGAAACATAATGTCTAAAATGAATAAAATGCATTTTTTTCACATACTTTAATTTATCATAGTAGGTGTTCAAAGTGACCACCGTTACAATATTCAACAAGTTCAGGCATGTAAAATTGTCTCTATGGTTGTTTGTACCTCTCTACTTGTAAAATCGGTGACATGGTTCCTAAGAACAAATCTTCGTATGTCTTATAGTTTTAGACTTTCCCATACTGACCGATTTGAATGGGCCACCCTGTATAGATAAATACATAATTAAATACATATATAACATCCAAGACTCAGGAGCAAATATTTCTGTTAATTAAACAAATAATGCCCCAACTGGGATTCGAACCCGGGACCTCTGGATTCATAGGCAGGGCCGGTATACTACCAACTAAGTCAAAGTGGTTGTCAGTGATACTTTACAACTCAATAGTAAGAAGATGTACTGAAACTACTAAGAAGATGTACCAAATTAAGCATTCCTCAACACAAGACTGCGTTTTTCAGAGGAGGTTTCAAATTTGCTGCTTCCAAAATTTGGAACGACTTACCACCACCCTTGCAAGAGCCTATGCCGTTATTCAAATTTAAACGATTAACGCAAGCACACCTCCTAGATACGCAGGGAAAATACCTACCTCGCAACAAAATAAACCGCATTAACTAAACAATAACATGAACTACACACGCACGCAAACACAAACACACAATTTTGCACACAGATCGACCATACACGTAAAACTATTATCTCTTGAGCACGGAAACTGCTTCATGTTGTAAAAGTAGGATAGCGACCACTCTCTAAGGGACCAGTTTGAAAACCAGCGCTGGGCTGCTAAGCTTGGCACATGCTGAAACTGGGACCCATTTGCCACACTTCTTGCATTATAATATTTGTATAATACCTAGTCTAGATAAGTTAATTTCTTTTTTTTTCTTTCACATTGATATTTTATTTGTTTTCTTAACTTTATTTGTCTCATTCTTGTATGTGTTCCTTAATGGCAAATAAAGAAATTCTTATTCTTATTCTTATAGTATAAACAATGAATCCTGTACTAATCCGAACTGGCTGATTAGTGATTGTTCTATCTAATAGATTTTTAACACTTTCACTGCCAACGATTTCGTAGCGCTACGCTCGTAGCCAATAACATGCGAAAAACTGTATGTAGCGGAAAGCGCTTAGAGTCAAGCGCCCACCCAGCGCGCTCCTGGCACTGAAAGTGATAATTGACGCTGTGACAACAGGCAAATGATAATTAATTTCTTCTTCTAGCAAGGTGGATTTGCCAATATCAAGTTTTTTCTCAACATATTATGCACAAGATTTGTCGGTCTGAGAATATTAAGCAAGATTTATTATTATAAGAAGCAAGGAGTAGAAGCCAATCATTTATTAAAATAATAATAATTTCTTTATATCATCTTCCAAGTTAGAACAATATTTTCATGATTTAACCGTGGTACCACTGCTTTTGTACCACAGGTAATTTTTTTACCCGTCGTCCCACCGTTCTAAACAGTGTTTGCCAGTGGGTCTACGGGTAATTTACTTTTTCCCATGGTCCCATGATGCGATGTGCTTAAAAATGTTCGGTTCTTAACCTTTTCGCCGCCAGACATCAAAGTAATTCGCCGTGCCCCTGACGCCACAACGGTAAAAAAATGATGTGTAAATAAATAATGCCAATATAAAATTGGGCAGCTTCTCAGTAGTTTTTCATTAAAAAAAAATTGTCGGCCAGTGCCGTCGTTGGCGTCGGGGTGACGATTTTACGTTGACGGCTATGGCCGACCGTGGCGTTCAAAAGGTTAAGGGCCGCAATTCTACTAACACTCCTCCTCGCTCCGCTCGTCGTCGTACCTAACTATTCTGTAGAAAAAAAATTGTGATAACATAACATTTCAGTAAAAATTACGAACATAGACAAACCATGGTGGGACCATGGGGAAAAGTAAATTACCCATAGACCCACTGGCAAACACTGTTTAGAACGGTGGGACAATGGGTAAAAAAAAAATTCCGTGGTCCCCCTGTGGTACCACGGGTAATACCCCATTATTTTCCTAGGAGTAATCCGCTATCAGATATTAAAATAATAATTTGATATCAGATCTTTTTCTTGAAAAAGGACCAGATATTAATTCTATGTCAGGAAAAATATTAGTAGAGTGATACTTTTCTGTGATTGTTTTCAATTCATTGTTGAGCTTGCTGATCTGGTCACTGCTTAAATAATTTAAAGTTATCTGGACAGTCTCTTGCTTGCAGACTGGACTTTCAGTTTCATCTACAGGATTTCTCTTTGTTGCTATAGTCTCTTTTACTAACTCTTTCATTTCAATCATCTCTGATATGATTTGTTTAAATTCCCCATCCATCCAATTGATGTGTTCAGAGCTGAAACAAGTTGGGGATACCTGGATATTTTCTCCTTTGCTGATTTCACCAATAATTTCATCAATACATGTTTTTTTTGTTCCAAGCATTCCTTTGATTGTCTCTTTTATTTCACTTATTTCTGCCATGATTTGTTTCAAGTCAACATTGAGATGATTAATCTGTTCGATGTTCAAATAAGACGAGGATATCTGTGCAGACTTGTGTCTATCGACTTCTTCATGTTCATCTTTTAATTCTACTGGCTCTTCAACAACAAAGACTTCAACATTGTCACTGTTCCTACAAGTGTTATTAGTTTTGGATGTTATCTGAATTTGATTTGTATCGTCATTTACCAAAACAGCCTGCTTGTTGTTGTCATTGCATTGGGGTTTGTACAACATGACAGACAATTCCTTGATGTTGGTGTCAGTTTCATCATTGCCAAATAACAGTTGGTTGTTTTTTGTTACCTGTTGTTCAAGTCTGTCTAAAGTTACTTGCTGTTGGTCCACTTTATTGTTGAGGTCAGACAACTTGTCATTTATGTCTCTCATATATTCCCTCTGGGCAGTAAAATCCTGTTGCAACTGTTTCAATACTTCCACCATAATATTAGCAGCCATATTTTGATAGCAAAACGCACTGAGCATATAATCACTACGTTTGCAAAACCAATACCAGCCTGTACAGTGTTCACATATGTCGAATGCAAGGGTTAATTAGCAATGAAATATTTTAATACCTTCAGTGATATTCAACACCTTTTCTTGGCGAAATTACGCTGTTCAGCAATGGCTTTTGCAAAGTTTGCACACATGCAGAAATTATTCTTTGGTTTTCGAAAGATTCACTTTGAAAAAAACTTATTTTATTGAAATAAGAATTACTTTAATAACACGTTTGGGCACGATGGACACGTTCGTTAAGTTCGTTTTACTGTTTTAGGAAAAAGGGTAGAATGGATTTGGAGGGAAGTTTGTACTTAATATTGCCAGTGCACAATAAAAAAGCTATCTACAGACGTAGCGATTGCACTAAAATTTATCATCGCGATTTGTGACAGTGACAGTGGAATTTGAGACTGACGAACTGACGAAGAGAACATACAATGTACCTAGTATAGCTATTGGCTATGTGCACGTCTGAAACGTCAATCAAGGGTCCCAGGACAATATCAAATAATCACATGAATATTTTATTTATTTTAGTAAACGAGAAAAACACCTTACTGGAAATATTACCAAAATAAATAAGAAAATAAATATATAACTAATTCCTTACTGACTAAAGATAAAAATAACCTATAATTATCAAAAACACACACACTCACTCTCAACACAGCGCATCTCCAAGTCAATAAAGGGTCGGCAACGCACTTTAAATTCCTCTGGAGTCGTAAGTGTACATAGGCTACGGTGTCTGCTTACCATCAGGCAGGCCGTAAGCTTGTTTGCCACCGTCGTAGTACAAAAAAAAAACCTATAGTTATCAAAAACTTATAAATTAAATAATTTAAAATAAGGGGTCACCCCGCGGCATCGTGCTAAAGATCCTGGCAGCATTTCCTCGCACTACTTCACACATAGTCAATAGCTCATAAATTCATATACATACAAACATGAATGAAAATGACTTAAGAATAAGACCTGAATCACGCTGGCGCGGCCTGCGGCCGCATTCAATAGTAACTTTGACAGCTAATGACAAGTTTACTGTTGTGCGCCGCGGCCAGGCCGCGCCTTTGGGCCGCGCCAGTCTGTGAGAGGCTTGAAATGTTAAATTAAATGCGAACACACCTGGTAGTGCCCGCCCTGACTCATATTTTCTTCCAACCTACTTGCATCACTGTCGGTTGTTGTAATAAATTGTAACGTTTGTAACACACTTAAGACAGAAAGTGACTTACGCATAGTCCACAGAAGACAACTTTTTCAGGTACTCCAACTGCCGCGGCGTTAGTTCCCTGAACCCAAACACCGCCTCGGCCCACACCGGGGTCTCTGACTTTTCCTGAGACAGCGCGTATACCGGCATGAGACACACGTTGTAGCCGCTCTCTAGCCAGCACGAGTGGAGGAACTTGTAGGTTTCACCACCCCATTTGCTGAAAATGAAAATATAGTACAGTGAATCCTCAAACCGATAAAGGGTTGGTAATAAAGGAAAAGTAAAAAGTAAAAGTAGTTTATTCTTCAACTTACGATTTTATACGGTTTGGTCCACTGCAACCCTTCCTGAATTCAGAACCTTTAGAGCGGGACGTACTTATATGTTAAAGCGAGAGGCTTCAACTCATGCCGGCTTAACGACCCTCACTATGTGTAAGGGTATGCGCCCACGAGCAACTTATGTCTCCGTGAAGTCTAGTCTATAAGTCTTTAGTCGCGCACACGTAGCGACGCGACTACGTGTGCGCACTTCCATACTAACCCATAGACTTGATGTGAGAGACAAAATAGTCGCGGAGACAAAAGTTGCTCGTGCGCATAAACCCTAAGTAGGCGGACATATTATGTACTCACTTAAGAAGATGAGACGATGTGTCCCCACAGCAGTATGGGTACCAGAGGCCCCCAGACCCATCTCCAGTCGTATTCGGAGACAAAAGTTGCTCGTGCGCGTATACCCTAAGTAGGCGGGACATATTAAGATGTGTACTCACTTAAGAAGATGAGACGATGTGTCCCCACAGCAGTATGGGTACCAGAGGCCCCCAGACCCATCTCCAGTCGTATTCGGAGACAAAAGTTGCTCGTGCGCGTAAACTCTAAGTAGGCGGGACATATTAAGATGTGTACTCACTGAAGAAGATGAGACGGTGTGTCCCCACAGCAGTACGGGTACCAGAGGCCCCCAGACCCACCTCCAGTCGTATTCGGAGACAAAAGTTGCTCGTGCGCGTAAACTCTAAGTAGGCGGGACATATTAAGATGTGTACTCACTGAAGAAGATGAGACGGTGTGTCCCCACAGCAGTACGGGTACCAGAGGCCCCCAGACCCATATCCAGTCGTATTCGGAGACAAAAGTTGCTCGTGCGCGTATACTCTAAGTAGGCGGACATACAGTTAGTAGCACAACTGAACCAATGTCCACTACTTTGATAAGTATCGTCAATTAAAACAAAAAGGGTTAAGAATAATGTTTCCATTGAAACATTATTCGTTAGCATGAATTGTAGGGATAATCTGCCGTTATGTAATTTTAGATCAAGATATTGCATTTTGTCTCAAGGGTGACATTAGCATTGAATCAAATTTGCACCAACCATTTTCTATGGAAGTTTGTCTGATCTATCGGCTGTATCTTAGGAAATTGCCAATAAATTAACATTAATTCAGTCAGCTGTGTTCGGCAAGAATCAATAACAAAACTGTAACACCTTTGAGCAACGACATAAGAGGAGAAAAAAAAAGTTTAGTCCTCAAGAAACGTGTCAATTATATGTTTTTGTTTAACGAAAAAAATTTTTTTTTGTATGACGACCCCAAATTATTTAATTGTCTATAACAGTTAATTCTAGCTTCCTTAAAATGAGCACGCAACTGCTTGAATCAGACACGTACTTTTGTAGTTATTGTAGGGTTAGACTCGGTTGAATAAGGTGTCCACCATTCAGTTTCCATACTTATTTACATTGACTCACTTTCGCACCGAACTCTTTGTAGACAATAATTACCTCCTAAAATATATCTCATCAACATACTTTCCGAATCACTTTTAAGAGACTGAAATTGCCTATTTTAGATGGTTTCAGTTTTTTGGGTTGTCTTGTAAAAAAAAACAAATTATTAGGAAAATAAATTAGGTTAAAATTTCCAGTTTTTAGGTTTCAGTAGGTAAATAACTATAAATCGTAAGTAATACATTTGTACAGCAGTTTTGTTGCTCATTTCTAGGAGTAATATTGTATATAAAACATTTATATTTTTATATAGTTTGACATCTATTAAATCGAATCCTACTAACATGCGAATATTGACTCACTTATGCTACTAACTGTATTAAGATGTGTACTCACTTAAGAAGATCAGACGGTGTGTCCCCACAGCAGTATGGGTACCAGAGGCCCCCAGACCCATCTCCAGTCGTATTCGGAGACAAAAGTTGCTCGTGCGCGTATACCCAAAGTAGGCGGACATATTAAGATGTGTACTCACTGAAGAAGATGAGACGGTGTGTCCCCACAGCAGTACGGGTACCAGAGGCCCCCAGACCCATCTCCAGTCGTATTCGGACTGAACTCATCTGATAACACCACCACCTGTGGAAAAGAACAGGCGTTATATCACAGTGAACCTGACCTGCTACAGCGAAACAAAGGCGATCGATATTTTAATATCTCCCTCTCTGTCGTGCTTGTCCATTTGAGCGATAGAGAAAGAGAGAGAGAGATATTCGTATTTCTTTCGATATGGGTTCTTTACTCGATTAATATTATCACAATACTGGGGTGTATAGCCCTCCGAATCGCTAAACTTAAGTGGCAGTGGGCGGGGCACATAGCACGTAGAACCGATGGCCGTTGGGGCGGAAAGGTTCTCGAGTGGCGACCACGTACCGGAAGGCGTAGCGTGGGCAGGCCCCCCACACGGTGGACTGATGACCTGGTGAAGGTCGCGGGTGTCCGCTGGATGCGGGTGGCGCAGGACCGGTCATTGTGGAAGTCTTTGGGGGAGGCCTATGTCCAGCTTGCAGCAGTGGATTTCTTTCGGCTGACATGATGATGATGATGACTGGGGTGTCACATTGTCAATATGATCGCGGTTTTCAAAATTGTGTGGATTTTCCTTCAATATTCACTTGATTCGTATCGTGATATGAGTGTATTGCATGTAATAATTACCGTGTAAAAGGCCCCAATAACAAAAACATCTTCACTATCTGTCACACTCACAGTTGCTGTAGCTATAGTTGAAATTATCTAAAATTATCCGATTTTTCACAAAACTGCCATTACATTTTGAAATTTCTTGCTTGGATTGTAAAGTCGCTTTTTGAACGGACTAATTCAATACAATTCGGTCAAATCAAATAATTTTAAGTATAAGGTAAACGTCCCAATGGTAAGTAGAATTTAAACATTAATGAGTCATGTTTACTGTCACGTATAAATTTTCACGTATTTATACGTGAGTTTGCACCTTTTAAGTCGAATAATGTCTGTCGCCATAATTGCTATGAATAAAGATTGAAGGTGCTAAATATTGAGGCATCGTTGAGCACATTGGACATTTACTTTAGACCCGACCCTAATGAAAAATGAATAAAGAAAGCTGAGTTTAACTACTTGCCTCAAAATTAGGGTATTTTTCTTTTATCCTAAGCCCACAAGTTATTCCAATAATTCCTGCACCTATCACCCCAACTTTGACCATGATTGCCAAAAAGTCAACCTCAAGATTTAGGTAACACACTTTTAAAATAAAACCTTTCTTAACTTTTACAAGTTCTGTACTAACACTACTAAGTGGGAACTAAACTAGTGAACTTAATACTTAATTATTTTAATTACAAAGCAAATAATGTCGTTATCTAGGGTCAAACGGAGAGTAAACACCAGAGTTATTAATCGGCAGAAGGTGTCTTTGTTTAGTGATAAGTGATAACGTTAAGTTAAAACAAAACATGTTGTTTCTGTTATCTAAACAAATGTTGGCTAGGGCTACCGACTATCGAAATCGAATCACTCTTGAAAAGTTTCAAATTTTGCAGCCATTGTACCTACTTACTTTTCAAAAAATAACCAATTAATTATCTATCTCATGTAAACAGTAAACGTCCTTGTACTTTCATATAATGTCGTTCTTATAGTTTTAGATTTTACAGACATGAATGTATAATCAACTATAATCAACAGCAAATGTAGATAAACAATTTTAGTACTTTGTTGCACTATCGTAACAATATTGGCGACAGTGCGACAGTTGGGATGCGTCAAAGTAGTGAAAGTGACAAGGTACTAAAATGATCATCTACTTTTGCTGTTGACTGTACCTACTTGTAGCTGCCCGGCTAGTATGATAGCTTATACCGTCACGTTTTATGTGACGTCTTAGTACATTTTTGCCATATAACGTGACGGTATAAGCTATCATACTAGCCGGGCTGATGACGATGCAAAAGCTAAAAGACTATCGAAATCGAATCACTCCCGAAAAGTTTCAAATTTTGCCGCCATTGTACCTACTATCTCATGTAAACAGTAAACATCCTTGTACTTTCATATAATGTCGTTCATTATAGTTTTAGATTTTACAGACCTGAATGTACAGTCAACAGCAAATGTAGATAACAATTTTAGTACTTTGTCGCACTATCGTAACAATATTGGCGACAGTGGGATTGCGCGGGAACCTCAGAGTAAGGATTTCTATTGGCTATGTGTGTGTGTGTGTACGTAGTGGGGGTAAGCTAGGCGATCGCAGCGCACACCACCACCACTGCAGAAATGTGTACTTACCGGGGACATCTGTCAAATTTACTTTCACGTTTCCTATTGGTTTCTTAACGGTTTCCTACGATTTGTTTCGTTTGTATTTATTTGTTTGTTTTCTTATTTATTTCAGTAAAATATCCTGTGAGGGGTCTTTCTCGTTTACCAAAAAAAAAAAATATTCATGTGTCGTTGTTTGACACCTCTGAGTTTGACATTGCCCCGGGAAGCTTGACGTTTCTGACCTATACAACAAATTACACATACTTATCTATGCTATACAAGTTTCACCAAGTGGGACAGAAAAGCTCTTATGCAGCTAAATTGATAACTAGTCTTAAATGTCTGGCGGCTTACAATAAGCAACCTCTTTCATTTGGCCGGGTAATCGTTTATTGGCCTCAAACTATTTGACTTGACGTTTAGATGACATTGAGGCAAATAAAGAAAAGCGGAATTATGACAAGGACAACAAATGATATATTCCTCTCTGTCGCTCTTACTCAATTTAGTATATGATCTTCTCGCTCTTAACGGTATTATTATTTGGCGTCTACTCTGGGTACTCAAAGGCGGGAACTGGGATGCATCAAAGAAGTGAAAGTGACAAGATACTAAAATGATCATCTACTTTTGCTGTTGACTGTACCTATTTAAGATTGTTGTAGCTGTTGACGATGCAAAAGCGGTTCAATGACATTAATAATATAATAACTTTGTACTGATTATCTAAGGGAAAGGAGGGAGTTTTAAACATAATATAATTTATTGTATGTGAGTAAGATAATATTTATTGATCACGCAACCAGTCTAGCTAGCACAATAGCTATACCGTCACGTTATATGGCCGCAACGTTTTACAACGTGACGGTATAAGGGTCTTGCTAGGCAGGTGTACAATACTTATTCCTATTTATTGATAGCATAAAATAAAATTCATAAGCATAGCAAGCATAAAATTAAACCTAATATCCGAACGTACGTCAGTGACACTGACAGTGACAAATTTTGATTGATTTCATTTTCATTTGCCGGACCGGCTCAGGGTCTTTAGGAATCTTGTGATTTGTTTTGAATTTATTGTGAACATTATTTTCACCGAATTTTATATTTCACTAAGATTTTAAAATGAAGTATGCACTTTCGTCTATTATTGTTCATTCTGTAACATGGTGTAATAACTAATTATAATTTTTATATTTGTGTTTTAGGTTGACAGTGGACGGTTTGTTGGTGTATTTTCCTTACGATTACATATACCCAGAGCAATATGCGTACATGTTAGAGTTAAAAAGAGCTCTGGATGCGAAAGTAAGTATAGTACGAACTACTTTAATCTCTAAAATGTTTATAGAGCTCGAGAATTTTGAGGTTATATTTACAATTGTTTGTTTTTAATTTTTCAGGGCCATGGTTTGCTGGAAATGCCTTCCGGTACGGGAAAGACTATCTCCTTATTGTCTTTGATTGTTGCGTATATGATTCACAATCCTCATCATGTAAGGTAAGTGTTTAAAACAGACTATCAAGGCACTATGGGCTATGTTAACATTTAAACAATGATGTTTTCATTTCAAAATAACTGCAGAATATAATAGAAATAGAATGGAAAAAGAATATGCTACTTATCTAAACAAGCTATTCTAAAATATCATGTTTCTTGGATTAATAAAAAAAAACTTATTCTAGCGTTATATGTGCACAGATGTTGTGAATAATGCTTTCCCAACGGCTAAAATCGGAATACGACTACTGGACGGACGTCCAGACGTGGTGAGCGGTTGCATCCTTATGTTGTCAGTCTAACATTTTTTTGCACAAAGCAATTTGCTTCTTCTTTCCTAATGCGAACAGCTAAGGACTGGAATGTGCTGCCGCCATCTGTATTTCCTGATACATACAATCTGGGTCTCTTCAAGACAAGAGTGAATAGGCTATTACTGAACCAGCGAGCAACATCTTAGGCCTTGTCATTGCTTTCCATCAGGTGAGACTAAGGCCAATCGCTGGTCAGTCTATCATAAAAAAAAAAAAAAAAACATCTGTGTAAAGCAGATCCGCGCATATGAGTTGAACAGTTTCTGTCTGATGATGTTCTGATCTATTCTCACTAATGCACAAATCTGAAAGTTTGAGAGAGACAGACAAGTGACATTTGACAGGTCTGCACAAGTGCACATGTCAGTGTCTCCATCTTCATAACTGAAAATTGTACTGAACTAAGGTTGTGGTGTGTTAAGTTTATATGGGATTTAACATCCTGGTGTGCTTTAAAATTGAGACAATTCTTTAACAGCCGAAAAAGATTTCCAAAAAAGATCTGTCACATTCTAACTCATTTTGGTGCATAAGGATTTAACGAGACAACTATATGAAAAATCATCTGTATAATCATTAATACTGCGAGTCTGCTTTTCTCTGATGTCTGTGCATCTGATATGTAATAATAATAATAATAATAATAAGCCTTTATTCAGACATTTACAATATTTGTTTTAAGTACATGTTTTATAAATAGCTTTTAATTATGAAATTTAATAAATGATAAAATTCACTTTTCTCCTTTTATATTCCTTTTATATGTCTGTATGCCTTTTATAGGCAAAGGCCTCCCCCAACTGTCGCCATTTCTCCCTATCTCTCGCTATTGTTGTCCAACCTCCACCTGCTGTGGCTTTTATGTCATCGACCCATCTTCTAAGAGGTCTACCACGTTTCCTTTTTCTATTTCTAGTGAACCAGTACATTATTGTGTTCGACCACTTCTCTTTCCCTCTCACTGTATGGCCTGCCCATTGCCACTGCAATCTGATATGTAAAATTGCAAAATACTACCAGTTTTTATTCTGACATTTGACAAAGTTTCACATTAACAGACAAGAACTTGTCAATCATTTAATACGATAATTGATAGCTACTTCAGGTTTAGCTGTATTCTGAGTTTCCCCAATGGGAAGTCATTTACACTACACCTGTATGTATCTTTAGTGACTTAGACTAAAATATATATTATAAAAGTCATATGTAAATATAGTATGGTTTAGTTCGGCATAAATTATTGACCGAGCGAGCGAAGTGTCTCCGTTTCAGCTTTCAACAATGTTCTCCTCTACAGGTCGCATTTCTCAACCTGTTCTCGTGAAATTATGTGAGCAGGTTCGATAATTATACAAGAATTTTATTCAAATTAAAGGGAAAAATTGAAAAATTTAATGCTTCGAGCAGGATTCGAACCTGCGACATCTGGCATACGCGGCCAATTGCTCTAGCCTCTGAGCTATCGGAATTTTTCAATTTTTCCCTTTAATTGTAAATTTCCGTTAGCAGCGTTACTGCTTTAGTCCAAAATTAAGAATTTTATTGTCGAGTCAGTTTTTGAAATTTGAAAAAGAAAAATTTTTTTGCGTGATCTACAGCTCACAGAGCCACTAGTAATAACATGACAAGGGGAAAGAACATAGACAAATCTAGAATTCGATCGTACATATGAAGAACACCAGTTACAATAACAAAAAAACAGAACTTTGAAGATAATCGAAGAATGGTTTACAGAAAATTGATCTACTGCTCTCGCACAGTCCCAGAGATAGAGAAGGTTCTGGAAGAATTGAAGAACCTGATCAACTACTACGAGCAGCAGCAGGGGGAGAAGCCCAGCCTCGTCGGCGTGGTGCTCAGCTCGCGCAAGAACCTGTGTATACATCCCGAGGTACAGTTGGCACACAAGAAACCGCAAACAAATATTTGACCTGCAGGATAATCATGTAACTTTTCGATTGTACGATAAGTAAATCTACCTGTCATTTTTTTTTACGTCACCACTTGGCCAAAAAGTGGGTTTTTCCGGACCCGCAGCGTGCGGAAAAACGCACTTTTTGGCAAGGTGTGGTGTAAAATAACATTTAGATTTACCTTACGCGCAATAGAATACGTTACGTAATTACCGGACAATTTTATTATACAGTCGGCCCAAATTTACAAGTTTTACAACACACTTTAATCCTATTTCCCTTCCATGACTCTTACGACACCTACTGCGAGAAAGAGGGTGGTGTTTTTTAACCATACACCACAGTGTTTATTAAATTATCGTGCTGTAAAATAATGTAAAAAGGCTGGCTCAATGTCAAAAGTAGTGTCTCGAATGTCATTCGAATGTTAAGGAAGTACAATAAAAAACTCAACTGTTGTACGTACGGTCGGCCTCACCAGGGCTGAACACCGTGTCGCTTTAACAGGTCTGCCCACATATGGAATACTGTTCTCATCTGTGGGCAGGGGCACCACAGTACCAGCTTCTCCCTCTAGACCGCATCCAACGGAAAGCGACTCGAATTGTCGGCTGCCAGCGTGTTTCGGATTGGCTGGACTCCTTGGCGCTGCGTAGAAATGTAGCCTCGCTCTGCATTTTCTGCCACATGTATTACAGGGGATGCTCCAAGGAATTGTTCGGATGAATCCCTGCCGCTTCTTTCCGCCATCGCCAAACGCGACAACATTTCCATCCTCACCACTTAGATGGTTGGCAGTCCTCAACTGTGCGTTTTCCCAGAAATTTCCTGCCTCGCTAAACTGTGGAATGAACTGTCGCCTGCGGTATTTCCGGACCGATACGACCTTCAAACTTTTAAGAAAAGAGCGTACTCCCATCTTAAAGGCCGGCAACGCACTTACAACCCCTCTGGTGTTGCGAGTGTCCATGGGCGGCGCTAATCGCTTACCATCAGGCGACTCGTCTGCACGTTTGCCTCCTATGTCATAAAAAAAATGTTATTAACTATCATACAAAATTTCCAACGGGTGAAAGCGACAAGGTTCCAAAGTGTCCTGCTACTTATGAGGTCTACTGTACAACACAAGCCGAATTAATCAAGCAAATATCTAACCAAAATAATCAAAAAACTAGTAAAAGTGTTTTCTATTGGCCAAAGTCAATCACGTGATCGGGTTGACGTGCTCTACGGATGGGGGTGTCGGCCTCTTCGGCGACACGCGACCGGCGCCGGCAAAACACACTACGACTTGCACATATTCGCATCATTTGATGCAAAAGCAAACATTCGTGACGTCACATAGTCAAAAGTCATTCTCTACCAGTCAACCATTAGGCCAAAACGATGACAAGTAACTACAAAACAATTGCTTATCCCACCAAAAACATTTCATGTAAAATGTTGCCAAGCCGACTACATAAGGTTTGCCCTGTGAAAAAGATATCAGATCTCATGTAGAGCTAAGCTTCCGAATCTACATTGCCTAACTCTACCGACCCTAACTTCAACAAATTCTACATATCAGTAAATATGTATGGCTTCGCCGTTTCGCTACCGTCGTGGAGGTGATGCGAATATTTAGTTTGTGATCTGAAGTAAGTAACTGAAGTATAAGTATATAAACTTCCATCCATTTTAGGGGATGGGGAGCGAAAGTTATAAGTTTATGATTTTTTTGTTGGTTGTATACTAAACTTAGATTAAATACCAAATTTCAGCTTTCTAGCACTTCAGGATCATCAGTGTGTCTGTCAGTGAGTGTGTCAGTGACGAAATCGGTATATTTTACATATCAATAAAATCTAAAGTATTAGAGCTATTCAATTGAGACTTTGTATGTTTAATTAGTCTATTATTGACATCATATCCTGAGAATATGAACTATCTGGTACATAGGAAACCAACTTTATGAGGAGGGTTCAAAAAAACGACGAAACACTGGTGGGAAAAAACGACGAAACATATATTAAAATAACTTTAAATATTTACTTTAGATATAAACATTTATTTTGTAGTTCCTTTGATTTAACGTAAATATGTTATTCTTGTATATAGGTCTCAAGAGAAAGAGAGGGCAAGTTAGTAGATGGCAAGTGTCACTCTCTCACCGCCAGCTACATACGGGACAGACATGAGAGGGATCCGGAAGTGCCGATATGTAAGTCATCTATAATGTTGTTTTCATAAACCATTACTGATAGTTACTCAGCTGTTCGCGCGGCGCTATGTGCGCGTGCGCTTCTAATTGCCGTTGTGCGCGTGCCTGCGCTTTGTAACTACGACTGCCGCATCGCTGCCACACAAATAAAACCTGCGTAGTTTGACGACGTATATCGTCGTCTAGTACCCACAGTACAAGCTTTGCTTAGTTTGGGACTAGGTCGATTTGTGTAAGATGGTCCCCACTATTTATTTATTTATTTATTAGTTACAAGCGCACGCACACAGCGCCACGCGCACAGCTGAGTTAAACTATCTGTAGTCAGCTGAGTTGAACTATCTGTAGTCAGCTGAGTTGAACTATCTGTAGTCAGCTGAGTTGAACTATCTGTAGTCAGCCGAGTTAAACTATCTGTAGTCAACAACTTACGATGTTACGTTTACATACCGGTCAACGTTAAATAATGGCACCGATAGCTGTCATCCCATAGAAAAATGTTAAACTTTCCATGCAATTACATTTAATCGAGCACGACTTACAATTACAGTTAGTCTGGTGGAACCCACCCTACCAAAAGAAACGATTAACTCCAAAGATGTTTTTAAATCGTCATTTGCTATATTCCCAATTATTTGGGCTCGGCGCAGCATGTCTGTCTACCTCATCATCCTAGCGTTATCCCAGTTTAGTTGCATCCTGAAGTATGCCTGGGGTCCGCTACCTAATCCCAAGAAATGGCGTACGCACTAATTTTTACTGAAGCGATTGCCATCTAACCTTCCAACCCAAGGAGGAAACTGGACCTTACTAGGATTAGGCTGGTCAAGTGAGTGGTCAACTATGACTGTTAGAAGTTCTCAAGCCGCCGATACGTGTAAATTACGCTCTAGATTAGAGATACAAATCTATGGGCACTGACCACACCTGTGTTAAGCTCGAAACACACAGAGCGGGTGCGGGGCGAAGGTGGTATTGCATTTTGACCTTTCCGACTCCGTAGACTGTCGATAGTGACGACTACTACTTCATATGTAGCGATGAAAATGGCGTAAGATTCATGTTGTTTCTTTCCAAGCTTTGTATCCTTCCTATAAATTACATGTAACTTTCGGAAAAAAAAACAAAACTGACGTTTGTCTGAAAAATACAATCATACACGTATAATACCTGTTTTATACTGTGTGTTTTACATGTTTATTTAATAATTAATTGACTAATCAGGGCCCGCACTTGTCATGCCTTTGACGCAAAGTTGATTTCACGTTCACGTCAGTACAGCATAGATTAACGATTCCAATTTATAAGTATTTCGTCATAATTGATAATTTCAACCTCTTTAGTTAACTGATATCGAGATATAATCCGAGCGGAATGAAAAGTCACCTGTTTGTATGAGAGCCAATACATTCCGAGTCACTATTCATAATCTACACTAATATTATAAAGCTGAAGAGTATGTTTGAACGCGCTAATCTCAGGAACTACTGGTTCGAATTGAAAAATTATTTTTGTGTTGGATAGTCCATTTATCGAGGAAGGCTTTAGGCTATATAACATCACGCTGCGACAAATAGGAGCGAAGACGCGGACGAAGTCGCGGGCAACAGCTAGCATAATATAATAATGCGAAAAATACAATGTATTATACACGTAAAAAACTTAAACCTGCGAAAGATTCAATCAAATGTCCGCCAGGAAAGATACTGTATTTTATTGAAAAATACAAGGACCTTTGTAAGATACATGTAGTTTTCATGTAATTTTCATCGCTATTCATATGTCACAAACGCTGCCGCCGCTCCGCTGTCGCGCGTAGTTTTTTGGTGCGACGTCGCCCGGACCACATTCGCTTTACCACCACAGCCTCCGCCCCGCCAACACTCTGCGCCGCGCTCTGTGCGTTTCAATTCAAACTTTAAGACGGCGCAGTACGATCGGTGTGGAGCGGTTCTCCATACAAACGTATTTAGGCTCTCATTTTAAAACGCCATGCTAGAATAACATGAAACTTTGTATACACAATGGGATTCGGCATACCTAGGTCGAAAATTAGTTTTTGTTGCTAGAAATTGAAAAAAAAAAATACAGCGGTTTTTTGAGTTTTTTACGGCTTGTATGAAAACCCTAATAATCGCTGTATTTTTTCGCCATTATAATTTCAAGCAACAGAAACTAATTTCCGCCCTAGACAAGCTGACCCCATTGTGTATACAAAGTTTCATGTTATTCTAGCATGGCGTTTTAAAATGAGAGCATAAATACGTTTGTATGGAGAACCAAACGTACTACGCCCTCTCAAAGGCAACCGTTTGTCGCAGGTCAGTTCTACGAGGGCTTCAACCGTGAGGGCAAAGAGTCGATGCTCCCGTACGGAGTATACACTATGGACGACCTGAAGCAGTACGGTGCCGACCGCAACTGGTGCCCCTACTTCCTGTCGCGTTTCGCCGTGAGTACAGTCGCTACACTGACCAATAAACTTTATCTCGTTGTAATAAGGCTCACATTGTCAATTACAGACCGACCAACGTAAAATGTGACATCGGCAGCTGTCACCAGAGAAATTTTGTACTTTCCATATGTGGTGTATGTCTAGACATGATGTATCATGCCATAGCTTAGTCGGCCTGTTTAGCCTAGTTGGTAGTGACACTGCCTCCGAAGCTAGAGGTCCCGGGTTCGAATCCCGGCCAGGGCAATATTTGTGCATTTAGCACGGATTTTGTTCCTGGGTCTTGGATGTTTTCTATGTATTTAAGTATATATTTATCTATATAAGTATGTATATCGTCGTCTAGTACCCATAGTACAAGCTTTGCTTAGTTTGGGACTAGGTCGATTTGTGTAAGATTGTCCCCCAATATTTATTTATTTATTTATTAGTCTGTAAGAAATGTTTGACGAGTAGACATGTAATGATAAGGGGCTTGCAATGGACGGAGCGCGTCGCGTTTTATACCCACCGCTTGCAAACCCCGGGGTGATCAGTCAGGCGAGAGGTGATCAGTCTATTTATTCTGTGGTTTATAAACCCACGACTAAATTGTTAATGAATTATTTGTAGCCTCTCTTGTACCTTCTTATGTAAGTAAATGCAGGGTATTACCAAATAATTTGTACCTTTCTAATATAAAAGAACGTATCCTCGTAAGAAAACTACGGCACTTACGTCGTTTTGTGTAAGGAGGAGTCTTCCGGTGATAACGTAACCTTTTTGGGCTATACTCAATGGCTATACTGTTCAAAATAATTTTCTATAAAAGGGGGGTACGAAACCGTAAAAAGAGTATCTTAATAGAACCGTAGGTATACTTTATTAACTTACTTTTTGTGTTACTCACTTACAAATTAAAGTTACAAGAGTTTAATGGAATTTCCGTTCACGAGATTAGTTTTATTATTGGTGTTATTCATTATGACACTGACATACCTACATGTGAAGTAATATGTACTTATTAATGTATTCATGGAGTGACAACCCCAACGCTGCACGTGCTGCGCCTGAATGAATACAAGTTATGCGATAGACAGAGATACAGAGAGTAGGTACGTTTCTTATGCCTAAACGCCGTTTTTGTTAGGAAGTTTCTGTATGTACTATTACTTATTCTGTGCTAATAATCAATCGCATTTTATTATACGTTCGTCCATCCCTATATGGCGACCCTGCCAGGATTCAATCGGATTTGAACGAACACCGCTTACGATTCCCATAAATCTGATGCGCTCTGATCTGACGGCCCAATCCGTGTCAGTTGCAGTGTGTCAGAGCATCACGTCAGATAAGTATGATGCAGTGTACCGATTTTATTTCAGATAATCCACGCGGAAATCGTAGTATACTCGTACCACTACCTCCTCGACCCGAAGATCGCGGAAGTGGTCTCGAAGGAGCTGAACAAAGAGGCCGTGGTGGTGTTCGACGAAGCGCACAACATCGACAACGTGTGCATCGACTCGCTCAGCGTGAAGATCACTCGCCGCACCATCGACAAGAGCGCATCTGCCTTGCAGAATCTAGAGAAGGCTGTGGCTCAGTAAGTTTCTCCCTGCCTGCCTTTCTCGAGACGGCAGCGACTTATCGAGCCTCTCTTTCCCTCTATCTCTGACCATCTCTCTTCCTATATCTGAGCGCTAATCCCAGTTGCACCCACACTACTCCCTTGCCGACTTTTTTACAGGGCGCCCCATGGTAAGTGCGTGCACAACATTAATAACGTGTGAATCTCATCACCCGCCGCACCATCGACAGGAGCGTCTCTTTCTTGAGAAGGCAGTGGCTTAGTTAGCCTCTCCTTCTGTCATCTGAACGTTTGTTAATCTCCGTTGCACCAACACCATTGAATTCGTTTGATTCTTGGTAGCTAAAGTTCTTTCTCAGCATATTGAGGGCATAGCCAGGGTCGCTCTGAGCGCCAAGTGCTTAGGGGCGCCAAAATGCTGATTGGAGAAATAATTTACGAAAATATATAATTTTGGCTAGCCCCTTTTGAATGGCACGGTATAAATCGATCCACCTTGATCACAAGCGGCACTGGGCATAGTAAATAGTTCACTTACGATATCGCTGTATTTGTCCACAGGATTCGAGAGGAAGACGCAGCTAGGCTTACAGCGGAGTACGAACAGATGGTGTCAGGTTTACGCGAGGCAGCTGAGCAGAGAGATGCTGACGCTATTCTAGGGAACCCCATCCTGCCTGATGAGGTGCTCAACGGTAAGAACTAGCCATCTCTTTTCTTCACAGAGCCCGTGAATAGGACAGCACGAGGCTTACAGCGGAGTACGAACAGATGGTGTCAGGTTTACGCGAGGCAGCTGAGCAGAGAGATGCAGCCGTTATTCTAGGGAACCCCATCCTGCCTGATGAGGTGCTCAACGGTAAGAACTAGCCATTTCTTTTCTTCACAGAGCCCGTGAATAGGACAGCACGAGGCTCACAGCGGAGTACGAACAGATGGTGTCAGGTTTACGCGAGGCAGCTGAGCAGAGAGATGCAGCCGTTATTCTAGGGAACCCCATCCTGCCTGATGAGGTGCTCAACGGTAAGAACTAGCCATCTCTTCTTCACAGGCTCCGTGAATAGGACAGTACGAGGCTTACAACGGAGTACGAACAGATGGTGTCAGGTTTACGCGAGGCAGCTGAGCAGAGAGATGCAGCCATTATTCTAGGGAACCCCATCCTGCCTGATGAGGTGCTCAACGGTAAGAACTAGCCATTTCTTTTCTTCACAGAGCCCGTGAATAGGACAGCACGAGGCTCACAGCGGAGTACGAACAGATGGTGTCAAGGCTACCCGAGGCAGCTGAGCAGAGAGATGCAGCCGTTATTCTAGGGAACCCCATCCTGCCTGATGAGGTGCTCAACGGTAAGAACTAGCCATTTCTTTTCTTCACAGAGCCCGTGAATAGGACAGCACGAGGCTCACAGCGGAGTACGAACAGATGGTGTCAGGTTTACGCGAGGCAGCTGAGCAGAGAGATGCAGCCGTTATTCTAGGGAACCCCATCCTGCCTGATGAGGTGCTCAACGGTAAGAACTAGCCATCTCTTCTTCACAGGCTCCGTGAATAGGACAGTACGAGGCTTACAACGGAGTACGAACAGATGGTGTCAGGTTTACGCGAGGCAGCTGAGCAGAGAGATGCAGCCATTATTCTAGGGAACCCCATCCTGCCTGATGAGGTGCTCAACGGTAAGAACTAGCCATTTCTTTTCTTCACAGAGCCCGTGAATAGGACAGCACGAGGCTCACAGCGGAGTACGAACAGATGGTGTCAAGGCTACCCGAGGCAGCTGAGCAGAGAGATGCAGCCGTTATTCTAGGGAACCCCATCCTGCCTGATGAGGTGCTCAACGGTAAGAACTAGCCATTTCTTTTCTTCACAGAGCCCGTGAATAGGACAGCACGAGGCTCACAGCGGAGTACGAACAGATGGTGTCAGGTTTACGCGAGGCAGCTGAGCAGAGAGATGCAGCCGTTATTCTAGGGAACCCCATCCTGCCTGATGAGGTGCTCAACGGTAAGAACTAGCCATCTCTTCTTCACAGGCTCCGTGAATAGGACAGTACGAGGCTTACAACGGAGTACGAACAGATGGTGTCAGGTTTACGCGAGGCAGCTGAGCAGAGAGATGCAGCCGTTATTCTAGAGAACCCCATCCTGCCTGATGAGGTGCTCAACGGTAAGAACTAGCCATTTCTTTTCTTCACAGAGCCCGTGAATAGGACAGCACGAGGCTCACAGCGGAGTACGAACAGATGGTGTCAAGGCTACCCGAGGCAGCTGAGCAGAGAGATGCAGCCGTTATTCTAGGGAACCCCATCCTGCCTGATGAGGTGCTCAACGGTAAGAACTAGCCATTTCTTTTCTTCACAGAGCCCGTGAATAGGACAGCACGAGGCTCACAGCGGAGTACGAACAGATGGTGTCAAGGCTACCCGAGGCAGCTGAGCAGAGAGATGCAGCCGTTATTCTAGGGAACCCCATCCTGCCTGATGAGGTGCTCAACGGTAAGAACTAGCCATTTCTTTTCTTCACAGAGCCCGTGAATAGGACAGCACGAGGCTCACAGCGGAGTACGAACAGATGGTGTCAAGGCTACCCGAGGCAGCTGAACAGAGAGATGCAGCCGTTATTCTAGGGAACCCCATCCTGCCTGATGAGGTGCTCAACGGTAAGAACTAGCCATCTCTTCTTCACAGGTTCCGTGAATAGTACAGTACGAGGCACACAGCAGACGCTATTCTTGCATTCTTGCCTTATGAGGTGCTGAACGGTATAATACTAGCCTACTCTGTTCCTCATAGCACAGATCAAAGAATACTAGTACTCATAGCATCCGCGAAGGGAACAGCGTGATCCTCTCTATTCTCGGATTCTTTTTCACGGATATTTGTTCTTGGGTCTTGGATGTTTTCTATGTATTTAAGTATGTATTTATCTATATAAGTATGTATATCGTCGTCTAGTACCCATAGTACAAGCTTTGCTTAGTTTGGGACTAGGTCGATTTGTGTAAGATTGTCCCCCAATATTTTATTTATTTTTTATTTTATTCTAAGAAACCCAGATTGTCTATGGAACACAGTACGGGGCTTACTGTGGAGTACGAACACATGATGTCAGGGTTACGCGCGGCAGCTGAACAGAAGCCACCTTGAAGATCAAGTAAACAGCAGAATCGGGGCGGTTGCTGCTGCCTTTGGGAAACTTCGCGTCAAGGTGTTCCGGTCACACGTTTATATTGCACTCCAAACCAAGGTCTCTCGTGTACATGGCAATAGTTCTAGTTCTGCCCAATCTCCTGTATGCCTCCGAACCATGGTGCTTCTTCCGCAGGCACATTAAAAACTGCCAACATATACAAAATGTTTGTTATAATAATTTGGTTCGAAGAGAGGCCGGCCGACACGCCAATCATTTAGCGTGTAGCACAGGCGGCCGCGACACGTCGCCGCGTGTACGTGTGCGTGAGCCGCCGATGTACCTTTTGTACGGAGTGTCCCTACTCTCTTTACCCTGTTAGTTTAGTTCAGATGAATAATTAAGCAACGTTTTTCCAGAGGTGGTCCCGGGCAACATACGGAACGCGGAGCATTTCCTCGGGTTCCTGAAGCGGTTCATAGAGTACCTGAAGACGCGGCTGAGGCTACAGCACGTGGTGCAGGAGTCTCCGGCGGGTGAGTCGGGAACATCATGATCATTATCTCTTGAGCACGGAAACTGCTTCATCTTGTACAATTAGAATAGCGACCGCTCTCTCAGGGACCAGTTTGAAAACCAGCGCTGGGCTGCTAAGCTTGGCACATGCTGAAACTGGGACCCATTTGCCACACTCGCATTATAATATTTGTTCCGTTATAAACTTATGAATACCTAGTCAAGTTAATTTTTTTACATTGAATTTTTTTTCTGTTTTCTTAAGGTGCAGGGTAGGGCAAGCCATTCTACATACAAAGATTGTGCAAGTTTTTTGCTTTAGTTTTGGTACTACAGCATTTAATTTTATTCTTTGTTGGTACATATTGGATATACGCAGAACTTGATGATGAAATTTTGCCTTATTACAAAAAAAAATACAAAAATTATTAAAATTAAAAAAGAATAACATCAAGACATAGCTAACAAAAAATAAGCATATGGACCAAAAATAGTAACTGGAGTGCAAACACAAACGAAGAAAAAATTGCACAAAGTTTGTATGGAAAGAGCTTGCCCACCCCTTCGCCTTAACTTTTATCTTTCTCATTCTATTGTATGTGTTATTCTTAATGGCAAATAAATAAAATTCTTATTCTATTAATTTCCAACCAGTGCCGGATTAAGGCTACTTGATACCCTAAGCAATCCACGTCTGTGGCCCGCCCTCCCCCACCCTAAAGTAATCTGTATTTTATTTTAATTTGATATACCCAGTGTCATTCTCACAGTAAATACGAATCTAATGACACCTCTCTCAAGCTAAAATGCATCGAGCGGTTCAGGCTGGAGAGCGTGCTAAACAATTATACATACTTACATACACACATACTCTCGAAAAATATGACCCTCCTTCGGGCGCAGTCGGGTAATAAATATCGCGGCAGGGCCCGCATTAAACAAATCCTTTAAGTATGTTAAAAATTCCTTGTTTCCACCAGGTTTTTTAAAAGACGTGGCCGCCCGCGTCTGCATCGAACGCAAGCCGCTGCGCTTCTGCGCTTCCCGGCTCTCTTCCCTCATGCGGACGCTGGAGATCCCGGACCCCGGCCAGCTGGGCGCGTTGACCCTGGTGGCGCACCTGGCCACGCTAGTGTCCACCTACACGAAGGGCTTCGTCGTCATCATAGAGCCGTTCGACGACAGGACCCCGACGGTGTCCAACCCCATACTTCATTTTTCGTAAGTTTACCTTACTGTCCATATTCTTCTACGTCATCATTCCAGGTGCTGGTAGCAAGCTTTACGACACGCCCACGCCCCCAATCCACTCTGACAGTCGACAGTCCATATTATCATCATATCAGCCGAAAGACGTCCACTGCTGGACATAGGCCTCCCCCAAAGAGTTCCACAACGACAGATCCTGTGCCACCCGCATCCAGTGGACTCCTGCGACCTTTACCAGGTCATCAGTCACCTTTTGGGGGACCTACTGCGCTGTGCCTTCCGGTACGCGGTCGCCACTCGAGAACCTTTTCACCCCAACGGCCATCGGTTCTACGTGCAATGTGCCCCGCCCACTACCACTATAGTTTAGTGATTCGGAGGGCTATGTCGGTCACTTTGGTTCTACTGCGGGTGGCCTCATTTCTAATGCGATCGCGCAGAGATACTCCTAGCATAGCCCTCTCCATTGCTCTTTCTTTGAGCCTTCTTACGAGGCCCATAGTAAGCGACCACGTTTCAGTGCCACATGTCATCACTGGCAACACACACTGGTCAAAGACTTTCGTCTTGAGACACTGCGGAATATTGAACGAAAAGATGTGCCGCATCTTCCCGAACGCTGCCCAGCCGAGTCGGATTCGACGAATAACGTCTTTCTCGAAGTTGGACAGTCCATATAGATCGGTCCAATCCAGTGAACAAAAAAAGGATGGAACGCGAGCTTCCGGAGCATTTATTCTTAATATACGCACGCGCGTTGTAGTACCAATAAGAAGTGGTTACAATATCAGCCGAATTTCTATTACCCAAAACAAATAAACGTGATTGGTAAATTTCAAAATGACTGGCTGTGATTTGTTCCAGACACGCGTTCTCATTGGCGACAATGAGAAAGCTTGTTTGGTGGATGGTTGCATGCAACTAAAAGTCATCTTCGTGGGCAAAAACGCCGTATTATTTAAAATTGTTATCTAGCTCAGAGTACCCCAGAAAAGACGTCAAATAATAATACCGCTACCGAGCGAGATGGTCATATACTAAATTGAATAACAGCGACTGAGAGGGATATATCATTTGTTGTCCTTGTCATAGTCCCGCCTTTCTTTATTTGCCTCAATGTCATCCGCGTCATGTCAAATAGTTTGAGGCAAATAAACGATTACCCGCCTAAATTAAAGAGTCTGTTTATGGTAAGCCGCCAGACGTTTAAGACCAGTTTTCAATTTTGCTGCGTAAGAGCTTTTCTTACCCTCTTGATGGAACTCGTACAGGGATCTCTATATTAATCCTTACCGTTAAGTGTCTAGTTTAGCGTCGACGAATTTTATTTTTCATATTTTTATACGAATGTGAGTGTTGAGCTGATTTTTCATAATATGAGACTTGATAAAATCTTTCTTTGTTTCCAGCTGTATGGACTCCTCGATTGCCATGAGACCAGTGTTCGCCAGATTTCAAACAGTCATCATAACATCAGGTAATATTATTTTTCTAGTTTCTGCTAGTTTATGGAATTCGATCCAGTCCTTGTGAATCTCTTCAATATGATATTTCTGAACCAGTAAGTTACATTCTTGGCTTTGTCGTCACTTTCGATTAGGACCCACCCACCGGCCCATCACAGGTTGGTTGTTCATTAAAATAACAATAAAACCCAAAGTTTTTTTTTCTCGAAGCGTTTCGATTAATTACTAGAGAGCCCCAATTCATAAATAATACCATTTAGCCATTAAGCTTTTATAATACCTGGAGTCACAGACCCGGACTAAATCTATCAAAATAATAGCCCATCTGATTCAAGTTATACCGCGAAATCACTCAATCTATAACTACGATCGTAAAAATAACTTCACCGGATGTCATCTATAAAATAACACGTCTTTGACACCCCAATGCCAAGGACTTGTTGTCCAATATCATGATATATACAACTGTCTAGACTCGCCTCACCATATTTCATTCATTATAATATCTTGGCATCGAGATTCGTGACAACTATGTGCATAATACCCGGGTATGTCCTAAAACTACGACCAAGACCACCGGGGGATGGGCAGCAGCATCCCTGGAGTGCGGTGGAGATGCTGCGATCGCCAACCCGCATGCCAAGCGTGGCGATTATGGCATTTACCCCCCATGAAATTGGGGGAGGCCTGTGTCCAGCAGTGGACGTCCTCCGGCTGATATGGTGGTGGTGGTGGTGGATGTGCATAATCGGAGGGCAGGCTTATACTGGTTTTTTGAAAACGAATTTGCCGTACGTTAGAAGGTCATTATCATAAACCACGTGCTCGGACATATTCGGCCCCGCTCGGCGATCCCCGCCTCGAGCGGCGCTTCGTACCCTGTTTTACGGAGCCATCTTTACGATGTAATTGTGTTTCTATACATTATGGTATTTTTATGTTTGTAGCCAAAATCTACTTGAGCTCTCTTTTTTTCTAATAAGCAGTATGAGCTAGAAAAGTTCAATTCAGTGGTCAATGCTTCTAAATATGCATTGCTTCTGTTTGCTATATTGTCTGTCTGTCTGTCACAGGCACACTGTCTCCGCTGGACATGTATCCGAAGATCTTGGACTTCAATCCGGTCGTCATGAGCTCCTTCACAATGACGCTGGCACGGCCCTGCATACTGCCCATGGTATAGTCATTTTTTTACGGATCCACTTCGATTTTTAAATGCAGGGGGTCTACTTCGAAATTCGTATGGTGCCGTCCCTTTCACTCCCTTGTCCTACACTGTATGAGTGAAAGGGACGGCACCATACGAAGTTCGGATTTCGAATTTCGGAGTAAACCCCCAGACTCGCACACGACGAAACAGGTAGGTATCCTACTTGTAATGTACTCGTATGTGAGATACTCCGCGGCGACCATAGATATAGTAGATACCACGTATATGTAGAGTGCTGTCTGGCCGAAACCGCGAGCCAAAAGAGACTCCCTTTGTCTTGGTGTGTCCCATTCTAATCAGGTAATAACTATATCTATATGTACGTAGATACGTTAAGAAATCAATCCTGATCTGACACATTGCACAAATATGAAATTTCTGATTATTGACAATGTTAAACATTACGTATATATTTTTAATATGGCAATGAGGGATACGCGAAGACAAAGCGTATTAAAAAACAATTATCATCATCATCTTGTTTCTTACAATTATCATCATCATGCCAGCCGAAAGACGTCCACTGCTGGACATAGGTCTCCCCCAAAGACTTCCACAATGACCGGTCCTCTGCACAGACATTAGAGAAAAGTTTACTCTGATATCTGTGGTCCTCTGCCACCCGCATCCAGCGGACACCTGCGACCCTTACCAGGTCATCAGTACACCTTGTGGGGCCCTGCCCACGCTACGCCTTCCGGTACGTGGTCGCCACTCGAGAACCTTTCCGCCCCAACGGCCATTCGGTTCTACGTGCTATGTGCTCCGCCCACTGCCTTTTTCTTACAAGATAAAGTTTATTTTTATTTGGCAAGGTTTTAAACGCACTTGGTCTTGTTACAGTGCATACTATATATAAAATCTTCGGTGGCGACTAGTGTCAGAGACTAGAGTCGTGTGTGCGTATCGTAATGAGAGACGGGCTTAAGTGGTGTATTATTCTCAGATAGTCTCAAAAGGCAGCGACCAGGTGACGATATCGTCCAAGTATGAGACGCGAGAAGACGTGGCCGTCATCAGGAACTACGGACAGTTACTCGTGGAGGTGAGGATTACTTCTAACTAATCCAACTTTTAGATTATATAATAAGACAACATTTAGATTTCAAAAGTTTTTCATTCATAATTCACAGTACAGTTTGTGATTTCTACAAATTCCAATGGGACTGATTCATATTTCTACAGATTTCTATTTTTATAGGTTCTGTATTGTACTCATTCAGAATCATTTTTCATGTATTTAGTAAAATCCATAAAGTACTAGTATTACGAAATAACTTAAATAGCTGGAACTTAAAATAAAGTAACGAAACGAGATCTGAGATGCATGAGCGAGCATGCTAGCATGAATGCGTTTATGTCTGGCATAAATCCATTGGTCCCGCTCAAACTTACATTTTTTTATTTAAAAATGGGATTGCTCTTGGCCAGCATCTAGCCAGGGGACAAAGATGAGGCCGACGATGAAGCGAGCTCACCGAGAAGATGCCTATTCAGTCATGCCTTAAAATAGAAATACAGACGCCGGAAGAGAATTCCAAATCTTAGAAGTGCGCATTATGAAAGATGAAGCAAAGCACTTGGTTTAAATTAGAGGAATTTCGACCAGGTAAGGATGGTAGCCAGCCGTACGTCTGGATGTCCGATGGAAGAAGGGGGAAGGCGGTATGAGCTCATGGAGCTCCTGAGCACACTCACCGAAGTACAATTTGTAGAAGACGCACAGACATGCTACTTTGCGTCTATGTGCTAGGCTCATTCTTGCTAGTAAGCTTCATATGCCACATTGGAGCGATTAACTTTGCGTCAGGCCATCCCAACGTATTACGCTTTCTGTGGAAATCTTGTGCAACGGATGTAAAGTCTACTGTGTTGTGCAGATAGCAGCGTGCGTGCCTGACGGAGTGGTGTGTTTTTTCACCTCCTACCTGTATTTGGAGAGCGTTGTGGGCGCCTGGTATGACCAAGGTATATTATACACTCATTTCACATTAATTTTATACATAAGCAATTATGTGTGCTCGCGGTTTCGCCCGTAGTAAAAATAGGTGGGAAAACTAGTCCACGTTCACTTTGTCTCCAAGCTCCATAAACTAAAATTCATCAAGATTGGTTCAGTAGTTGTAACACACAGAAATAGTTATTTTCACATTTATTATATAAGTGTGGATAGTAAACTGTCACAAAATTTTGTGCAGTGAATGGCAGCTGAACTAAATGGAGCTGCATGGCACATTTTACTGTACATAGATTTTCGAAGACATTGCAGACTCGAGGCACCATTGAAAATTATTCGAAAAAAAAATGCACTTATATGGGCTTGCCTGAAAGATGTAAGTTTTACTAGAAATATAGTTCACCATCATCATCATATCAGCCGAAGGACGGCCACTGCGAGACATAGGCCTCCACCAAAAAGTCCCCCGTCCTGCGCCACCCGCGACCATCAGTCCACCTAGTGGGGGTCTACCCACGCTGTGCTGCAGAAATATAAGTAGTCTTGTATATTACGAATTGAAGAATAAATCAAAGTTAACGCTGGTAGGATCGTTCGCGCGGGCCAAGTGCGAATTACATTAAAAATATCCTAATCGATAGATATTACACGACTGACCACGCCGTACAACCGTGCAACAAACTAAAACAATGTTGCATGTCTTCATCATCAACTTCAGACCTAGGCTCTTGTCGATGGAGCAATCTCCATGTATTTCTATTCTGAGCTTTTCCTTTGACAGCCTGATACAATACGATATTTACTTTTTCCTTAATTTGGTCCTTAAATGTTCTTCTATTTGAGGTGTCGTCAATAGTTGCTGAAACCTTCTTAAGGCCCCCAACAAGATAGACTGACCATCTGGACTAAATTGCAATGGACGTCTTTCGGCTGATAAGATGATGATGGTCTTCTTTATCTACCTTTCTTCCGCCTTCCTTGTACTTTCCCTTCCACAATTCGGTATTTCAGTGACAGTCAAATCAGCAACTTTTTATGAAACGTGAAAAACGCTTTGTATGAATTTTGTAGGGAAATGTGCCTAAAGACGTCACAATTTTCTATGGTCACCCTACGTCCTTTTTTTATGTTTATGTATTTATTTATTTTTAATTGTGTAAAGTCTCAAGTAAAGGCTCATGGCAGTGAAGATCGCCTTAGAGGGTCAACCATGTACGAATATTATAAGTGCGTACGCACCACAAACAAACTGTAGTGAAGATGATAAAGACGCATTCTGGGAGGACCTTAACAAATTTATCAGTGAAATTCCAGAGGATGAAAGTCTATACATTGGTGCAGGCCTAAACGGTCATGTGGGCGAAAACAATATCAACGCCGAGCAATGGCATGGTGGTTTTGTGCTTTGGTACTCGCAACGCAGACGGCGATAGAATCCTAGAATTTGCAGCGAGAAACGAACTTGCCATTGTGAATACATACTTTAAAAAAAAAGAAGACCACCTAGTAACATATCGGAGCGGAATACATAGGACCCAAATTGACTATGCCCTTGTAAGGCGAAAACACCTTGGCAAAATCAAAGATTGTAAGGTCATTCCAGGAGAGGCGTTGACCTCTCAGCACAGATTACTGATATCAGTCAATAAGCTAAACAAACCTGTCAAGTGCAGCAACAAGCAAATACCAAAAATTAAGTGGAAATCCCTGACATCCGCTGCGGGATCAAGATTCGCCCAAGACATGGAAACGTACCTTGGCACAAAAGACACCTCAAAGGTAAGAAACGCAAACGGTATGTGGAACGATTTGGAAACGCTCTGTAGAAAATCCGCAGAAACACATTTAGGGAGAACCAGGAGTAAGAGAGCCCCCTTCAAAGAGACTAAATGGTGGCAACAATCTGTCTAGGATGCTGCGCATGCTAAGAAGTTTGCATTTAAGAAATGGCAAGAAACCGGTGATGATGCGGATAAAGCAGACTACAAGAGAGAAAAATTCAAAGCAAAACGTGAAGTGGCAATCGCACGAGCCGAGGCCGATTCTAACTTATACAAAGAATTAGAATCTTCCACTACAGAGATCAATATCCATCAAGTCGCAAAAGCTCGAAATAAAAACAGCAAAGATATAACTTCAGCCAAATATATTACAGATAAAAACAATATACTATTAACAGAAGAAAATGATATAAGAGAAAGATGGGCAGAGTACTACCTCCATTTGCTAAATGTTAGCAACCCCAGAAATTATAAACATGAAAACCAGTCCTAGGTCCAATAACAGCAGTCACAACGGCAGAAATCACCAAGGAGATCAGAAAGATGAAAAACAACAAAGCCTAAGGTCCAGCCGAGATACCAATAGAAGTCTGGAAACATATAGGGCAACCTGGCATCGGTTGGCTAAGTGAGCTGTTTAACAGGCTAATGGCAGGTCAGAAAATACCAGATGCCTTAAAAGAAGCCATTTAATACCGTTTTACAAAGGAAAAGGCTATGTACGTGACTGTGGGAATTACCGAGCAATAAAGCTCATGGATCATACCTTTAAACTGTGGGAGAGGATAATTAACAGCAGACTTAATGATATTGTGAAGCTCACACCCAATTAGTGCGGGTTTGTATCGGGAAGAAGCACCTCTGACGCCATTCAGGCTATTAGAATACTAATTGAGAAGGCCAAAGTCAACAACACAAACCTGCATATGATATTCATCGACCTTGAAAAGGCATTTGATCATGTACCACGCGACCTTATATGGGAGGCTCTCCGCGCCCAATTTGTCCCACAGTCGTATATAGATCTTATTATGGATATGTACACAATGTCTCTACACAGGTAATCTGCCCAGCAGGTACGAGTGAGAGCTTCGACCTCAAGGTGGGTGTACACCAGGGCTCCACACTTAGTTACATTCTAAATTTAATGTTATTTTTCTAATTTTATTCATATTTAATTATTAAGGACTTATTAATTTGTATTTGTATTTTTTAATTTTTGTGATATGGGCTAAATGCTCGAATTAAATGATTATTATTATTATTAGTCCACTTCTCTTCAACAAGGTAGCCCCAATAGCAGAAAAGCTGACAGAAAAACGACTGAGATGGTACGGTCATGTACAGAGGCGTCCAGAAGACTACATGGTTAAGTTAGCGCTCGAGATTCCAACGACGAAGTGAGGACGTGGAAGACCACCTGCCACCTGGCAGACGACGGTTCAGCGTGACCTGAAAGAGCTCAATATAGGCGCCGACCTTGCACTCAATCGTGCAGAATGGAAGAAAAGGACGGGGAAGGCCGACCCCAAGTAAATGGGAACAAGGTCTAGCAGGATGATGATGATGATTTAATTGTGTAAAGTAACTGAAGTTTAATTTTTTCCAAGTATTTTCGTATGATTTGTTTATTGGTAACGTAAAAATATATTTGTGTTGTGAAATACCCTATTATTTTGATGTATTCGTTGTATGTTGTATCCTATAAGGCGTCCAAACATCCTCTTCCATTTTCAATCATCTTGGTCTAGCTGATCTTCGCCATCCGCCGCCAGCACCACGGCTTCAAGCCGTTCCCTGTCCTTTTGTGTCATTGTCCACGTTTCGCACACGCAGCATGGATGTAATGTCATAATATTTGTAGACTTCGATATATTTTACGATTTTTTTATATCCGGGCGTACTTGCTATGAGCGACTTTATATATTTTGTTAATTTCGGCCTGTTATTAATGCTGCAGGAGTCGTGGCGAGCCTGCAAAAGCACAAACTACTGTTTATAGAAACGCAAGATTCGGCCGAAACTAGTTTTGCGCTCATCAATTATATAAAGGTAAGAACAACTGACGCTCAACAAACTATCTGACCCATGAGAAACAACCCTTAGGATGACCACAGAATAGATAAAGGTATAGCAGGAACAAAAGTAAGAGGAAAATTTTGTCAAACGAACACAGCAGAAAAACCACTGTGTTTTGTGTGTTGGATAGGTTTTGCATGCATTTTTTAAAGAATTTACTCTTAGTTTCGTCCCTACTGCATATACTCATTTACAGAAGGATCACGCCTAGTCTCCCAGGTCGGCATAAAAAATAAATACTATGGGATTTGAACCACGCGTTTTGTATAATTTTGAATTTTCAAATGTTTTAAACTAGCTAGCTATCTTGGCTTAGTGACCCAAAACGGGTCTTGGCCTTCGAAACGAGAACACGCCACTTATCCCGATCCTGCACCACTGCTTGCCAATCTTTGTCCTGCAGATGACGCAGATCCGCCTCCACTGCGTCTTCCCAGCGATACCTGCGTCGCCCGACTGGGCAGTGACCAGTCGGTCGACTCAGGTATGCTGTCTTGACGGCGCGCTCCTCTCCCATTCTCTGTAGGTGGCCGAGCCAGTGATGTTTTAAACTAAAGCAAGCCAAAAGAAATGCAACTACTCTCTTTCTTTAAAACTTGATTTATATTCGATTGAACCATTTTGTTGTACCATGGGACTCAGGAGGCTAGAGGTTGACATTAGTAGGTAATAATGCCTTATACGAAAACACATAATTTCCTTGTGATACATAGAACATGTTATATGTCTGCGTTCCGTACAGGCGTGCGAGAGTGGCCGCGGCGCGGTGCTGCTGTCCGTGGCGAGAGGCAAGGTGAGTGCCATCACACAGTATACTTACTATAGTATAGCACTTTGGTATAGTATACTTAAGGTGCTTCTAAATTAGATGCCAATACTTTACGGGATGTTTAATTACATCAAAATAATTTACTTTTAATAGGAATTATTAAAGATTTTGCTTTCATTTTCCGAACAAAATTATTGTAATAAAATTTTGCCCAAACATAATCATGTCAATCTTTCATAGCTCATAAATTAACCCTTTGAACGCCAAGAGCCTATAAAGTGGTCGTGTGTCGTCGTGCTCACCACGCCAACAACCACTAAAACGATCGGAGTGAAGGTGTACTTTGATTTTGAAAAAAATATATTATGAATTGTTTTTATTGGTTTAAACGTTACATCAATTTTATAACGCAACAGTGCTTGGCATGTGAGTGGTCACTTCATTCAAATATGAATGCGATCAAAGGGTCAAAGTCGTGTTTGTACATTAATTTTATAAATTATCTATGCTAAATTTATTTATATATCCTAGCACGAGTCGCGCAGTTTGTATGTGTTTTGCGGTAAGTATGCTATCCCGCACACCACACTGGATCCACTGAAATTCAGCGCCGTTGGCAGTACCGTGTCAACTGCATTGCTGAGTGGAGGCCTTTTCGGTAGCACATCTCTGTTTTTTTAGTTCTTAAGTAATATTGTATTACTTTTAATGTGTTATCCGAATAAATAACTTCTATTCTATTCTAATTTGACAGGTGTCAGAGGGAGTGGACTTCGACCACCACCTGGGCCGCGCCGTGCTCATGTTCGGCATCCCTTATGTGTTCACGCAGAGCCGCATACTGAAGGCGCGGCTCGAGTACTTGCGCGACCAGTTCCAGGTGACGATCTACACGAAATACCAATTCTAATAAGGCAGGTCGTCTATCGCCATTCAGCGTGGTATGTACTGCAGCAAGTGTTATGGGCACCTTTGCGGGCACGGCGCGAGGGGGGCTCTTTGACTAGTCTTAAGGCGATGTCTTAGGCTAAGAGCGCTACTTCAGCGCTTCGGGCATGTTTGCTGCAACGCACACGGCATGTTTTCACAGCACTATGCGAATGCAGGCTGCGTCCCTGGTCAAGCGTGAGCGGGCCAGCACCAACACCGTCCTGGCGATGATCGCGGATAGGATTGACTGTCCTTATATCGTGCATTGTTGCAACAGACATGTAAGGACTGGTGTAGGTTAAGAAAGTGATGACTTAATGCCATGCTTTTAGGATAATTTATTTGAATGTAATAAATATCTATGTATGAGCTCAAGTGGCTTGAAATATATATTTTTTAAGAGATGTGGTATGTATTTTATTGTATTTCGAGTATTTTGACGAATAAATTTGTATGTATTTGTACAGTTTTGGTACAAGATTTCATTGCCGACTGTACGTTTATTCCACAGTCGTCAACTACTCGTTATGACGGCTCCAATGACTCCAAACACGACAGGTTTATCTTGTGTAGTTTAGGTGTGCTATAACCACTTTCTGTCTCCATCAGATCAGCTCAGTTGGACCATAATATTGCAGTGTCACCGAACTTACATAAGTATGCCAAATTTCAGCTCCATCGGATACCAAGTGGCTGAAAAAAATATTGATGACAACTTACATATTTGTCTCAATCAAGTTTTCCTTGTTGTTATTCTGTCCCGTCAGCCAAGAGTCAACAAAAACCTAGTTTCTTAGAAAAAAAAAACATGGACTTAGGAAATAGCATGCTCTAGAGATGACCCACGTCGAAATGGGTTTATAATCATGGATTGTCTGTAAGTGTTATGATATTTACGGTTATCTATTAAACGCCAGAGGGCTATTTCAAATATCATCGAAATGCACAGACTTTGATAAAAAAATAAAAATGCCAAAGAAATTAGGCGACTGTAACGAGTTGATATTCACCCAAATGCTATTGTAATTTGCAGATACGCGAGAATGATTTCCTAACGTTTGATGCTATGCGGCACGCGGCACAGTGCGTCGGCAGGGCATTGCGGTGAGTGCAATGGAGAATACTAACCATGACTATACCATGTTATATTTATTATACAACTGCAATTCATGTAACAACCCCTCTGGTGTTGCGAGTGTCCATGGGCGGCGCTTATCGCTTACCATCAGGCGATTCGTCTGCTCGTTTGCCTCCTATGTCATAAAAAAAAAAACAATTGAGTACTTAAATGGGACAACTTTTAGTTAAAGTATTTTTTTAAATGGCAAAAATTACGTCCTTATTTGTATTGTCAGTTTTGTATTAGTTTGCGATTTTTCGAAATTTCTGTTTTTCAGCCACATCATTCTTATTCCTAGAACGATATGAGATGATGATGAGAATGAGATGTATCTACTTGTGTATTTCTTCTGTAGCTTTTTTGTATTTAACCCCTTAACCACCATTGTCTGATGTATCATATATTGCGAGTAACATAAATTCTAGACGGGTGGCGGAGGCTTTTATGAAAGGGTGCTACAGGAGGCGTGTGATGGTTGCCATTTTATCACTTATCGTCGTGGATAAGACGCCCGTCTCTCGCACTCGCATACATTTCATAAAATAACACATAGTACATTACATAGGGGATGGAACCGCCAGCTAAGCAAAACATTGCCTGTGTTGGGTGGCACTGCTCGTTATTCAAGTTACAAAACCAATTACAATAAATACAACATAAGACTAGACCCACTCGTGGTCAAGCAGGTCTCTGTCAAATTACATTGTGCCAACTAGCCACATTAATTATTACTTTTTTTATTTGGTTATACATAGCATTGTTCGTTGCAGTGGTAAGACTGACTACGGCATCATGATATTCGCGGATAAGCGGTTCAGTCGCGCCGACAAGCGCACCAAGCTGCCGCGCTGGATACAGGAGCACCTCAAGGACTCGCTCTGTAACCTGAGCACTGAGGAGGCGGTACAGGTGCGTGTAGGTTCCGTCGGTGTCGTAAGAGGGAAGGAGACAGCTCTATGCTGAATAAGTTAGATGTTGTGTAATCTCATTATTTATTATATCATGACTATTAAAATATACAATAAATTCAATTATCCTGGTCACGGCACCAGATTGTAAGACTTGATTTCCTTCTACGCTGGCATCGGTCGCGTATGGCCCCTGAAAAGTTCCGCAGTGCAAAGCTGAGCGGATGTCTGTACGTGCGAAATTCCAGCGATCAATTTCGCACTGCTGAACTTTTTTGTCATACGCGACCGACGGTACGCTCCATCGACGTCAGCGTAGGAGGAAATCAAGCTTAACATCGCATTTGCTGATTTTAATTGCGACCTAAAAATGGGACAGAAATGTCTTCTTGCTACTTCATTCTTGACTTGTAATGTTTTTTTAGAGCATAACGTAAGATTTTACAAATCTGCGTGTTATGGATTTTACCTCGTTTGACTCCTAGCTACAAAACTACTGGACAGAATGACAACGATAAAAACCTGATCGGTTTAGTGAATTCGATAGTCTAAAAATTTGCCTAGTTTACTGCTCCTTTGTTGATTCTCCTTTCGTTGCAGATCTGCAAACGATGGCTGCGGCAGATGGCACAGCCGTTCACACGCGAAGACCAGCTCGGCGTGTCGCTGCTCACGCTGCAACAACTGCAGTCGCAGGAGCAGCAGGATAAGATAGAGAAGCGGGTCATATTGCACTGATATGCTGACCTTACAATCAGAAATATTGATGTATTTCTTTTTTTGAAAAAGTGTGTTAGTCTTTTCGCCGCCAGTCATGAACCTTCATGCATTGCCAAATAACTGACCTTACGAGTCCTTAGAGCGCGCTCGGTAATGTTCTTACACGATCAAGCAGGTCGATTTGCTTATTGAATACAGATTCCGAACTTAACTCCAACTACAGTCTTGGCTAAAAGTGTTGAGCACCCCTCATAACTTATAAATAAATGACTATTTTTTAATTACAAAAATAAACATGGACATAAATTAAACATCTAGAAAACTTCAGTAGAAAACAGAAGACTAAAAATAAACGGATTTTCAATGAAAGGATCAATAACATTTTTCCGTGAAAAATATTGGAATTTTCTATAATAAAAGATATAAAATGCTTGATTCAAAGTTTCACTTTTATATGAAAAACGCGGGAGTGCTCAATACTTTTGGGTGGATTTTGTTCCAATCAACTATCGTTACTTTAATTGGGCACGATCGTGTTTGTCTCGTTCGAAGCGGCAAAAAGGGTATCTTAGCTGCAGCACAGAATAAGTAATAGTACTACGTACAGAAGGCCCACAAATAATAACAAATCCCCGTTTAGGTATGCCAGACATGCCTAAGCGGGCCATCTCTTTGTATCGCACGCGAGTGCGTGCGTTCCGTCCGTGGCAGTGCGCGGCACGTCGCGATGACGTCACGAAGACAGTCGAAAGCGGATCTCAGCTATAGGGGCATTTTTATCGCCCACCTATATACCTATAGAAATGTGCGACCTTTTGTCTCGGTCTGGCATCGAGTTGTCTCTATAGTGAGTGACTGAATTGGCAGTCACTGTGGAAGTTAGTTTTAAGTCTGTTTTACGTAATAAGAGTAATGTGATATGACAAATATAACATTATAGAAAAGAAACTGCTTTCATTCATTGCACCATTGGCAAAAACTATAGTAATGGAGCGATGTTAGAATCCTCTTTTTAAGACGGCGCAGTACGATCGGTGTGGATCGGTTCTCCATACAAACGTATTTAGGCTCTCATTTTAAAACTCCATGCTAGAATAACATGAAACTTTGTATACACAATGGGATCCGGCTTATCTAGGTCGAAAATTAGTTACTGTTGCTAGATATTGTAAAAGAAAACAAATACAGCGGTTTTTTGAGTTTTTTACGGCTTGTATGAAAACCTTAATAATCGCTGTATTTCTTCTTCATTATAATCTCAAGCAACAGAAACTAATTTTCGACCTAGATATGCCGAATCACATTGTGTATACAAAGTTTCACGTTATTCTAGCATGGCGTTTTAAAATGAGAGCATAAATACGTTTGTATGGAGAACCAAACGTACTGCGCCCTCTTAACTCATATCCATCAAAATGCACCCATCAATCGGGTCCATTTATGGACAAACGAGAGAAAATTTACATTTGTACCACGTCGGTGGCAAGCAAGCGTACGGTCCGCCTGATGGTAAGCGGTCACCGCAGCCTATGGACGCCTGCAACTCGAGGGGTGTCATTTTTTGTAGCGAATACCCCCGTCCCGTTTATTAGTAATCTTAGTATGCAACCAGGATAACTGATGATGGGAGCACTAGCGAATAAAGTCCACCCACATTCTCGACAAATTTACACTAGACTTTCGCCGGGAGTGTGGGGGATAACACCAAACTTCACGAAGCTCTTTGATGTCCATTTACCGACACGAAACTGACAACAGGAACATAAACGAATACTTACTCCACACTCAAAGGTTGGGTTGCACCAAACCGACAGTAATCGTAAGCGGTGTTCGTTAAAATATGAATGTATGGAAAGTTTGACAAGTTTCTATGAAATGACAGCTGTCGGCGCCATATTTAACGTTGGGCTGTGTTCCGAATCACGCTCACAGCGCTGTGAGCGCGCTCACGGTCGGACCGATTCACGCTCACAGCGTTTACACGAGATGTCGTGACGTCATTGATGACGTCATGGATGGCGCTCACGGTGCTCACACTCCCAGCCGTAAGCACCTTGAGCGCAAACGTCAAGTTGACGTTTGACATTTAATTTTAGGCGCGAAAAATAAACTTTACAGTTATATTAGTTTATTTATTAGTTTTTTTGTACTTTGTCGGTAGCAAACAAGCGTACGGCCAGCCTGATGGTAAGTGGTCATCGCAGCCTATGGACGCCTGCAACTCCAGGGGTGTCACATGCATAACCAACTCTTTAAAATTTTATATACTCCTTTCTTGAAGAACCCGATACTGTAGTCCTTCGGGAAAACCTCGGCAGGGAGTTCATTCCACAGTCAGAGCGTCCAATGGAGAAAATTCCTCTGAAACCGTACCGTACGCGACCATTCAGGTTCTAAGGTGTGAAGATGAACTATTCCCTATGCTCTACAATTTGGTCCTGGAACATGTCGTCAGTTTTATATTAGTTCGTTGCAGATTGCGATTAATTTCAATTTTCTACAGATCAAAAACCCAGCCCAGAATTTCATACTATGATTAATTGACGAACTCAAAATTCAAATTCAGTTGACGTTTGACAGTAAACACGCTCATGACCGGTCCGAAACAAAACACCGCTCACGCGGCCTTGAGCGCGCTAACTGATTCGGACCGGCCGCCAGCACTGTAAGCGTTGTGAGCGCTGTGAGCGTGATTCGGAACACAGCCTTGATCGGTCTGTAATCGTAAGACGGTGCAACCCGGCCAAATTCGTTAAGTCGCGTGTACAGGTAAATTACTTTCGAGACATTTTTGCATCTGTAGTAGTATTTGTATATTTAGGCTGTGTTCCGAATCACGCTCACACCGCTCAGAGCGCGCTCACGGTCGGACCGATTCACGCTCACAGCGCTTACACGAGATGTCGTGACGTCATTGATGACGTCATGGACGGCGCTCACGGTGCTCACACTCCCAGCCGTAAGTTGACGTTTGACACGTTATGACATCTCATTATAGGCGCGAAAAAACAAAACTTCATAGGTTATATTAGTTTATTTATTGCTATAATAATAATAATCATCATCATCATTTATTTCACTATCTCCTATGCTCTTCAATTTGGTCCTGGAACATGTCGTTCGGAAACTGCTTTCACAGGATTCCAGAATTGAACTAAACGGACAGTGTTAACCCTATCAGCCTATGCTTTCTACGCGTCTACGCAGACGACTTTGGTTTGCTAGGCAAAAATCGAGCAGAGAATGGGTAGAAATGTCGGCGACAATGTTGGAACAAGAAGCAGCAAAAGTGGGGCCTAGGATTAATCATGGAAAGACGGAATACCTTCACATGAAGCGTTTCAGAAACAGTCGTGCCTAACGAGAAGTCCTTCTTGTAGGAGAAAGAAACCTCTTACAAGGGAGTGTCCAAATTTAAATACCTCGGATGTATTGTCACTGATACGCATGCTAGAGAGAATGAAATTAACACCCGTATCCAGAACACCTTACGCTGCAGTGTTGCTCTGCACAGAGTGTTGGCGTTATATAAGCGCAATCCGCCCCATTTTAATGTATGGGTGTAATGCCTGGACACTAACACTTAGGGAGGAGCCCAGCCTGTTAGGAGCAGAACGTAAGGTGTTCCGAAAAATCCTGGGACCAGTGAAAAGAGAAAATGGGAGTTGTATGATCCGTAAAAATGCCGACATAGAAGAGCTGGTGGCCGAACCAAATATTATAGGTGAAACCAATGCGCATCGTCTTCGCTGGCTTGGGCACCTCGAGAGGAGGAGAAGATCAACAGGTGAAGAGAGCATACTGGGATCGCCCCAAGTATCGCTGCAAGGATTTGGTGGACGAGGACCTGTGTGAGCTTGGAGCCGGTGCAAGCTAGCGAAAAATAGCGCAGGACCGAGAAAAGTGGCGTGCTCTTGTCTCGGAAGCCAATACTCATTTTGGGTCGTCGTGTCAACCTGGTTAATTAGTTTTATATTAGTTAGTTGCAGATTGCGATTAATTTCAATTTGCTACAAATCAAAAACCCAGCCCAGTATTTCCTACTACGATTAATTGACGAACTCAAAATTCAAATTCAGTTGACGTTGACATGAACATGACATTAAACACGCTCATGACTGGTCCGAAACAAAGCACCACTTACGCGGCCTTGAGCGCGCTAACTGATTCGGACCGGCCGCCAGCACTGTAAGCGTTGTGAGCGTTGTAAGCGTGATTCGGAACACAGCCTTACAGGGATACACGTACAGGTTGGTATACAGACACGTCAACGTGTGTGTGAGGCTGGCTACAGAGGTCACAACTACAAATGCAAAAACGTCTCGAAACTAATTTACCTGTAGTTTTCTCGTGAATGTAGGCGGCCTTAATTGAAACAAAAAACTTGACCGCAACATTTTTTTTATTAGAAATGAAAACAATGATTACAAAAACGGTACTGCGATAATAAATAAGTTTTAAACACCTTTTTATATTCATACTGTGCGCCAGTTTTCACGTCAACTCTTAAATTAAAACTTGCATGCGCTATTATAAAATGCTATAAGATGACGTATATCTTCGCAGCACTAACACCCAATTGCACAAACGCACAATTTTGTATGGAGACAATACCGGTTTCCGACCCCTGGCTCAAAGTATTTTATTACTGTAATCGAGCTATTTGTTATCTACGAATCCATGTTAGGTCTTCCATAAAATCTTCATCAAAGTTGCTCTATTTAAGGCTGCCATTCAACACTATACATAAACTATGTCAAGTATAATCAACACAATAATACTTTGTACAAAGGACCATGGGCAACTATGTATGGAAGGTGGACTAAAAACCACCGTAAGAGTTATGTCATTAATAGAGTTGGGATGTTTGGTGGCATTGGGGTGAACAAAAAGCGACGGAGTCGTTGTTATATATTTTTTGATTGTTTGAATGAATGAATGACCCGGGTATGTCCTTAAACTACGACCAAGATCACCGGGGAATGGGCAGCAGCATTCCTAGAGTACGGTGGAGATACTGCAATCGCCAACCCGCATGCCAAGCGTGGCGGTTATGGCATTTACCCCCCATGAAATTATTATTATTATTATTAATTATGTCCAGCAGTGGACGTACTAGGGCTGATATGGTGGTGGTGGGGAATGAATGAATGAATAAGTGATTGATAAATCAATGATAATTATATTTATTACATAAAATAAATAAATAAATATTGGGGGACAATCTTACACAAATCGACCTAGTCCCAAACTAAGCAAAGCTTGTACTATGGGTACTAGGCGACGACGACGTGATTGGTGTGGTGTGGGACGATGGGATTGGTTTCATATAAGTAAGACAATATGCAAGATTTTGAAACACTATTCCAGTTTCAAGTTGTTCAAGCTCTTGAATACAAAAACATTTTACCAAACAAATAAAATGTATTTAAATGTTATATTGTAAAATCATCATTGTAATTTACAGTACTGCATTGCAGTTGTCTTCAAAAATTTATGTAAAATATGTAACTAGTAAAATATGCGATGTATCAACAAACCTAAATTGTTTACTCTATACACGTGCATACAATAAAACGCAAGGGTGATATATTATTGGCCGGTACTGTAATATAGATTTATCGTTCAGTTATTCATTTATTCAAATAAAAAAATATACAATGGCTACTCCACTGCATTACTTGTGCTAAACTGCCACCAGAATCCTAACCCTAGGTATTTACGTGTACTTCATTTCATTCTATCTAGAGAATATAAGCTAACAGTAGAGTGACTTATTTAATGACCTCTCAGCTGTTGGTTTTTGGCCCATTGTGACGCATGGTCCTTTATCAGCACGAAAACATCTAGCTTGGTACAAACGCCTTAAGAAACTACTTATGGAATATTTACACTGAATTTTAAGTTCATGCCTATTTGTTAGATATAACGACAATTCAATATCACAACTGATTTATACCAGTGTCATCTATACTAAGCATTTAAACCCTAAAATTGGCAGCGTATCTGATAATGCACACAACTTTTAGCCATCGTTTCGGATTTTATAATTGATTACTCCACTGAACGCAACCATGCATCGGCCGGGTTCTGTATTTGACCAACATTTTTTTTTTAATTTTGTCAATTTAAGGGTTAAAATGCAAATCATAACAACTAATGAACTAGACCAAGCGGGGTGTATGCTTGTTTGCCACCAACGTTGGAAAAATAAAACCAACCTCAACGTTAGAACATACATTCCTCATTGGATTTAACTTGTTAACCAAAGCAAAGATGTAATTTAACCTCTTCACCGCCACAAACCAAACGAAGTGACGTGCTGTGTACGCCACGGAACTGACAATCTAGTACATTATGGTCATGTATTGATGACCGTCGCGTGTAACGCATTCCATTGGCTGTCACGACTAGATGACTGGGGCGGTAAAGAGGTTAATTAGATATGCTATAGAAAATGAAAGAGATCTTTGAAAGATTTGTTTTCAGGGTTTTTACATACATACTAAGTATGTGTTGCATTAGTTGGACGTAACATAAAAACTATAAAATACAATAAATTAGAAATTAGCTCGTAGATCACGGGTGTGTCTGATTAAGTGAGTTAGAAACACATTCCCCAGTGTACTCCTAAAGTTAAAAAGTGCATGCAAATTAAATTTATCGTTATAAAAATCCTTTTAATATTAAACTAAGGTAAATTTAAAATAAACGTTCACTTAAATATTAAAGTAACTAAAATTAGTTAAATTAATTTAAGAGATTTTTTTAGTAAAAGCGCTCTTATCACTTCATAAATAAAATTTCACATATACAATCAGTCTAAACATTTGGTGTTAGAGTTATTTTTATATTCAATTTAAATGACTCGATTTTTGTCATATTATTGTATGTCTTTTCCGCTCACGGGACAATGGTGTCCCGGGCCTTTGGAAGGCGTGCGCGGAGCCGAAGTACCAACCGAGTACCACATAGCCACCACGTAGAGGCCCTTTTGACAATTTAATGAAATGCGCGGGGTACACCGAGCGGATCCTGTCCCTGCCCGAGACAGCATCCACCATTATTATATAAGAGAAATGGCAGCCTCGAGGACCTTTGCCAGAGTCAGTAAAAGGATAAATAACTACGAAATAACGAATTAAACCATTTATCAAAAAGAAATAGATGTGACTCCCGCCAATCTTGGCCATCTGGCGACGAGAATTTTTGTCTTAGGACCCATTTAAAAGTTACAAGTTATGACAAGTCTAAAAAGGTCAACCCGACATTGGTCAATGAGTCGTAACGTAATGCCAGGTTAGACTGGTAAAACCGTATCTCATAGACGCGAAGCGTCTCCGTTTCAGCTTGAGAAAAAAATGCGTCCGTATGTCTGGCTGTTCTCTACAGGTCGCATTTCTCAGATTATCGTGATTTTTTTTTGTAAGAGTGGGGCCGGGTGTAAGAGTAGGTGGATGGATTGCGTGAGAGACGATATGAAGATTGAAGAGAAAAAAACATGCTGCGCCGACTTCAAGGAAATGGGAAAAGGGCACGCGAATTTTCATGATGTTCGATAATTATTGGCGTGGTCTACAGTCTCACAGACCCTAGTAGCCACTAGTAGATATTTAAAATATGGGCTACAGGGGCCCTTTCAGCTCATTTTATTAGAAAGAGACATTCGCTTGAGTTACAAGTCGAAAGCTCTGTGAAATGGGCGCAGAACGGCTAACACAAGTACACGCGAGACCGGTCGCGCGCGGTACACACTAAGATGTGCTTTAGCATAGCATACTCATAGCTTTTGTTACGTCTCGCGTCTCTTGTGCAAGCTGTACAGTCAAAGTCACAAATATATTCAGCGGTAGAACATTTTGCCCAGTATAGTAGCAAAATGTAGGTAAATCGAAACAAAGGGTTAAATTTTCTGCAGCTGAATATACGTTCCCAAAATGACAAAAATATCTGCATGCTCTTGTCATTAAATGAAATAAATGAACTTTATTCTGCAAGTAGGCCGCAATGGCACTTTTACAAGTCAAAATCTAAAGCCCTTATACCATGAAACATCTCAAATGTTTGTAAGCAATATACCAGTAGAGATGTCCTTGGATAGGACGATAGCCACTTCCTATCCTATTATATCAAGTAGTAGTATGATACCCGATTTTTCATTAACAAAAAGGTGGTCAGCGTTCTTGGGATATTGATTTATTCGCAGCGAAGTTTTTATCCAGTTTTAAATAAATAATATCGGGACTATGGATTGTTGCAACGACCGGAAAACAGCAATTCGCGAATCATCAATGATTATATGGAAGTTTCTATTAATTTTCCTTAGTCGAAGCATGTTTGAAAAGATATAAAAACAAAAAAAATCGATTTTCGTACAACTTCCCGGCCACTAAAACTGCATAAAAATACTTTTTCACTTGTCATGTTTGAAAAGTGTGTCTTTTCGGCTTATCAAGCGGGACCAACGTGGTAACTCTAGGTTTAGCCCTTAGGGAAAATATGAATACATATTTATTACTTACAAATCATTTTAATTTGACCAATTCCGAGCATTTTGAATTGAGAAAGAACAGACACTCGAAATTTAGATTTTCAGAATCCACGGCAAGCAGCCCGATAAATTGGGCAGACAGATCGGAATAATGTAGTAAGGATAATATCGATATGAACAGCACTGGTTTAACTGTAGCAACATTTGTGCATTTTCACTTGTCAAAAAAAAATCGCCTAATGGTAACTCCACCATTTTAGGTGTGACTAATATGGGAACACAGCTTAGCACATCTTGAGGCCCATTTCTCAAAGCGTCGCCATCGATTCACATCAAACGGCTCGAGTCGGCGCCGCATTTTACTAAAGTCAAAGGAATTTGAACCCTCTATACAGAAGTTAAGATTTCAAATTAAAATGTAGCAACAATGCCCGCGACTAGCCGACCAGACCGCCGTTAGATGTGAATTCTACATTAGTCTTTTGTTTTATTTACGAAACAATACAATTGGACTAATAAGCTATAACGTAGTGTTTATATTCTCTTTGAATAAGCCTTGAGAAATGGGGTCCTGGTAGATGCTAGAGACCTTATATACACCACCACCACCACCATATCAGCCCTAGGACGTCCACTGCTGGACATAGGCCTCCCCCACCTTATATACAAGTTTAGCCAAATTGGGGGCCGGTATTTATAGCTTTTCATCGCTAACTCGGCTAACTCCGCTTTCTGCTACATATATCAAGTAATAGTATACAAGGTTAGCCTTTATCATCTAGGCGTCCCGGGCTAGTCAAGCATTTGACGCCCTACACATATACATATATACACACATATACGTCTTGTACTATAAGCCGATACAGTGATCTGTTACTTTTGAACCTTAATCTACAAATTGTCGGCTGATGACCAAAGACGCTTTCTGCTACATATATCAAGTAGAGATCTAGACTACTGTTTTCCCATGGGCTTAAGAGGGCGCAGTACGCTCGGTCTGGCTCGGTTCTCCATACAAACGTATTTACCCTCTCATTTTAAAACGCCATGCTAGAATAACATGAAAATTTGTATACACAATGGGATCCGGCATATCGAGGTCGGACCATAGTTTCTGTTGCTAGAAATTGTAAAAGAAAAAAAATACAGCGGCTTTTTGAGTTTTTTACGGCTTGTACGAAAACCTTAATAATCGCTATATTTTCTCCATTATTATTTTAAGCAACAGAAACTATGGTCCGACCTAGATATGCCGGATCCCATTGTGTATACAAAGTTTCATGTTATTCTAGCCTGGCGTTTTAAAATGAGAGCATAAATACGTTTGTATGGAGAACCGAGCGTACTGCCCCCTCTTAACTCGAAATACGACAAGGCCTGAAGTGGCTATCGATTATCGTATTAAATGATAAACAAGTTCATGTCCGTAAATAATAAATAAATATTGGGGGATATACATACTTATATATTTAGATAAATACATACTTAAATACATAAGAAACATCCAAGACCCATGAACAATATTCGTGATAAATGCACAAATAATGCCCTGACCGGTATTCGAACCCGGGACCTCCGGCTTCGTAGGCATGGTCACTACCAACTAAGCCAAATTGGTCGTCAAAAGTTTATTAGTCAAATGTCGGAATGATAACTGGTAGTATTTTGCAATTTGACACGACAATGTTAACCCTTTAACCGCCAAACGTCAAAAATGTTACTCGCAGTTTTCAACTGTCATAAATCAATCGGGTGCCATTTATACTGTCACTTTTTTCAATATATCAGACAGTGGCGGTTAAAGGGTTAATGAATACCGTAATTTATAGACACTTTTTTATTTATACCACGACGGTGGCAAACAATCGTACGGCCCGCCTGATGGTACGCGGTCACCGCAGCCTAAGACGCCTGCAACTCTAGGGGCGTCACATGCGCGTTGCGAACCCTTTAAAAACACACTTCTTCTAGTCGTATTTCAAATGCACTCTCATGGGAAGGCATTATTATACATCTGTTATAGTCTATAGGCCTTAATTATTTAGAAGTTCGGACGAGTTTGACGCCCTTAATATTACATAGCACCCTGTACAATAAGCTAAGAAAGAGCTACGACTAATGAACCTTAGTCAACTAAATGGTTTAGGCGACTATTGTCGGTAAGGAAAAATGACGAGGTATAAAACTGTCGAAATGATTTTTATTGTCAAGAAATAAAAAAGTCGGAATTGAAAATTGACGGAGTATAAAAATGTCGAGAAGTAGAAAAGACGAACAGACAATTGACCGAAAGTAAAAATGTCCAGATGTAATTCTAAAAAAGTCCTACTGTAAGTGATCTACAACGGCCCCCGGGCTATGTAGGTAGGCTAGGTTCGTTAGGTATCTTCAGATGCCCGAAGGGCAAATTGCGCAGAAATAGGAGCCCCGCGGAGCGGGGCTCCGTCAATTTTAAGGCAGAGTGAGATTAGTCATTTCAATACTTCGACTAAATTCTATTTCTACATTTTTATTCCCTGACCACATAATATATTGTCATTTTTCCGTATCGTCATTTTTTATATAAAGCGTATTTCGTCATTTATATACCTCGTCATTTTTCCTTACCGACAATAGTCGCCTAAATCAACGAAATTATCGGGTGACAACCAAAAGCGCTGCTACATACATCAAGTATTGGACCGGCCCTTATTATCAAGGCGTCCGGGCGAGTCAATCATTTGACGCCCTAATTACATATATATATTACATAGCGTCTTGTACAATAAGCCAAGAAAATGGCTTACCACAGTAAGCGACGCCTCCTTATATTTAATGCAACATATAACCTTTTTGTTACTGGCCGTGTGCGGCCGCTAGATGGTTAAATATAATTTAAAAAAACAAAAGACGAACTTTTCTGCTTGCTGTAGAAGATATTGTGTAAATAGGGTACTGATTATTTATATTTATATGTATTATTTACAAAAGAAGTGAAATGTACTTTATGTTTTTAAATATGGTTCTGTAATTTTTAAGTGTGTTAGGTTATTTACAGGCATCGGAAATCCGGATATTTTTACACCTACAACTAGCAAAATCTCGGAAAATGCGTAGCGCAAGTATGGAGTCGGCTTCTTAACCTTTAACTGACGATGTGTTTAGAACACTGCCAAAGTAACACTTTATGTCACGGTGACAAAGTTCAAAATATACACATGACGTCTGTGAGACGAATACCACGTCAGGGAGCAGTACGCTCGGTCTGGCTCGGTTCTCCATACAAACGTATTTACCCTCTCATTTTAAAACGCCATGCTAGAATAACATGAAAATTTGTATACACACTGGGATCCGGCATATCTAGGTCGGACCATAGTTTCTGTTGCTAGAAATTGTAAAAGAAAAAAAATACAGCGGTTTTTGAGTTTTTTACGGCTTGTATGAAACCTTAATAATCGCTGTATTTTTTCTCCATTATAATTTCAAGCAACAGAAACTATGGTCCGACCTAGATATGCCGGATCCCATTGTGTATTCAAAGTTTCATGTTATTCTAGCCTGGCGTTTTAAAATGAGAGCATAAATACGTTTGTATGGAGAACCGAACGTACTGCGCAGTCTTAAAGGTTAAAATTAATATTTATATTATTTAATTTCCAGGATTCCGGGATTGTATAAAGCATAACGAAAAGGTTTTTTAGGTTATGACTATATTCAGTAGATTTTAGCAACATTCACGTTGTTTAACAGTTTTAACGACATACGACATATTTTATAACAATTGTGTTTTGATTACGGAACATCTATGTGTTTATGTTATCCTAATTTTCGGTATTCCGGGAAATCCCGGCAAATATATTAGTAAAATTAAATTGAGTCCGCCTCCATGCAATGCGGTGTAGGTACTGAGGCCGACGTGTAGGTATAAAGGTATCCGATACCTGGTTATTTATCTACTGCGCCGTTTACAACCACATTTGGATTTACAGTGACAACCAAGTCTGTATAAAATATTACTATTCTAAGAGTAAACCTCGTATCTTAGGGAGCATACCCAAACTACGTGTCCAAATTTTTACAGTTTTTTTAAGACCAAGCGCAGTATATGCCAATACCCCCACCCTCCCCTCTAGTTTTCACGTAGTTTAAAGTCACGTCGAAAGTGCATGCGTAGTTAAATTGTAATTGTATTTAAGTCAAAACTGGAGAGGTTTTAGTGGTGATGTAAACCGTGGCGCGTGAGTCTGTTTCAATTAGAAACGTAGTTTGGGTACATTCCCTTTTAGTGTAGAAGCGATAGTGAGATATGATAATTATTTTAAGTAGGTATTTGTTATTGGCTTTCAATCGATGAAATAATAGTCGAGAAGCCGTAGACTATTTTCTTGGCTTACTAAGTGTCTTATACTGTAGTGCCTTGTACAGTCAACGAATTCGACTGTTGCACTTAGTACCTTATCAGTTATCGTAGTGACAATAATATGAGATCAAAAGTAGCTTTCTTATTGATTTTAACTGTGACAAGGTATAAAATGGCCAAGAAATCAAATTGATAGATCGTACATATGTTTCTGTCGTCTTCCAATGGCTTGTATACACTTTGATTAGTGTTTAGTTGAAATTCGTAGAATAGGAGCGTGTTTTGTTAATGCGAGGAGCTTTTGAATAGATTCACATTATCACTAAATATTAATCAATGTGTACACACTAAATAGGCTAGAAGGTTAAAGGCCGAGCCACACCGAAGTAGGAGATGACACACCGCTTGCAAGTTACGCGCACGCGCTCGCCACGCAAGCGGTGTGTCATCTACTATTACATTTCATACATATACAACGCGTATGCGCACGTATACGGTGTGTCTCGGCTTAAAGTTCACATGAACGCGTGTCAAGAACGATTGTAACACTGCGATGTAATACTGCACGTGACTGCGCGTCGACGCGCGGAGCTGCGCGCACCGTGGGTAGGCGCCGGACACGCGCGTCGGTGCAAACGGATCACGTGAAGTCCGTTTGAAATGGTCGTCAGGGTACGTACAGCTGGGGCCGGTAGCTACTGCGCGTGTTTGTGCTTGTGCGGGTGCGGGTGGGGCGGCGGCGCGGGGTGGGGGTGGGGGTGGGGGTGGGGGTGCGGGCGCGGGTGGCGGCGCGGCGGGCGGAGCGCGGCGTGCAGCGCGCGCGCCGCCGCGGCGCACAGCTCGGCGCCGTCGGCCGAGCACACCACGCGGCTGTTGCCCGCCAGCGAGTTGCACACGTGTCTGCGGGGAAACCGATACCACGACTAAATAACCTCTAATTTGTCTGATCCGTAATGTAAATCGACTAAATCAGGGTACATGGGTAATATTTGCATGCTAGATTAAGCAGAATTCGGTAGTCCATCTAAATTGTAAAATAACAACTTGTAAGTACTAAGTGCTTAGCGCTATATACCAATCTTTTGACCTGTGGACAATATCGTTGGTTCCACACTCTGTAATTGAACATTTTCTAAACTTTAACCATAAAACCTTGCGTAATACTGGTTTTAACCCAAATAAAAAAAAACCATTGTAATTCATTCTCAGCAATAAAAAACTATCATTTCAAGGATTGTACACAAATGACAACCCTTTAAACAAACTAGTACGGGCCAGTATAAATATAATACAAATATGAAACACAAATTCAGAATATTGTAAATATAAAACAACTATCGCGGACGTCTCCCTTTTACAAATACTAAAACACCAATACTACAGAAAACCTCTTAAGTGACGGTTAAAAGGTTTGTTTATCAAAAATGGCCGTAAAAGTGGACGTTACTCGCTACATACTGAAAAGCGAAGTGTACAGTTTAAGCTCACGCATTTAGTACATTACTACAGAGGCCGGGACAAAAGCCCCATATTTCCCGCCGAGGTATGTATAGTGCTTTTCTCAAACATGCAATGAAATAAACAACAAAAAAATCAAAGTTTTATTTTTAATACGCATAGTAGTGCCGCAAATTTATGTAGAATGGAAATTAAAAAGAAGGACTCTGCAGGCCTAGGCCTGCAAGATTTGTATGAAATTCCATTAACTACCTCTTGTCCTAGCCGCACCTGAAACGTCATACTTCGCAGCCTATTATAAGGAACATCTATATTAATAATTTCGTGCAGGGGTACGGTAGACCCGAACGAGACCTGTCTCAAATTGAAGAACGTATAAAAATAGCGATTTTTGAGTTGAACATATGTATCCGCAAAATTCGGATTGTCACGTATTTTGCATTTAAAAGTGTTAATTTGATGACAAAAGGTCGGCCATATTAAATTTGTTAGTTGTCAGTGTCGGGTACGTTCGGAAATCGTGAACAATTTTTGCGTCCGGTATGTTGGCCAGGTTGCTGGGCTGCGTTTTGGGTGATGGGCCATCATCACCCATTGTGTGGATCGGCAAGCCGCGTCTGCAGCGTTTTGTTTTTTGTGGTTTTCAAGCGTTCTATACACCTATCAGATTGTCACAACAACCGCCTTCAAAGCGAATGAATGGGGCCTGTTACATGGTTATTATTATCACGTGATACGTTCGTGTCACGATGCGTATCGCGTGAGTATTGAAGCAGAATCCATGCGGGTTTGAAAGCTGCGATAGTGTTGACGCCCCAGTGTTGTGATAGTATTAATCGTGTAAAGGACACCAATGTTTGCTGAGTCTGTCCGCCATCTTAAAGCTGCGTCTCTTTTTTGTTGTGACAAATTAACTAGCCTTTAAACGTCTAGCAAAATTCTATCCCTACCTCGCTCTATCTCATAACTTAGCGGTACTGCTCATGCCGTTCGCCGCGCTCGGGCATTAGAGGCGCTGCCGCGAGCCGAAGGCGAGGTGTCTGCCTCTCTGTCGCACATGCATATTCGAACGACAGAGAGGGATGCTTCGTTTTTGGTTCGCGGTGGGCCTCAGGCGTCGACCGTAAAATTCAAAATGTAAAAAAAACCGGCCAAGTGCGAGTCGGACTCGCGCACCGAGGGTTCCGTACAACTAAAACACAAATGTTATTTATCAGTATATTGGTATTTTTGGTAAAATATACGTTATAATAAACATTATTACCTAATTTCAAGTTCATAGGTCCATAGGAAATTAAAAAATTATATGTGGGACAGACGACACACGGAATGTCTTTGACTTTCTTCGGCCGTCCGTCGCGCTCGGACTGAAGTGCTGCCGGGAGCCGAAAACGAAGTATATGCCTCTCTGTCGCACTTGCATATTCGAGCGTGGAGAGGGGAATACTTCGTTTTCGGATCGCGGTAGGCCCTCTGGTCTGACGGCTCCTATTCCTGGATGGTGCGCGTATCGGAATGCAAAATACCTTTGGCAAAATTAACGGAACAAGTTGTTAAATAGGTTCCATTAATTGGAAAAAATATTACTCAATGTTATTGTATCACGTGAATATTGATGAATATTGTAGCAACATCCACAGGGGCCTGTTACACGGTCACTATTATCACGCGATCCAGTACAATTGTACATAGTTAAGGCCTGAATTTAATCTACGCTTTAATTGTCTCAGTTTCGTAACGACAATTAGTAATATATTTTATATGGGTAACTTTCGTTACGAAACTGAGACAATTAAAGCGTAGATTTAATCGTAAGCGTTCAATCTACGCTTTAATTTTCTCATTTTCGTAATGACAATTAGTCATATATTTTATATGGGTAACTTTCGTTACGAAACTGAAACAATTAAAGCGTAGATTAAATCCAGGCCTTAACTATGTACAATTTTTCTGCATTCCACCCTCATATCATGATACGAATCACGTGAATATTGATGAATATTGAAGCAAAAGCCATAACATTTTGAAAACCGCGATAATATTGACACACCAGTATAGTGATAATATTAGTCGTGTAAAGGGCCCTATACAATTATGAAAACCGCAATAATATTGACACAGTAATATTGAGTGTAAAGGGCCCTCACTGAATAGAATTTGGCGGAGAATAGAGAGCTGCTACCGCGAAGCGAGAACGAACGAACATCGTGTGTTTCCCTCTGTGTCACTCGAATTTGCAAGTGCAACAGAGAGGGAGATGCGCGGACTTTGTTTGCTTTCGTTCGCGGTTGGCAGCTGACTTAGTACCAAAAATACTGACTGGCACATGATTAGTATTTTAGCTAGCTTATATATATAGCCTTATAAAAATGGCTAGGATAAACTTAAAAAGATACCTACTACGAGCCTCTGCCCGTGACTTCGTCAGCGTAATCTTTTACTCCCTATTCCATATGTTAATCCAGACTACAGACTATATTTGTATACGAAGTTTGATCATAATCCGTTGTTGTAATGTTTGCATAACTGTCACGAATAAATGTTTTCTTTATTTCACCCGAGCGAAGCCGGGCTTTCATCTAGTATCATCAATATTTCATTGCATGTTTGAGAAAATAAATTTAAAACCAACCCACGCAACTACAATGTTATGTTACGTGTAAATTACTTTATTTGCCGAATTCCAAACTTCTTAAAAAGAACAAACAGCCATACAAAACATGGCACAGATCGTAAACAGATTCAAGTCGTATTTTTCTGTTAGAAACACGACGTTTTTGTACGTGTCTGAAATAATTTTAGGTTTTCGGTAGATAAATAAACTTCCGATTATGTTTAAAAAAATAAACGACGGGAGAACATAAACATTTTGACGTTTTAAGGTTACTATGATTATCAAAATTTAATTGCAATTTAGTCTTTTTCTCCAACATTTTTCAAAAAAGCACTATATTAGCCTCAGCTGGAAATCAATTGCAGGCTTCATATTAGTTAAACGGACTCCCTCCACCGTTTAAAACGAATTCTAAGCATGTACCCTCTTTCCAGGCCTCGATTTAGATTATATGTACACTATGTTTCAGAGAGAAAAGCTTGACCTTTACTATCATAAAGTAACTCCAGAAAAGCTGTTTTTCCGCATTTAATCAATAAAAAAAACCGGCCTAGTGCGAGTCGGACTCGCGCACGAAGGGTTCCGTACCGCTTGATCTATAAAAAGAGTCCGACTCGCATTTGGCAGGTTTTTAATATTTGTTGTTATAGCGGCAACAGAAATACATAATCTGTGCAAATTTCAACTGTCTAGCTATTACGGTTTTTGAGATCTAGCTCGGCGAGTGGTGGCCATGAAAAAGGGCTAAAATATCACGTTTTTTGTATGGGAGCCCCCCTTAATTATTATTATTATTTTGTTTTTAGTATTTATTGTTATAGCGGCAACAGAAATACACAATCTGTGAAAATTTCAACTGTCTAGCTTGTTCTTGAGACACAGCCTGGTGACAGACGGACGGACGGACGGACAGCAAAGTCTTAGTAATAGGGTCCCGTTTTTACCCTTTGGGTACGGAACCCTAAAAACCCTACTTTAAACCAACAAAAGGTACAAAGAGAGAGGAACACTCACCTAACAGCATGGTAAGGCAGGTGGTGTGTACACAACCAGTCTAGACCATTGTCTCCCAGTGTCGCGCAGCCCACGAACCGAGCCGCGCTCTCACGCGCTACAAATACTACTACTTGATGGCCTTCCTGTGAATAAAGAATACGTATGGTTAGTTGGTAGTAGTATTCATAATAATATTCATTTATTCAGACAACAAATGGTTCACACATACAAATTTCAAGTTAACAAAAGAGTCAAGGTACTGGAATCTATTCTGGAGGTCGTTGCACCAACTCTAGCTCTCATTTTTAATAACTGTATAGACTATGGCATTTTTCCAGACTTAATGAAATGTAGTAAAGTAGTTCCAATTTTCAAATCAGTCCAGTTTCTATCTTACCTGCGTTTAGCAAAATATTCGAAAATATAATGCTTACGCAATTGGTTTCTCACTTTAATTCTCACAATATTTTGCACGCACAGCAGTTCGGCTTCACGAAGGGTAGGTCAACTACTGATGCAGGTGCAAGTTTATTAAAATTTATTTTGCAGTTTTGGGAAGAGTCGCATGACGCCATCGGAGTGTACTGTGACCTTTCCAAGGCTTTTGATTGTGTAGATCATGGTACTCTAATTTGTAAACTTAAGTTTTATGGCATCAGAGAGCATGCATTAGATCTCATGAAGTCATATTTAACAGAGAAATCAAAAGGTAGCGATAAATAAAGCCATTTCGTCAGAGACAGTGGTAGAGATGGGAGTACCTCAGGGGTCTATTCTAGGTCCGTTCCTGTTCCTTGTTTATGTAAATGATCTGCCATATATGGTAAGCCGAAGATCAGGCATTGTAATGTTCGTAGACGACACCTCATTACTGTTCAAATTAATAGGACAGATACTGAACTCATTGAACCAAATAATACCCTCTCCATGATATCTGACTGGTTTGCTGCCAATAACTTAGTATTGAACCCGAAAAAAACGAAATGTATGACATTGTCACTAGCGAACACATCAAACAGAAACTTAGATACAAATATTAAACTTAATGGTCAAACATTAGAATTTGTTACTTCTACTGTATTCTTAGGTATTACATTGGACTCAAAATTGCAGTGGGGTTCCCATATAACAGCGATAGGAAGTAGGTTGAGCTCTGCTGCATTTGCAGTCAGGAGAATAAGGCAGCTTACCAATGTGGCAACGGCACCGTTAGTTTACTTTGCTTATTTTAATAGTATAATTACTTATGGTCTTATCTTGTGGGGATCAGCTGCAGATATTGAAACTGTTTTTATTTTGCAAAAAAGGACTATCCGAGCAATTTATAACTTGAGGTCGCGTGACTCATTAAGAGAATTTTTCAAAGAAATAGATATTCTAACCCTGCCGTCCCTATACATATTTGAAATAATAATGTATGTTAGGAAGAATTTGGGCAATTTTCCAACGAACGCTGATAAACCAATAGCCACGAGAAATACTGGGAAACTCAAAATAACCTTCTATAGACTAGTCAAGGCGAAAAAGTCGTTCTTGGGAAATTGTATCAAATTCTACAATAAAATTCCTAAACACATTACTGAACTTAGCAATTCTAAATTCATATCTGTAGTAAAACAAACACTTATTTCACGAGCATATTATAAGTATAAGATAAACGATTACATCATGGATAAGGATGTTTGGCAGTGACAGAGCGTCCTGCACGGGTAATCTATCGCGAAAATATGTTTTCTACTGTAGCATTGTTATTTAAATTATTTTGTAGTAGCTGACACTGTAATTTTATATTTAACTATACAAAGTATATTGTTTTGAAAAAATGACACCTCACCGAGTTTGTTACGCCGGTTCTTCTCGTGGCAGAGGTATATTTTTCCGAACCGGTGGTAGTTTATTGACGTTCATAGGTGCATGTAATATGCCTAATTCAAAGAATAAACTACTTTTACTTTTAACAATAAAGCAAATTAGAATCAACTAGAAACAAAATAAAATAAATAGGAAGTTACATAGGAATTTACTCCCTCGAACGCTCCGGTTTTGGAATGTGTTCATGCTGGTTTTCTTGAGAGACTACAGTATGGAGTTCTTCAAGAAAGGAGTGTATAATTTTTTAAAGGGTCGGTAACGTGCATGTGACACCTCCTGGAATTGCAGGCGTCGATAAACTGCGATAACCACTTACTATCAAGCGTTGTACGCTTGTTTGCCGTCAACGTGGAGTAAATAAATAAAATTTGTGCTACCTCCTATTCCCACTTGTGGGCTGTTGGGCCCGGATTTCAAACGGAAGCTCCAGTGGCAGTGGTGTGGTGGTGTGGTCAGTTTAAAGTTAAACGCTACCGACCTGTTTAACCTTCATGAGCTTGGCGGAGGTGGCGGCGGCGAAGGGCAGGCCGCTGGCCGGGTCGGCGGCGTCGTCGCGCGCCACGAAGTACCGCGCGCGCCCGCCCGCGCCCGCGCCCGCGCCCGCGCCCGCCTTCTCGATGTTGGCCAGCAGCGCGCTGCCCGCGGGCGCGGGCGCGGCGGCGGGCGCGGCGGCGGGCGAGGGTGTGGGGCCCTGCGCGGGCGCCGGCGCGGGCGGGCTGCGCGGCCCGGCGCCCGCCCCCGAGTACGACGGCCCTTCCGCGCGCCAGCCCGCCCGGACTCCGTTGCGCTAACACAATAATACTACATTACTATAGACGCCGGGAAACGAAGGAATACGCGGCCTGCAATCCAACTTTACTCGCCGAATTTTGTATACTGCTTTTATCAAACATATGCCATGAAATTAAAAAATACACCACTCAAAAGACAAATTTAACAGACGCCATATTTGATATTAAAATAAATAAAAAAAATACTTCCCGGCCCAGGCCTTCAATTTTGTATGAAATTCCTTTACAGTTCTCCCGAGTTGTTCCGCCTGCAACGTGATACTTTGAAGCCTGTTATGACCTTATGACGCAAGTAATGACTATTTCATTGCATGTTTGAGAAAAATTACATATTGGTGCCGTGACCACGATAATTCATATAATCCTGGTCACGGCACCAATTCGCATCTTCCGAGTTTTCACGAAGAATACCAATTTCCCCTAAGATAAAACTTAGATAGATCGATATATACTGACTATTACACACTGACTACATGACATTTAATTAATTTACCATGGTTTTATTTTTATTGAAATTATCTCTATTCTGTTTAATGCATTTTAATAAGAATCGAATGATATTTGCGTATATCATTAATGTCTATATTAATTTTAATTATATTTTAACGATCCTGACTACTGGGATGCGAGATACGAAATTATAATTTATTTGTAATTTTGAATTATTATTATTTACCGAATTCAATAAAAGGAAGTAGGTACTCAGTTCGTCTTCATGTTTGCTTGTTCTTTTTTTTATGACATAGGAGGCAAACGAGATGACGAATAACCTGATGGTAAGCGATTAGCGCCGCCCATGGACACTCGCAACACCACACCACCACAGGGGTTGTATGTGCGTTGCCGGCCTTTAAGATGAGAGTACGCTCTTTTCTTGAAGGTTTGAAAGTCGTATCGGACCGGAAAGGCCGTGCCAGGATAAGCTAAGTGATTCTGCCCCCCTTGAGTTTGGGCTTGTAATTTTTATAGATTGTGTGGCTCTACATTACTCATCATTGTGCCGAATTTGATCACCCTAAACGTTATAGTTATTGTTTAAAAAAAACGAAATTTAATTTTTCTTTGATAATTTTTTTTAACGAGCTTGGCATATATTGTACATTTTATAAAGATGATTAAATGACCATAATTATATTTTCATTATGTCATAGAAAAAAAAATAAAAAAATCCAATTAAACTTTTTAGAATTTTTTTTCTTCTACTTTCACGTTAGAGACCGCTCCAATTTTTTCACTGGTAATACACCCACCAACGTCCTATAATATGTATTTTTTAAAATTTTGGCTGAGCGAGAACATGGAGATATCTTTACATGAAATGCTTTCTGAAAAGTTTAATTGGATTTTTTTTATTTATTTTTTCTATGACATAATGAAAATATAATTATGGTCATTTTATCATCTTTATAAAATGTACAATATATGCCAAGCTGGTTAAAATAGGTTGACTAGAAAAAAAATATCAAAGAAAAATTAATTTTCGTTTTTTTTTTCAAACAAAAACTATAACGTTTAGGGTGCTCAAATTTGGCACAATGATGAGTAATGTAGAGCCACACAATCTATAAAAATTACAAGCCCAAACTCAAGGCGGGCAGAATCACTTAGCTTATCCTGGCACGGCCTTTCGCAGGCAGGCGACAGTTCATTCCACAGTTTAGCTGTGCGAGGCAGGAAATTTATGGAGAAACACATAGTATGTATGTTCCCCGATAACTCTTGACCACGATGGCCGATTTTGATAATTCTTTTTATGTTTCATAGCAGGTACCCCGACATTGGTCCCATATAAATTTGGGGAAGGTCTGATGATGGGATCTAGGAGGAATAAGGGAACTCTTCGAATTTGATAGTCATGCATATGCCGATTGCGGTATTTTCTGTAGGTAACTAAGCATTGGCTCACGGAAACCACAAGTTGTGGCATAGCAAGTACAAAATTGGAGTCGTTTTTTTTGGTATAAATTGTCTTATATTACTATACCACGATTGTGATGTAAATTCTTACGATTTTGACATAGGCAAATTTGTACAACAATTTAAATCATGAAATAAAACAAATCTAATCTATAAATTTCATCGAAGCCGTTTCAGAGATCCCCGATATTAATAAATAGGGGCCATCCATATATTACGCCACAGCGTAAATTGCAGGGTTTTCATATTACGAGTACATACTACATATTTCAAATGACTTACTCATTTTACAAACACATTCACACTTTCATACAACGCAATGCTTTCATACACGACACGCATCCATTAACGATGTTACAGTAAAGTTAAATAGATTACACAGAATCCGCATGAAATCGATAAATAAGTAATTACAAACACTTACGTTTTGGTAGTACGGGTTCTGGTAGTAATTCTGCTGGTAATCTTGCTGATACTGCGGATAGTACTTCCCATCGTGCCTATACTGCTCCTCTTCCGCTCTCGTCCGCCAGTTCGGAGCATCCACTGTTAAGGGCTTAGGTCTCTGTCCAATTCCTGAAGGCTGATTGAGCCCTACGTTTTTCTCTTCAGCCGCCAACACATGGACAACAGTGCTTAGGATCTGCTCATCTAAAGGCGTCATAGGTTTCGCAGGGTTCGACATACGACGAATTACTAAAGCGCAGAGCTTCTGTCTTAAATAGTAAACGCTTATAGCGTCCGAGGCGTCCGCTGTGAAAGCCATCCAGTCATCCAGGGTTAGCACTGCCGTGTCAGGAGAAGAGTTATTCTCATCGGCTTCACTGTCGGAATCACTCGATAATCCTGGCGGATTTGCTCGCTGAGTCAAAGCACCGGAGGGCAATCTTAATGGTCCACCAAAGAGCGATACAGTCAGTGGTGTTACTAAAGTATTGCAGCGTATGAAGCAGAACCGACCCGCTCTGGAGATCTCCTCAAACACTACCCAGTCTGTTGGTAAGTTTTGCACGGATTTGTGGGCATTTGTTATGCCATCGCCTCTGTGGAGGGTTGAGCTTGGATGGAAGGCTACTTTCACTTCTTTGCAAGTTCTTAAGGTTCCAGAGTCTCGGTCAACGCGAGCTATAGAGGGGTATAAGCCACTGACTAGTACGGCTTTCACGACATGCCATTTTTCCGAGTTTAGATTCACGTCTTTTATATCGCCCGAGCCTCGCGCCTTCACGAGGCATAGTGCTCTGAGCTGTGCGAGCAACTGCGCTCTATATCCGACTATCATTTCCATAGTCGCTCCACAGATTAAGTTCTTAGCGCAGAACGCGCGTTCTGTGCCGTTCGCTCGAGCGCTCTGCCACGCCTGAAACGCTCTAAGCAACACCATATGGTCTGAATAGCAATCCGCTGCGAATTCTTTCCGCGCCATACTCCCCCGCTTTCTATTCTCCGGATTCATCGATATCTGGAAGGGCTCCTTATTGGCCAAACTGCAGACTATCGTCAGGATAGGATCAAGGCACTTCATCACGCAAGCGTATAACAGCATCTTTCCCAGTTTCGGCTCTACCGTCAGATCTAGCAGATGTTGTCCAATTTCCGTCAAATCTTCCATAGGCGTTAACGCTCCGATGGTCTTCAGTAGCGTTACAGCGTTTCTCACCGCCAGGAACGAAGGAGGCTCCAACGCTTTGGATAGAAAGTCCGCTATAGGCGTATTTCCGGACGCTAGCAGCTTCGTATGAAGGCACAATTCTTGTAACGGCACCCTCAAGATCTCCGGTATGGAGTTGAGTGGTAATGTTTGGAATCTCCGCTTTGAGCACATGTGGAAACAGTGTCCAGGTTTCGTTCTACCGGCACGGCCCGCCCTCTGTTGGCATCCCGCCCGAGATGTCCACACACACTGCAACGAACACACGCCGCCACTCGACTCGTAATACTTTTCTTTCACTTTACAAGAATCCACTACGTACACTACATCGTCTATGGTAATCGAAGTTTCCGCTATGTTGGTCGAAATTATGATTTTTCTAGCATTCGGAAGGGGATTAAACACTTTCTTCTGATCTAGCGTCTGCATGTTGCTATGAAGCGTGAATATTTGGTATTTCAGCGCGTTCATCTCCGTGCAGTTCTGTACTAAGTCCCTAAGAGTCACTATATCGTCGTAACCGGGTAGGAAGACTAGTATACTCCCTTTAGGGAGGTTGATATGTATATGTTTGATGAGAGCCAGCATTAGATCGTGGTCTATGAAGTCCTCCGAGACTGTGTGGTGGTAGACGTCGAGTAAGAAGTGGTCGGCTGCGTTGTCTTCAGTGGTGTCCTTGGTATCCTCCGGGATGCTGAGAGAGGCGAGTAGTTGTGCGCACTCGTTATGACCGTGCTCTAGCGCATAGTCCCGAGCTGTTTTGCCGTTATTGTCTTTCATTGTTGGATCCGCACCTGAGGGGGAGAAAGCAAAATTTAACATACTTTTACTAATGAATATATTTATGGTGTGAAGAGAAACGAAAATGAAAAGGATAAGAAATATGTACAAATGCAGAAATCTAAAAATAACACAATTACTCCGGAAGAGTAAATTCCTAAGCGTGGAATGGGTATGTATTGCAAGAAGATGAACATGATGAGAAAAAGGTGTATACTTTACGTATAGCAACTCCACATCACTATAAGAGTAAACCAAGGCAAAAGCGGATGGTTCGTGTAAAAAATGATAATAGGAAAAAAGGGAAATAAGATATCATCACAGATTTAAGAGTTAGACTTTTGTCGATGTAATTCTCCCCATCTGACTCTATTTAGGGCCGCTTTCTTGATTTCGTCATACCACAAGATTACTAATTTGCTTTTATTTGTTTAATGTAACTTATCGTTAGTCTTTCCCTTCCTCGCTTGCCTTCTATGCTGTTATTTATAAAAACGTCACGTCGTATAAGATGACCAACCATTTTCTGTCTCCTATTTTCTACAACTTTTACAATTACCTTTTCTCCCTCAATCTCCTCTGCAATTCTTCGTTTTATTTTTCCGTCCAGCTAATTTCTCCCTTCTTCGCAAAAAGACGGAGAGATAGAAGAGAGCTGAGATGACGGGTGATAAAAAAGTGTACCGGGCTTTGTGGTGAGTTCAGTAGAGGAGTGCAGTGGCACAGAATAAGTAATAGTACTTCGTACAGAAGGCCCACCAGGATACAGGATTTATTGCTAAAACATTCAATCATGATGTTCCAAAAACGTTATACACCGATTTTTTCAGCGTTAACAAATCCCCCGTTGAGGTATGCCAAACGTGCCTAAGCGTGGTCATCTCTTTGTATCGCAAGCGAGTGCATGCGTTCCGTCCTTGCCAGTGCGCGGCAACTACTAAATAAGCCCTCTCCCTAAGGCTGGGTTGCACCAAACCGTCTGTAATCGTAAGCTGTGTTCGTTGCAATTTCAATGTATGGAAAGTTTGACAGGTTTATATGGGATGACAGCTGCCAGCACCATATTTAACGTTGATCAGTCTGTGATCGTAAGTCGGTGCAACCCAGCCTAAATGAGCTGCGCCTAGCAGTGGGATGATGATAACCTTGCGTGGGAGGAGCTCACCGATTTGCAGCATCTGCCGGGCCGTGTCCGTGAGCCCGTGGCGCGCGGCCGCCATGAGCCCGCTGCGGCCCGAGCCTGACTGAGCGCACTGCACCGGCACTCCTTCCGACAGGTACATGTACAGGATCTGGCAGAACGAGTCCTGGCGAAACAGAACAGTTCAAACTTCAGCTTTTACTCATATTAGCCAAAACCTACAGAATTTTTAAAAAGGTCCATATTAATTTGTTTATCAGTCGTAAGAGACAGCAGAACATCATCTGGCACTATCAAGTGTTTTCAGAATTGATTATCAATTTATCACTGCTGCCAAATTACTGCAAGCTGGGGACATTATGCGTCCTGGAAATTCCTTATTTAAAGCAGCCCAACAAAGAGCAGACACTATATCGATCAATCAATTTTATTTATTTGTCAGACTACAGATATAAATAATAAGTACATATCATTATGCAGTGTATTCCGCCCACATACAGCCACCGCCAAATATTTATTTTAATAAAATTACATAACATGAAAAAGCGCCCTAATACACCTCAATCCAGACCAGAATAACAAATCTTGTGCAAATATGAGAAGGATAATAATAAAGTTTCCGAAAAATTAATGATCCTCCATCGATCTGTGGCCGATTGTAATACTAATTATGCTGCGTTAAAATGAATTACCGAAAAACCCGAAAAATTAACACAAAATACAACGGGAAAAAAAAGCGCAGCGGCCGGCGAAGCGCCAGAACTGAACTTTTTTTACTAATATTTGCAAAGCAGTAACAGCTGGAACGCAGATAACCAAAAAAAAATTGCAAACCATAGTTTTCGGTAAACCGTCATTTAATCAGGTAGAAAATAATTATGTCAGCGAACGTTTTTCGCAACTTTTAGTTATTTCATACGTTCATTTCTATATTTATATTCATACGTAAGTTTTCGGAAACAGCAAAAAAAAAAGTAATAATCGGACTTTAAATGAGCACATTTTTAATTTACATTTCGGATGTTTTATTACTAACCATATGAGAACAGGCCGGTGCCCAGTAGAACGCTGAATGTAGAAAATAAAGAAAATGATGACGCATATTTACCAAACTGCCTTCCTTAAAGCATTCTTCTAGAAATTCGTCCATATCGGCTTGAAGTGTAGGTTCCAATGTGACTTCCTTCTCTTCTTTACTGTCTTTGCTGTTGCTCTCTTCTGTCTGCTTCTGACCTGGCGACAGAAGATTAAGTCAGTTACTCATAATAGTCATAATTCCCATAAAACTAGCAACGTTACCAAATCTTAGGATTAGGTACAAATTGGATTCTGGAATCAGAAGCCAAAACCTAATGGAGAAACACCTTAGGGTTTCTTTTAGTTTGGCTTCATTAGCATGTTTTTTTCCGTGGACCCCTTATTTAGTCTTCAACATGGTAAAATGTATCTTGAGTAAAGAAAAAAGAAGTGATCAATTGTAGTGTTGACGTCACTGAAAATACTTCTCGCGATGGTTCAATACACACGAGTGTACACAAGCATTGCATGTTGCGATCAGCAACTGAAATTATTGACCGCATATAACATTTTATATTATATTTTTTTCCCTCGCAAACTTGTTGAAAAACGGTGTAGGTTACTCGTGAGGCATGATCATTACACTCTCGGCTCCCTACGGCGAGCGCGACCAATTCCGCGTCCAGTGTATTACCAACCTACCTCCCTTGTATATCAGATATATCACAATGAATTTTGAATTAATGAGTAAGGTGTAAAAGTTCGTTCCGTAAATATTAATACTTACCTTCGAGATGTGACCAGTAGCTATGTCCCGACTTGAGCTTATTTTTGAGTTCCCTCTCCGCCTGGACCATCTTCTTGGTGCGGTACTGCGTCAGCTTTAGGGTGTCTTCAAGGTAGTACCGCTGAACGTCGTGCAACCGGCCGGGGATCGTGATCACTGGGCAGTTGTTGAAGTATCTGTGGATTTAGTGTTTCAACGTATTCATTGTCACGCTATTCACCACATAAATAAGTAATACCTTAGTATTTATCACAATTATTTCGTGAATTGCACGTAAGACCAAATAATTTTAACACTTTTGGATAAATCTTTGACTATACGCACCTGGAGAATATCTGCGTGTCCATAGTGACGGACATAAGGATCAGCTTGAGATCCTTGCATCGCGGCAACGCGTCCCACAGAGCGATTAGCAGGAAGTCGCTGAACTTGTGTTCTGTGAGTCACTGTGTACGCACCTGGAGAATATTTGCGTGTCCATAGTAGCGGACTTGAGGATCAGCTTGAGATCCTTGCATCGCGGCAGTGCTTCCCGCAGAGCGATTAGCAGGAAGTCGCTAAAATTGTTTTCTGTGACCCACTGTGTACACACCTGGAGAATATCTGCGTGTCCATAGTAGCGGACATGAGGATCAGCTTGAGATCCTTGCATCGCGGAAGCGCGTCCCGCAGAGCGATTAGAAGGAAGTCGCTAAACTTATCCCGTTCATGGACTTCGTCCACAAAAACGTGAGTCACGCCTGAAAGGGGAAGGAATCATTAGTGTTAATAAGCTCTAGGTTAATTCAAGGTTCGCTGTATAATCACAAACACCATCAGATAGATTGTAGCAACCAATGTGACTAGGGCTTCCATTCCTTTTCTGGTAGAATGATAGCGACCCCATGGCATCATGGGGTGCTCCCTAAACGGCAACGAGGGATAACGCCGCAGAGGTTTTAGTGGGTATTCCTTTTCCCTATGGAAGGGTGAGTCCCACTTACCCCCCATTATGGGCCTTCCCCAGGCCCGGCAGGATGCGCAAATGCATATCCTCTGCGTCAAAAAAAAGGGCTTCCATTCCTTAACGGATTGACGCACAGATATTTGACTTTTAATAATTAAGTAATTCAAAGTTTATTAGTAATTATAAATTTTCACTTGTATGTTTATAATATTCGTATGTATTTTAACCTAAAACGAAATAGTTTTGTGAAATTGTAAGTTAACTTATTTTATTACTTATAATAGGCAGTATCAAAAAAAACCATAGGATATTTTGTTGGACTTAGGTGTACAAGTAGGGTACCGTATCTCGACATCTCACTAGTGAGGATTTGTGTTCAAGAAAAGGGGTTCAACAGTTTCAACACTGCTGCATAATTTTACCCATCCTGTTCAATACGGCGGCTGGAAAGGCGGAGCAGCTCAGGGGCTCAGTGGATCACTAAATTTTGAGATCGTAGTCTAGATCACAGGTAGGAAAATATGGAATGTACGTGACTCTAATTTTCTCGTTATTTACAAACGGTGCACGCTTAAGAGGTGTGTGTGACCGCAACTGGATTGACTATTGAGGACTGGAGATAAATTCCTTATCATACCAATTCATTGATCCTACAATTCCTAGATGAGCTCTATATTCGAACCAGGCTGTCCACCACACTACCTGCCTACGCACGATACCTGAATACTCTATTAACGACATTGTTAGGAAAGTAGACAAACTGGTTCTTTAAAAGGACCGAATAATTGGCAAATGCCCCTCAAGCTGGACTGGGAAAATGCGCACAGCTCGTAGGGAGTTCTTTTTCTTTCGAAAATTAAACGTGAAGGCTATGATTTATGTATATAATGATTTTAGAAATTATTTTCCTTTGATTATATAATAAAGAAACACAAATTATTTTCTCGTGGCAACGAATCTTTCACTCAGTTCACTCCTCTAATAAAGCCTTAGGGAGGCTTACATTACTTACCCAGGGCGGTAAGACAGAGAATTTCTTAGATCGCGAGTATTTGAAGTCTAGGCCGCAGGGAGATAAATATGGGATCTGAGGCTTTATTTATTACCGACCAAGGTGAGTAAAAAATTGGATGTGTGTCCTGGCCACTAAGTGGGATTTTCCGCACACGAAGCGACCAGTAATTGCCAGTTTAATGCCAGGTGTGGTATAAACAGTATTTTCACTTCTCATGCGCTAAAAGTTCGTCTCTACGCTCAGCACAGGCGACATAAAGTCGCTTTTAATGCTCTAGAGCATCAAGTTAAACCCGCCTTCAGCGCGCCGGCGCGCGCGGTCGCCGAGCACAGAAGTGTAAATTTGATGAAATAACTTTAAAGTGTTTTACACCACACCTTGCCAAAAAGCGCGTTTTTCCGCACGCTGCGCGTCCGGAAAAACCCACTTTTTGCCCAAGTGGTGACGTAAAATTGTGTACGAAACACGGGTCGTAAAACAGAAAGCCCTCTCTCGCATATTTATGAACCTCGCGTGCGGCTCGGGCCTCAAACATCTGCGATATCGGCCTTTCTTTGTTTTACAACCCTTGTATCGTAATGTACTATTACAGTACATATGGTGCTATTTTACCGCACGAGTGCGGTAATCAGCAGATTACGTGCATATGTCGAAACTTTAAAGAGCCATATGTACTGTAAAACGTTGTACGATACACGTGCGAATAGGTAATTCGCAACTCCTGTCGATTTAAAACACTTCCTTCGGTCGTGTTTCAATTTATCACCACTCGTTGTGAATTTCCTAATTTCTGCACTAGTATCGTAATGTACTATTAAACTCACCAGAGAGTTGTGTATCGGTGCACATAAGAGTCCGCAGCAGTAACCCGTTGGTACAGTACGTCAGCACAGTACGCGGACTGACGCGGGACTCCAGACGTATCTGATAGCCTATACTCTGTCCTATCTTCTCCATCCGTTCGTACGCCACCTGCAAACAAAAAAGAGGTAATATTAACAAAATTTGGCATTTTTATTAAGCAAAAGGCCTTTTGTCGACTACTTTAGCCTTGTTGGCAGGGGTAACACTGCCTACAAAGCTGGTGGTCCCGGGTTCAAATCAGATCAAAGGGTCAGGGCATTTAACTAACCAGCGACACGGTTTGCCGTGGCATTATGCTGAGTGGGGCCCTTTTTAGTATTGTCTGTTGTATGTTCATAAATATTTTGTAATTCACACAACATTGTGTGAAGATGTTAATAAATGTATTTTCTTTTCTTTTTTTTCCATTTGTGTGCATACATACATACTTCTTTTGCTTGAAACACATCCATCTTCTCCTCATACATGCTCGTCGGTTGCGGGAACTTCTGACTTGGCCTTTTTCCAGTATCGTAGAAATACGATCAAGATACCCTCGCCTTGGTTCACCCACCCACTTCCAGCCCTTCTATCCATCTTCTGACGTGAGCACTAATAATTGTATTACAAGCTTCAAGCTAACATGGTCATCAACGTTAGAATTACTGTTAAGAACATTAGTAAAGGAAAGAGAAATTACTGTTTAGAGAAAGGAAATACCCCGTTCTAAAACAAATAATTGTTCCTCAGTTTTGGATGTTTTGCCGGCTGCTTGTGTCGTTAACGGTGCTCTAACACCAGCTGTAGGCTAAAGGCTAGCCTCACCCGTTCAGCGACGGACACGGCCAACGGACGGCGCGGCTGCGTGCAGTAGATCTGAGCCGGCTGCTTGTGCCGTTGACAGTGCTCTAACACCAACTGTGGCTAGGCTAAAGGCTAGGCTCACCCGCTCAGCGACGGACACGGCCGATAGACGGCGCGGCTGTGTGCAGTAGATCCGAGCTGGCTGTTTGTGTTGTTGGCAGTGCTCTAACACCAACTGCGGAAGCTGTGTTGTCTTGCCACACCCTGTAGCTCCTGCTACTATGATCACCTGTGGACAGAAAACAGTGTCAGGAAAGATTACGCAAAGCCACTGGTGGAGTTGCCACTGGTGGAGTTGCCACAAGTAGTGTGATTCACCATCACTTATTATACTGAATGATTCTGGGATAGACTTTTTGACAAAATTCATGATTAGGGGCCGGACAGTTGGTGACAATTTAAACAGGAGTGGAGTTGTTGTCAAACAAAGTACCTTTTATGATTGAATGATAAAATTATTTTTATCTACAATAAATTATTTATTACAAAAAAAGGCAAACTCACTGCCATAAATTCAAATTCAAATAGAATAGAATAGAATAGAATAGAAAATCTTTATTGTTTAACCGTGTTACATAGGTGATATAATAAATGTTTAGGTTCCAACGGTTACCCATTTCGGGTGTACAATATTTACCTAAAAACTAAGGAAACAAAACAAATATATTAATTATACATTATTTTTCTTCTAAGACGAAAATCCAAAAAAATCTTTTAATGAATAGAAACCTTTCTTAATTAACCATCTTTTTAAATTACGTTTAAATTGTATGTCATCCAACATTTTTAACTCATTTGGAAGCTGATTAAAAACTAGAATGGCGCTAATAAATGTGCTTTTATCATAAGTTTTATTTTTTACCAAAGGCAATGTCAAATTGTACCTATATTGAGTGCGTAGGTTATCGCGTTGAGAAGCTAGTGTTGTGAAGTAATCTTTATTACTTTTAACAAAGTTACAGAGCTCGTATATATAAATGCTAGTTAATGTTAGGAAGCCTTGCTCTTTGAAAACATTTCGGAGTGATTGTTTGTTGTTCATGCGAAAGATAATTCTCAAGCACTTTTTCTGCAAAACAAAAGTGGACTGTACGTCAGTCGAGTTACCCCAGTAAATGACGCCATAATTTAGTAAAGAGTATATGTTAGCATAGTACGCAGTAATAACGGTTTTTTGGGAACACGTATCAGATAATATTGATAATGCGTAACATTGACTTGAAATTTTATTGTTAATATTTTGTATGTGGTGTTTCCAGGATAAAAGAGGATCTATTATTATACCTAAGAAACTAATGTTTTCTATTTCTTCAATTGAGCTACCAGATTCCATAACATTTAGTTTTGCTGGAATTTGTTTATTATTACGGAATTGCATAAGCTTGGTTTTTGTTAAATTTACATTTAAGTTTATTGATTTTAACTTTATTGCCATATTATTATAATTATAAAGTTAGCAAATAACATAGCAAAAAAAAAACTACATAATATGTGAACTAGGGCAAGATAAACAATTAAGCATTCTTATTGTCAGACACAAGGCAAATAAATTTTAATTCTAACTATGTGAGATGATATTTCGCATCTATAGATATACAACAAAGTAGGTTGGTTCCACCATTAATAACTTGAGAACAGCTGAGCCGATTTATAATCTTTGATTTTTTGGAATTGTCACTTTGAATAGCAGAATAACTATTAAAATATCGATAAAATATACGGAAAAAAATCTCATACATTTTGTATGCGACGCTTCGAGGGTGGATGCGTTCACCCGGACAGCTAGTGATCTCTTAAAGGATTATGGTATTTGAACAATTATTTTAAGTGATTAACATAAAGACTATAAAGAGTTATCAAAATTTTATTGATAATTCGTGATATAAATGTTATAGTTTTCATGAATTAATAACAACTTACCTGGTTGTGTGTAATAGCATTGAGCAGTTCCTGTCTCTGCTCATACACAGGCAACTTTTCTCTAAATTTGACTAAGTCAGGGTTATATGTTGTACTGGGTACCTGGAGAATAGAAAAACTTTCTTAAAATAATTGTATACTGGTCTTTTGGCATGGGTTGCATTGGTCATGTTCACGGCAGAAACCGATGTCCCAGCAAGTTGTCAACAGAAATATGGATACACAACATTTAAAGCTTTTATTAGTATAGATGTATACATAGATGTATTAAATGCATTTATTCAAGTATCTGTGCTTAATTTTAAAAATAGAATAGATAAGCATTTGACCACTATTTCACCTGATGATAAGTGAAGATGAGTTTGACGGTGTTACATGTGTACCCTATCACCCTATTATATATATCCTAACCTAACACTCATTCATTTTATGTGCCTAATGCCGAAGCTAGAGGTCCCGGGTTCGAATCCCGGCCAGGGCATTATTTGTGCAGTTAGCACGGATATTTGTTCTTGGGTCTTGGATGTTTTCTATGTATTTAAGTATGTATTTATCTATATAAGTATGTATAACGTCGTCTAGTACCCATAGTACAAGCTTTGCTTAGTTTGGGACTAGGTCGATTTGTGTAAGATTGTCCCCCAAAAATAAAATAATAATATGAAACAGCAATTGAACCAAGCAAATTCAACTCCCAACTGAAAATAATTTAAATCCCTTTGAAAGAATAAGTCCTATCAGTCGTACTACGGGAGGATGAAATAGAAATTTAAGTATTGATGATGACTGACCAGTAACAAAATTGTAATTTCTTGTAAAAAGAGTAAATTGAATGAAGCTTCAGATTTGAGAATGACATTCATATACATAAGGATAGTTATAGGAGCTATCCTATGAATCCTATACCTATATAGGATTTGTTCTACATTTGTTCCAGTTTTTGTAAAATGTTGTATAATTACCAACTGAATATGTCGACGAATACATTTATCTCGGCCAGATAATCTCACCACGGGACTTGACCTCTAAATAAATAGACAGGCGTATCGGAAACGCCTGGAAGCAATACTGGAGCCTAAAGGAGATTATGAAAAATAAAGAAATAAGTATGACCATAAAAAGAAAACTGTTTGATACCTGTATACTGCCAGTAATAACATATGGTTGTCAAACATGGGCAACTAATAAGTCACACATTAAAAAACTAGAGGTTTGTCAGAATTCAATGGAAAGGAGCATGATGGGAAAGAGATTATCTGATAGGATTAGAACTACAATTATAAAGAAACATACAAGAACAAAAGACATAACCATAACTATCAGGAAGCTCAAATGGCAATGGGCAGGCCATACAGTGAGAGGGAAAGAGAAGTGGTCGAACACAATAATGTACTGGTTCACTAGAAATAGAAAAAGGAAACGTGGTAGACCTCTTAGAAGATGGGTCGATGACATAAAAGCCACAGCAGGTGGAGGTTGGACAACAATAGCGAGAGACAGGGAGAAATGGCGACAGTTGGGGGAGGCCTTTGCCTATAAAAGGCATACAGACATATAAAAGGAATACAAAAGAAGAAAAGTGAATTTTATCATTTATTAAATTTCATAATTAAAACATGTACTTAAAAACAAATATTGTAACTGTCTCAATAAAGGCTTATTATTATTATTATTATTACATGTATAATTACCAACCAATTAAAGATCACTTTAAAAATAAATGCAATCTGTTGATGATACTAACTTGAGCAACCCCATTATTGAGCTGCCCCATCGGTTTATGCGCCAGTTGGGGGCTCCGCTCCTTTTCCGGACAGCAGCTCAGGTCATCCTTCTCTTTACTTGTGATCGGGAATGTATTGAACAGCTCCGTGATGCTGCACCGCATGTTCGAGTCCAGGATTAGCTTTGCGTCATTCTGAATTATTGTGGACCCAATCCGCTTGTATATTGTTAGATAGCGGTTCACACCTGGAATTGATATGATAAGTATGAACATTCAGCATTATAGCTGTGCTAATAAAATACTTGATTCTATAAGATAGTTCATAAAAAATATGCATAAGCTGTTTAATAACAAGACAGTCTGTTCTATATGTTCAAGATTCAACCAAATGTAAAGAATTATGATGATAGCAAGCTTGGAAAGGTTATGTTTATATTTATTATTAACATTCAAGGGCTACTTGGTTTAACAATATTTTATACTCTAAATTTGTAAGCCAAACTAGGTTCGACTTTAAATTATAATTATTTTTTTAATTATTATATTGGGGGACAATCTTACACAAATCGACCTAGTCCCAAACTAAGCAAAGCTTGTACTATGGGTACTAGACGACGATATACATACTTATATAGATAAATACATAGAAAACATCCAAGACCCAAGAACAAATATCTGTGAAAAATGCACAAATAAATGCCCTGGCGGGGATTCGAACCCGGGACCTCTAGCTTCGGAGGCAGAGTCACTACCAACTAGGCTAAACAGGTCGTCAAATTTAACTTATTAAATATACTAGCAACAGCAGTTGTAAAATATGTAACCGAAATATAATTAAAAAAGTAATAGGGATGCAAATATAAGCTTGAGCAACGATCATAAGTAAGAATTATTCCTAATAGACACAAAAAAGCACCTCTTTGAGACAAATTATACAAATAAATAGTAAAATTAGGCTAAAAGTAACCTATATGCCGAATGTATCAACTCACCTTTCCCGCGCGATTTTGACTTCAAGCCCAGCTTAGCAACAGTCTCGTGGATGAACCCTCTCTCCTGCGCCGACAGGAACGTCGGGAACTTGAGCTCCGTGTCATTTTCATCACTTAAAAACTTATCCAACTGGATTTTTAAAGCAATGCTCACAGATTCCGCTATGGGAAAGTGCTTGGTCCCCAAATTACGCTTACCCTTTTTAGAACTCATTATTCTAAACTAATATTGAAATTGTGTGCCTTACACGATAAGTACATTACACAATATATTCAAAATTATGTGAAAATGTTTACAATAGCGAAATTATTTTCGACTTGTCCATATTCGACAACTTTACTTTACCATAAACAAACCAAAAAGTCTATCACAGATAACACAATACAAAACCGGTGTTAGGGCAATAAAATAAACCGGTAACTCAACCTACATGGGTGGTTCTCTACCCTATACTACATATTAAAAAAAACAAATGTCAATTGAAGTGCACGCAAAACACATGGGATTTTATTAATTTGCAATAATATTCGATTTATTTTTGTTAATGTAGAAGTTCTTACATAACAGCAATCATGTCGAAAAAAATCCAGCATTTGGTTGTGGACACCACAGCTTTTATAAGAGCAGCTAACCTTCAGGACATGGCTGAAAACATGTACACGGTTCAGGAGGTAGTTGACGAAATTACTAACGACCGACAGAGGAGAAAGCTAGTCGTGCTACCCTACGATTTAAAAGTTAAAGATGTCTTCACAGAAAACATCAAGTTTATCACAGAATTCTCGAAGAAAACTGGCGATTACACCAGTCTCTCTGCCACGGACATTAAGGTTATGGCTCTGGCTTACCAGATTGAGAAAGAAAAGGTAGGTTTAGAGCATCTTAAAACTGAACCGACGATGCAGAGAACTGTTAAAGTTACGGGCTTACCTCACTATGATGCTAATGTTGAAAATAAGCCAAACACAAATGATAAAGAGTCCAAACCTGAAGAATCTAAGCCTACAGAAGGTGCCAACCCCCCAGAAGATACCAAACCTTCAGAAAAAGTACCAAAAGCCGACAGTAACCCTCCAAAACCAGTAGACTGGTCAAAAATTAATATCCCAGGTGCAAATGGTGCCAAGCAAGGCACAGACTGGTCTACTATAAAGATAGAAAGTTCAGATGCTGTACATTTCGATGTACAAAACCTGCTAGATGATAATGCTAAAGACCAGAAACTAGCTGAAGATATCGCTGAGCAAATAAAAAGTATGGATTTAAGAGATGGTGAAGATGTAGACAACCTCATGGCAAAAGTTTCCTCAGATGAAGAATCAGACAGTGAAGAATATTCTGAGTCTGATGATAGTGATGGCGGGGAATGGATAACACCTGGCAACTTAGCGGAGAAGAAAAAAGAAATGGACATGGGAGAATTTGAAGACAAGGCAGTGGAAGTAGCAACAATTACTTCAGACTTTGCCATGCAAAATGTCCTTAAACAGATTGGGTTAAATGTCACAGCGATTGACGGACGCATCATAAAGCAGCTTCGTACTTTCATTTTCCGTTGCACAACCTGTTTTAAAACCACAAGCGTAATGACAAAGCTCTTCTGCCCAAAATGTGGACATGCCACATTGAAAAAAGTTGGAGTTAGCATTGATGAGGAAGGAAACCAACACATTCACATCAATGGAAGGAAACCATTGACTTCCAGAGGAAAACGGTTCAGCCTGCCCACTCCAAGAGGTGGCCAGCATTTCCAATACCCAATTTTAACAGAAGACCAGCACATCCACAAACGGTTTGCAACAAAAATGGCCAGGAACAAAACTAATGCTCTAGATCCTGACTATACCGCTGGATTCTCACCCTTCGTAATGAAGGATGTTAACTCTAAATCTGCTGTTCTAGGTGTCCGAGCGAATAAACAAGATGTCAAATACTGGATGAAGAACTACTCTAAGGGAAAGAAGAAATGAACTTTTTAAAATAGACATATATTATATGTATAAATTGATTATGTTTACAGTTATTTGAATTCATATCAAAATGCTTAATCCTAATTATGGCCAACAAATTCAACTTGCATCCAAATACTAATTTAAAAAATAATTTTCACAACAATAGTCACAAGGCAAGTCCCATCAATAGCAGAATTTATTCTTTTTATACAAATGCAAATACCTATATAATTGAAAAGGTTATTTTTTAGTCTGCTCAGTTATTTCCTGCATGACTTAAATGCATTCTTATCACTTATACATCGATAATCGATAATTTACATCAATAACACCTCTTCATTTTATTTATTACTTGTAGGACCATGTTTGTTTTGTACAATTTAACAATAACATCAAAAACATTCAATTCTTGGCCAGTTTTTGTTCGAAAAATCTAAACACCGACTCTATGCATGAATATGATGTCATTTCATGTTTTGGATGACCTGCAACAAAAATTACATATTTAAAATTTCATAATTGAAAAATATCAATACAAAATTGACTTCAACAAATTACAATATCAAAGGTTCGAGAGGGTTTTCAGGAACACGTCTTCATCTCTATAAGAGTATCCGCACTATCCAGGAAGCTATAAGATAGAGTGAGAATGGGTACAGTCAACAGCACAGCAGAAGTAGCTACGCACTAGGCACGCTCAAAATGAGCTACACACTCAATGTCAAGAAAAGGCTGTTTAGATAATTGTGAACGTGTTATAGTGCTTAGCTATTTCCACTGCTGACTGTGCTTAATGCAAATTTAAGCCATATGGTTTTCTCATGGATGCCATTGTCAGACCACACGGGAAGCACCAGCTTTCAAATGAAAAAATAATCAACAAAATCGGTTAATCCAATCGAAAGTTCTGAGGTAACAAACAGAAAAAAAATTCCGTCTAATTGAGAACCTCCTCACGTCATGCTGGGCCCCATTTGATACGCCACAAGGAACACAAATTAAAATTATTACAAGATTTAAGAGTCGCCATCACGTCGACGCTTCATACAAACGTAGTTTTGTTCTTATTTTAAAACGGCATGCTAGATAAAATACAGCGATTATTAAGATTTCCATACAAGACCTAAAAAAACTCAAAAGATCGTTGTAATTTTTTTTCTATTACAATTTCTAAAAACAGACACTACTTATAATTTCCGGTCTAGATATGGCGGATCCCAATGTGTATACAGAGTTTAATGTTATTTCAGCATGGCGTTTTAAAATGAGAACGAAAATACGTTTGTATGGAGAATCGAGTTCAGTCGAGCGTGTGGGGGACCCTTAATTGGCAACACTGGTCAAATGGTCAGTTGTCATTAGTCAAGCGCCTCAGTTGCCAGTTTAATTTTGTTAAATTGTAATTTGTATCTTAATGTACGGGTAATGGGCCCCTGGACGTAGACTACATGTTAAAATGAGATAGCAGTATATACAAGGTGTAACAAAAATGCCGTGGATCCTTTTAAGGCGTTATTTGTTATCGCATTCTGACTAGAAATAAGTACTTAGGTCAATTTTTTTGTTACATCTTGTATCTCTTGTTCACGTATCAACTCCTATTCGGTAGCTCTGTGTGACTCAAAGTAGAGTATACTCACCAGCGGAGACCATCGGAATGTCCTGCTCTGTAGTTGGCATTGGGGTATCCAGAGGCTTGTTAGACGATATCCAATTCTTTGCAGTCTAAAACCAATTGTAGGTTGAAATTATTTAACTCTTGATAAGGTAGAGGCGATTTAGCGACCAAATACGTGTCAATAGAGTTTCAATCTTAGTTCTGCGATTTAAGATTCAATTTAAATTGTATTTTCGTAAAAAGTAAGTGGTCTTGAAATTAATCAATAGCTATAGAAATATGAAAAAATATTTTTAAGATAGATAGATAGATAAACTCTTTATTCATATCCACAACATACATGGCATAACATGATACTGAAATTAAATAAATAAAAAACACAGACATTATTATCATGCAACTACTTATGAACTAAGACTTAGAAACTAAACGGATAAGCCATGTGTCGTGGCAGAGAACAGGCGCTGGCTCAGCATAAATGCTGTGGCAAGCCACAGCGCTGGTATTCTGCCAGAACCTTATAAAATAATGGCCAGTGCAACGCCAAACATCTCTCAACAATTCGTAGATGCTAACTCACAATTATCAGTAGTTCGAATCACAGAAAAGTATGTAAGTATATTATTGTGAGAGTACAAGTGAAAGTGTGTATGTGTGTGTGTGTGTGTGTCTCAGTGCGAGCTTGTTTGTGTGTGTATTTGTGTGGCAGTGGTACAGATAATTACTGAGGGGTAGAAATATATGGAACGGGATAAAATATAGGAATTAAATATAGTAAACAGGAATTTAAAGGTAATTTTTTTGAGCATTTAGAAGATGTAAACGATATTTTTTCTTGAAACTGGCTTTACTCTTTAATAGGCGGATTGGCGGAGGAATATTGTTCCAACACTTTGTGGCTCTATACCTAAAACTCCCTCTAAACGCAGCCGTTCGGTGTCGCGGAACCTGTAACACAATGGCTCGAGAAGCTCTCTCTCTGTAATAGCTATTATCGCTACACCACGAGAGTTTCTTATACAGATACGAAGGCGTTTTTGTATGAATTGTGTCAAATAGCAAACAGGCGAACATTAGCTCTTGCCGAGCGGCCATTTTTAACAGATTCGAGCCGTTCAAAAAAGGGGTAATATGCGTACGAGGAGGGACCTTAAAACAAAATCGCGCGCAAGCATTCTGAACTCGTTGAATGAGGCGCTGCGAGCGAGCCAAGAGACAAGGGCCATAGGCGGTGATGCAATAGTTAATTTTTGACAGGATTAGGGCCTCACAAAGTCTAATACGAAGATCAACACTTAGTAAATTACGCACGTTATATAAAACTTTTAAACGGTATAAACAATTGCGAACTGTTTCTGTGACATGATTTTCAAAGTGCAGGTTTGAGTCCAGTAATAGTCCTAAATTTCGCGCCTCAGTGACTCGTTCCACATCAACACTATCAACAAAAATGTTAGGATTTTTATCGATAATGTTGCCGGTCTGATTCAAAGATCCAAGCACCATATATTTGGACTTAGTAGGATTAAGGACTAAACAATTGGCTGTAGACCAGTCAGATAATCGTTTTAAATCTTCGTTTATCATATTTACAGCAATGGAAGTATCTTGTGGCTGAAAGGATAAGTACAATTGTAGGTCGTCAGCGTAAAGTTGGTAGTTACAATTTTTTATACAATTAATAATATCAGAACTATACAAAATGAAAAGAAGGGGTCCTAAAATGGACCCTTGCGGTACGCCTCTCGTTACCGGGCTTGGCTCAGATGCCAAACATGTACCATCATTTTGCGAGAGTCTAACAATTTGCTGACGGTCCCTAAAATAACTATCAAACCACTGCACCGAATTATCGTCAAACCCATAATAGCGTAATTTAGACAGAAGAAGCGGTACATTTAAACAATCAAACGCCCTAGAAAAATCGAGCAGCACCATAATCGTACCTCGTCCAGAATCCTGAGCAGACAAGACTTCGTCAACAACATCAAGCAATGCTGTAGCAGTACTTCGTTTCTTCCTGAATCCAGATTGCATTTCAGGTAAGATGTTATTTGACTCCAGGTACTTCGACACCTGACCGTAGACTACTTTTTCCAACAATTTTGACAAATAAGGTAAAATGCTTATAGGGCGCAAATCTTTCAAATCTTTTGGATCATTTATTTTGGGGATTGGTGTAACAACCGCTGTTTTCCAAGCCGCAGGAACCTTATAAGAGCGAATAGACGTGTTAATTAGATGAGTTATGATTGGCAAAGTCGTGGGAAGCGTCATTAGAATCATATCGAATGTTATTCCGTCATGGCCAATTGCATTCGATTTGGTGCAAAGTAAGAGTTTGGCAATATAGGTTTCGTCCACGGTACACAAGCTGAAAGTTGAATTGCCATAACGATGATGATCAAAATACGCCAATAATGCAGTGTCAATGATATTATCACCTGGCACGTTCAAAAAAGATTTATTCATAAGTGTTGGGTCGTTAAAAGATTGTGGCAAGTTAAATTTGTTTTTAAAGTTAGGTATTATATCCTTCTTCAAATTTTTCCAAAGTGTTTTAGGATTTTTCAGATTAATATTGATGTGCCCTTCAAAGTAAGCTTTTCGTTCAAAGTGTAAAGCAGTGTTAACTAGATGTTTAAGTGATTTGTACTCTGCTTTATTGGAATCAGATTTATTCCGAATATATTTTTTATGGGCCTCATTACGAAGATATATCATATATTTAACGTTTTCAGTAAGCCAAGGTTTAGCAGTTTCTTTTATGACATTTTTTCGCAAAGGGGCATGAGTGTTAAAAATATTTAACATGTAATTATTAAACGAAAATTTTTTATCATCGACTGATATTGACTGAAAAATGCTATCCCAATTTATTCGATTCAAATCTGTATTAAAGGAAGCCATGTCAATTCTTTTTAATTGTCGGTTTAACGTAGTTTTAGGTTTACATTTGCCAGTTTTAATACTCAAATTAACAAAAACCATTGCGTGACCACCTAATTCCACTACATGGTCAATCTCGGTGTTATGAACAGATGTGTCAGAACTTATAAGATCAATAAGAGTAGAACTGTGATCCGTAAAATGAGTTGGTTCCTCTATGTAATTTATTAAGTTATAACAAGTCAAAAACTGTTTTAATCGCATTGTTTTACTGTCCATTAGATCCAACATATTAATATTAAAATCCCCACTGAGAATCATTTGGTCATATTGTGAAAATGATGATATTGATTCACCCAAAGCGTCCAGAAAAAGATCTACGTCCAGCCAAGGTGGGCGATAAGCGGTACCTATAATAAAACGTATTGAGTTTAGTTTGACCGTTACCCACATCTGCTCAACATCTATATTTGTAGGATGCGGACATATCCGCACACTAATGCACTTTTTGATATAAAATCCAACACCACCTCCCCCCTTACGTGTACCCAGGGTACGTGGGATATGCCGAAGTCGATATCCTGGGATAGAAGGCGCACGGCCATCTTGACCAGCTTTTAACCAGGTCTCATTAATTGCCAATATATCTGGTTCATGTCGTCCCACTGCCACCAAAAACTCGTCATGTTTACGACCGCTACATAATGACCCTGCATTAAACAGTCCAAATTTAAAATGTTTCGGTTTCATAATATATACTTAAATAGGATGTACAGCATATTAATTGCGAAATAGTAATATGTTAATATATGAGTGCAGGGAAATACGGTGTTTGTGTAAGAACCTATGAGGAAGGTACAAAAAAAATTTGATTCAAATATCCATTTCACATTGATTTTCACATAAATTGATATATCCAATTGGTTTGAAGTAATTCCACATATAATAAATACATTTTTATGACACATTCCGATAAAATATTCGCTGTTATAACACTGATTAAAAAATAAAGGCATTAAAACTGACAACAAAACAATAAAACAAACAGTAAACATCATCATTACTCTACAATCGCTAAGCATTATGGGAAGGTACGACCCCCGCAGGTGAAAGAAAAAAATTGTCCAAGTCGCTCGTGGCTCGTATCCTGTGCACTTTAGAGGAGTCTGACTTCCTGGCATAAATTCGACCGTCTTTTGTCCATATGAACCGCCATTGATGAGTGCGTCCCATTTCCCGAGTTTTACCAAACAGAATCCTATTCTTTTTTGTGAGACGCTCATGAACATGAAACTTAGATGGTGTGTGTTCAGGCAGGCCCATATGTTCGGTGGTAGCATGGCGTCGTACACGGGCGGCCTTGAGGAGAGCGTCGCGGGGCGCACGGCGCGCCAGCCGCACTACGAGCGGCCGCGGCCGCACGCGCGTCGCTCCTTCCTCTGCACCATCGGCCTCCGGCGCCTGCCGCGGGGGCCCGACCCTGTCGGCACTCACTATGTCCTGTTCCTCCAGCTTACATCCCACTTTCGTAGCTAATGCCAAAACGATATGTATGGTCGACTCTAGCTTAAATTCTGGGATACCTGATATCTCTATATCGTTTAACAGAGCTGCCTGGTCCTTTTCGTTTAATTCCAACTCAAGCCGAGCAACAGTATTGTAAAGCTCCTGTGCCTCTCCTGTCGACCCTTGTTGAATTAACCCATCACCAAGTTTCCCTTTCAAGGTCATGTTTTCCGCTTCCAGGGCATTGATTTTATCCGTCGCGCAATTGACACTGTGCTTTAATGAATTAATTTCTGACATTAGTGAGCTCACTGTGTTATTAAATTCAGCCCTTAATGAATTAATTTGGCTACAGATGTTCTTGTTAAGTTCGGCTTGAAACTCCGCTAGCTTGAGATCTAAAAGAGCGGCAAAATCCTTGTATGAGATCTGATTGTGGCTCGTATCATCAAGATATTGGGTTTCTATACGTGAGCCCGTTGGGATGGGTACATTACTGTCATTAGGGAGGTCCAGCAAAGACTCATCACACGACATGTCGGATTGTGTTGAAGGCAGCAACATGCTGGTGCGGCAGGCGGCGGCGGCGGCGCCGTCACGGGGCAGCACCGCCGGCTCCCCCGAGCGGCTGTGCGGTTTCTGGTTTAAACCACGCACGGGCGTATTCTCCGCCCCACGCCTACGAGAAGTGACATTGTTGCAAGAGGGACACTGCCAATCTTTTTTTAGGTTTTCACTCCTATATTGTGCGCTAGTAATATTCACACAATTGTGGTGGTACTTATCCTTGCAATGCACACATATGAGTAATTCCGTATTATTAACGGGTTGCAGACAACCTGAGCAAATCATGTTGAATATTATGCCTTATATTGTTCATAAATAATTCAACGTAAATTATTTTTACGGTGCACTTGATTTGATGGTAGTTCTAAAATCTTGCCGTTCTTGGTTAAGCGATAGTCGTCACACTTTTTGGGTTTCTTGTTAACAAAGTAACGAAAAGAGTTAAGATTTCATATAACTTGGAAATTTAAAAAGTTGACAATTATCCCACTCCAACAGATAGCTATCTACATCCCTCTCTCCGTAATTCAAAAGTTAATAAACACTTCTCAAACCGGCACTGGCGAGTTGCCATGGAAATGATATGCTACTCTGGCGAGGCATATAGCAAGCACATGCATATCATTATGATGCCAAGTCTTGTCTGCAAGGATCAGTGGCTTTGGTTCAAATATGGATCTTAATATTTATGCAAGAAGGTTCAAATTGAGTTTTTATAAGTTTTGATAAATATAATAAATAAATATATATTAAGGGACATTTTTTTTTTCACAAATCGAACTAGTCCCATAGTAAGCTCAATAAGGCTTGTGTTATGGGTACTAGACGACGATATATTTAATAGATAAATATGTATATATACTTAAATAAATAGAAAACATCCAAGTCTCAGGAACAAATGTCTCTGCTCACCACAGAAACAAATGCCCTTACCGGGATTCGAACCCGGGACCTCTAGCGTCGGAGGCAGTGACACTGCCAATTATGCTAAACAGGCCGATAGTTTTGGTTGATTATAAATAATTACAACTAAGAATAATCGAACATTTACCTGTCTCACATAATCCGGTATACTCTTACTAGAGAAGCCATGCACTGAATCTGTCATCGCTATACCCTTCACTCTCTTCTTGAATTCATTCTTATTCTTAATAGCCAGATTCATGGTCACCACGCCCCCGTAACTGTGGGCCACGATCAAAATGGCCGACGCCTTTGTGTTGGCCACGTATTTGTCCCAAACGTATTGTGCGTGTTCGTCTGGTGTACCGCTTTTCGGTATCTTGTTGCCGGTTATTCGGTAATTATCGTTTGTGTTCAGCACTAGTACTCCATAGTCCTTCGATATTGCTCGCCGGATGTACGGTATTTGGGTGCCTTTGTCGAGGTTTTCATTGATAATTAGACTGGAAAGTATAATAATTTATTGAGTAAAAAAATCGTAAAGCAAACTTTCAGTTTTTTTAGTGTTCCATAACAAAATTGATTCAACGGAACCCTTGTGCGAAGACCGCTTGACATAGAAACCAGAAATTTGGTATACATAAGGCAATTGAAGGCCTCATTCTATATCTGAAGCTAAAAACGCGTTTGCCCCTTTTAAGCGAGCAGTTTTGGGGATAAGCGGCAAAATAAATATTAAGGGCCTAAATTCAAGCAAATATTTATTTATTGAAACAGTGATAAAAAATAATTTGCATCATTTTCATCTATTTCTTATTTTTTCACTAAATAATAATGATATTTTTATATTTTGAAACGTTTTGATTAACCTGACGATCGCGTCCAAGTCCGAACGACGCCTGAACCATGGATTAGAAGTAACAGAGTATCCTTCGTCTCGTATCCCTTGCTCGCGAACGTGCTTGTCGCCAGGACCGAGTCAAAGGCCCACTCCATGCCGTTGAAGTAAGGTAGCCACACAGCTGCACAGTAGCGCCATTTTGACCTTTTTAGTTCATGGTCCGATTAAATTATAGCTTAATTAACCTACCGGTCATTCTACGAGCGTTTTAACCGCTCTCTTTACCGTGATCCCATCCATGTTCGAGTTTTCTGTTCAGTTTGCAGACCTTTTGTTATTTTGTAATAGTCCGAGAACCCTAAAATACAAACCAAAAATCCACAGAAATAAACAGAAACTCCGACGATCATGAGCAGGAGTCACGGTAATGAGCTGTCGCCAGGACCGAGTCAAAGGGAGCCATGCTCCATGCCGTTTAAGGTGGCTCCACACTAAGTAGCGCCATTTTGACCATATTAGTTCATGGTTCGATTAAATTATAGCTTATAACTTACGATCGCGCCCACTGTCCGGCTCGCACGACGCCTGAACCATGGATTAGTAGTAACAGAGTGTCCTTCGTCTCGTATCCCTTGCTCGCGAATATGAAGGTGCCGGTGGCCGGAACTGAATCCACCGGTACCTGTAGCCGCATCAAGTCCTCCTGAAATATTTTTATGTATAATTTACAAAACACGCTAACATTGCGCGCGGCTGACATGGTCAAGCGAGTCGAGTAATGTAAACGCGGCTTAAGAGATGTACATAATTAATTCGATAACATTTTAAACGACAATTTTTTTCGTCACATGGTACAGTCGACTTCAAAGCTATGTTTACACTTTTGCATATTTTTCCATCGTAATAAAATAAGGCGAAAAATGTAAACATAAATCTTTGACGTCACCTGTACAAACAAGCATAATGGTGTGCCCAATGGTAAGTGGAAACGGTAACATATGGTTGGTTGGTGACTCTATGTCATTCACATGCGCGTTATCAACCCTTTATTAATTTGAAGATTCTCAATAAATTTCTGTACATCCGTGTTGTAAAGTGCAGGGAACTAAGGAACGAAACAATTTTCGAGGCTGGTGTGCATCTATATATTATGAGTATTATGACTGCAAATATTATTAGTTATAATAAAAAGAGCACAGCAGAGATACAGATACACAGAGAGAGAGATACATACAGTACAGCATACGGGTCTCGCTCGGTCTCTCCGAGAGTATACAGACAGGCGGCATAATAGTTTATTAAGTGGCACAGCATTCTGAACCATTTCCCTTTAGTATTTAAGTGGCTTTGGTTAAATGAAGAATATAAAAAATGAGGACTATGAGGAGGGCTCGAAGGACCCTGACCCTTTGTTGTTGTAGATATATTTACTGTTGACTGCTAATATGTGAGGTACTATTGCTCGTCTATTTACTCGCTCACTAGGGTTTACAATCGCAACTGAACAATGTAAGGAATAATTTATTTAATAGCCGGAACAGGAAGTAATTGTGTACAAACCAAAGACATTAGACGGCATACAATCATACCAACATTATAATAGTTTAGTAGGAAAAGGAAATACAAGAAAAAGAAGGACACCTAATCGTAGATGGTCAGATGACCTTAAGAAAATAGGAGGAGGTATCTGGCTGCAAAAAGCAAGGGATCGTGACAAATGGAAACCTCTGGAAGAGGCCTTTGGCAAGGGACAAGTTGAGGTAGTTGATGTAACTTAAGCAATAAAGGCTATTTTTATTAGTTGGTGTTATCATACATAAAACATATATTTTAACAGTATTGATATGGGTAAACAAAGGTAATTTGAATCTTACAAACCCTAAATTTATGCTCATACAAATAAAAACTGACCTGTGTCTCCAGCAGATGGTAGACATAGTCGGTGATGACCATGCCCACCTCCTCGTAATGCACCTGGCACTCCTGGTGTATCTCACTCACATTGAACTCAAACGGTTCCTCACCTGGAGCCCCATCTACTATCTTCCTCAGCTCACCTTCTGGAAAGTTACACATTTTTAGTTACCTGTTTTTAATGTTTATTTGATAGATTTTACTTAATTTAACAAGGCACCTCCAATCTAGAAGACTGGGGGTTCTCGATTCATCGGAATATTATTTAATTTTTTTTATGTATGTTCATCGATTATTCAGACTATTGGACCAATTTCAAAATTTCTTTTATCTAGTTGGTCCCATTGTCATCAAGTCTGGATCTGATGACGGGATCTTGGAGAAATCGAGGGAAATCCTTAAATTATATAGAAGGAGAGGCAGAGTAAGAGTGGAAAAATATGGAGTCGGTACTTTATTGTTAAAAATTCACTTGTAATGATTAAGTTCAAGGCAAGTCACTTTTCATGAAAATGCAATCTAATTTGAACCTTCATTTGCAGAAATAAGATAGAAATTCTATTGACATTTATGTGGTCGCAAAAGGTAAGTGTCTATTTTAGTATTCTTTCTATACAAAGAATACTAAAACCCATTGCGTGTGATGGGTCCGATGCGTGTTTTGCGGGCCTTTAATCGCCTTAGCCTTCATAAGGGTCAATTCTGCAGTAAGGCAATGCATAAAACAGGTAAAGCTTTTTCTTTCTAAGCCTGTAGTGGTGTCCCGGTGTTGGGCAAAGGTCCCCCCCCCCCTTCCATGGCTTCCATTCATCCCGGCCTGTTGGTAAGGGACACCATAGTCTATGAACACCTGCAACCCCACAGGACTTACATGTGCTAACACTGACAGAACAATGGGAAATAAGGGAACAAATGTGTCAATAACTAGTTAAGGAGTACTCGGTGATAAAACAAACTCAATATATTTGTACATAAACACTTGATAATAACTTTTGTTTAGGTTCATACTTTTTTTAATGGCATAACACTCTTGGCGCATTTAACCAAGTTCATATATATAATAAACACGTTATATAGCACTTACTGGAATTGAAAGCATATCCAAGGTCCTTCAGAGCCTCTACCGGCGGCTTGTGGCCCGGCAATGTTGATCCCTGCACGTTCATCTGTCCGTGACTGCGCAACAGGTACTTCGATACCTTCCACCGGAACAAATTTCGCAATTTCGACATTTACTTTATCAACGTCTCATTGATGCAGCCTTGATCCAATCAATACTGCATTAAAAAAAAATCAAGGCCAAGGACGATGCGCAACTGCAGTTTTGAACTGAAATCCTGTTTATAATTATAAGACCTACTGTTATGCTCGGAAATGTTAAAGATGATTCTATCTAAAAAGGGCACTTCTGCCTAAATAAAGAATAAAGTTTTTTTTTATATTTGTTTGTAATACAAAATATTGGTGTGTTTTAATAATTTAGTATTCAAAATCCAATCCATACCTTGGTCAGCTTAACCAGGTTACCGCTCGCGCACTTGACACTGACAGTTATTTATTGTCATTTCAGTTGAAATTTGACGTTTGTAATCAAAAGAACGAACGTTTCGAAACTTGAGTGTGCCTTTAAAACATTTTTAATTTCAAGCAACAAAAACTTACTAAAAAAATAGTATCAAACAGCTGTTTTTGTTATTCAACAAACCTACTGACTAATGTTTGAGCACAATTTAATTGATTTTAGTTAACATTTTGACTGTAAAAGCGATCGCTGAGGAGGATTTGAGCGCATCATGAATTCTTTGTGCATTCAGATACCAGAACATATTATCACTTAGTAAAGCGATTTTATAATATGGTTTACTTAATTCACCACATATCTTTCCAAAAATATTCAGTTAATAAATGTATATCACTTTGCCATTTTTACTGCGAAATCGTTGCGACCATAATTTCATTTCTCACGAAAAATATGTAAACTTGACAAGAACGTTCGAATATTTAAAATATTTAGTTTTGTAGCATATTGTACTGTTGTCAGAAATCTGTCAAATCAAAGCTCAAAACATATTAATTTCTTATTTTTTCACGGACTGCAGATGTGCATTAATAATTAGCTATTCATACACCATGGATGCAAAAGATGTGTGCGTAGAAATAGAAAACGATGAGTTTTACAACAAATTCCTCGTCGACACCGTGAAGCCGTTGGTAGGCGAAAACATCTCCGTCTCCGACCAAGTCGCGAGATTGACTCAAGGCATAGAAAAACTAGGAAAGAGCTTAGAAAAGCAAGTCCTAGCCAAACACAATGATCTCCTTACTCAGGCCAGCCATATATCGGACTTAGAGACGACTTTGGAGTCTGTTCAGTCGCAAGTGCAAGGGCTGCTACGCGGCGCTGAAAAATTGAAAGATAGAGTGCAAACACCGCACCGAGCACTCGAAGAGCAAACGCTTATGCTTGAGCGCGTCCAGACTACTTGCAATTTACTGCGACACGCAGCCAAAATACTGTTTTTGTGGAACAAACTGGCCAGTATTAAAGACAACCCACCAAAAGAAGCTATAATTCTATTTGAATTGAACGAACTCATTGGCGACTACGATTTCGAAGGTATTGTGCTTCTAGAAGAAGTCTTAAAAGAAGTGGAGCACAGGAAAAACGAGTTGTTAAACAATTCTACTGCTCTTTTACAATCAAGTTTGCTAAATGGAGAGAAAGAGAAATTGTTACAATGCTTCAAGGTGTTTCATAATCTGCAGTGTACTAATGATCAGATCAGAAACACTGTTGATAGCATCCTTAATGAGCTTAAGAAAGAGATTAGAGCTGGTCTTAATGTGCAGATGGTGTCCATAGAAGTGAAGAAGTCGAGTTCAGGCCGAGTTGCTCCAGGAAAAGCTAATATAATGAATGCCCAAGACTTCAAGATCAAGCTTTGGGATAATATTGAAAAGCTGTTCAAAGAAGACATCTACAACAGTTGCACAAAAGTAATTATGCTGCAGAATGTCGTTAACGAACTCCATGCAATAGGAAACTTCCGGAATATCGCCAAGACTTTCTGGTCAGATCTATGCACTGTATTCAGCAATGAACTAGAGAAGAGCCCCCTTAACGTCAGCCAATCTGTAGAAATCGACTTCCCAAAATTATTAAAATGTTTTAATGACCTGCTGTCCAAACTGAGGTGCAAAGACTTGGAAATCAACCGGTCCTCATTGACAAAATGGGAGAACTCGTTCTTGTCGAAGTCTCTTGGGAAGCTTTTGGAGCCAGTACGAAGCATGTGGCATCTAAACCCTGTGCCAAGCACGGACCAGCTAGACAGTGCAGTGAGGACCATCGCTGAAGCCTTAAGCATTTCCCTTGGAGATAAACAGCTGAGCATCAGTTTAGCCAACAGTGTGGCCAAGTGTATAAAACAAATGAATGTGGAGGCTGAGCAGCGCCTGTCTCTTGACAGTGATGTTGCACAAATTGTGGAGCCACCAACCAGTGCACAGCAGAAGAATGCAGAGCTCTGCAATGCCTTGTATTACTTTACTTCACAAATTAAACGGGTACTCTTTAACATGAACACAATGCTGCCACAGGAGAGTGCACAGATCGTCCAAAACAGTCTGAAAGATATAACTAGTCTGCCAGTCCTGCAACTATTTGCAGAATCAATCAAAAATTCCCTCTTCATAATCCTAATGACGATGCATGATGAACCAGACCTTGCGCGATCTGATGACCCAACAGGCAAATCTTTATCCTGCTCCCCATACATGAAAGAACTCCAGCAGTTTGTATCTAGATGCAAAGACATCTACCTGTCAATGTTCCATGAGAAATCCGCCCTCAACGAGTGCTGCTTGACCATCACCAAGGCAACAGTCGAGAGGTTTATTCAGCATGTCTGCAACATTAAATCTTTGAGCAAGTTTGGGAGAATTAAGTTGCAAATTGATTGCAAGCATTTAGAGACCGCTTTAGCACCACTAGTAAGCGATATGTCAGAGCTAGGAGACAATTACAGACAGCTTAAAGCACTCAGTCTGCTTCTAGAGAAATCACCACAGGATATAGCAAAGAGTCAAACTGAAGGAGCATCTCTTCCATACTCTTTAGTCATGATGTATTTATTCTCGTTCGCTGGGCATCAGCTCTTAGCTCCGCATGCTTGTGCTGGTTGGAACATTCAGAAGCTCATGCAGTGGCTCGACTCTCATAAGAGGGAGAAGGAGAGATTGGACTTTGTGGCTGGAGCACTGCAGAGATACCAGAACCATGTGCGGCAGAACCAGATTGTGACTTATGATGAGGTGTACCCGGTACTGCTGCAGTTGCTAGAAGACGGAAGAGAAGTTTGTAGGAAACAAGAGAAATAATAAGTGCATTGTATTTAAGTTTTATTTTACCATTAGAGGATGGATGATAAGATTCATAAATATAGAAACGGGAAATTTTACCTTATAACTACTTCATTTAAGCAACAAATTAGAAACGTGTACAGTCAACGTCCTATAGTATGTAGCAGCCAAAGTGGCCTAATGGTTCGGTACTATTTGGCCACTTTGGCTGCTACGTACTATATGTATGACGCTGGCTGTACGATGGTACAATGTAACATGTGCATTGTGCAATGCCATTGTCTTTACAATAGTATAAAAGTGCAATTTATTTATTTAAAATATAAAACATTCATTATTGGAATAAAGTCTTTTAATTATAATGTCTGATCCTCACTTACCATATCGTATTACTATTTCAACAAAACTGAACGCGATGGCCTTTTGGTAAGCATGATTTCACGGTACGCAGTTCTTAATCATCATGACATGAGTAGGGCATGCAAATTCTCGTTTAGCATTGAGCGCATGTGCCTGCCCGCTCGACGCCGGTAGAGGCAAGGGCCGCTTACCCGTGCCAAAGATGTCGAGCGATATTCGACCTTAACCTTTTGAACGCCACGGTCGGCCATAGACGTCAACGTAAAATCGTCACCCCGACGCCAACGACGGCACTGGCCGACAATTTTTTTTTAATGAGAAACTACTGAGAAGCTGCCCAATTTTATATTGGCATTATTTCTTTACACAACATTTTTTTACCGTTGTGGCGTCAGGGGCACGGCGAATTACTTTGACGTCTGGCGGCGAAAATGTTAAAGAGGTGCGTGACCAGTTTCATTATATAAAAACATAGTCGTGTTAGTTACACCATTTATATCTTAAGAACGACAGGGCCGATCTTTATGACATTGGATTTTTTGTATTTGTCTTAGCTCCGAATAGCAGAGTAGCTATTAAATATCGGTCAAATATTTAAAAAAAAACTCGTAAATTTTGTACGGAACGTGTCGGGGGCGGAACGAAGTTCGCCGGGACAGCTATTTTATAATAAAAGGTCGATTAAAATTAAAATAATTTATTGAAGTCTTCTCGTACATTGTATCAAAATAAATCTTGGCTTCGTACCTATTCCTCGGCTCGGGACGTGACGTGAAACGGTTGATTGTCATGGCGTTAAACCGTGGTTAGATGGCGTTGGCGACCTTCTCGCGCTTTGGCTGCGAACAAACCTTGATTTTACTGGATTTGTACCATGTTAGACTCACCATTCGCGTGCCCTTTTCTCATGTACTTAAGGTCGGCGCAGCATGATTTTTCTTCCATACCTCTCTAAGCGCCCATGGCCGAAAAACTGAGAGCCAATCGCCTAGCGTGGTACGGGCATGTAATGAGGAGGGATGAAAGACACGTAACAAGAAAAGTATTAGATATGAATGTGGATAGATGCAAGAAACGAGGTAGGCCGAAGAAAAGGTAGATGGATTGTGTGAGAGATGATATGAACAGGAAAGGCGTGAATAAAGAGATGACGAGTGACAGAGATGTATAGAAGAAAAAGACCCCAAATAAATTGAAAGGGGCAAGAGAATGATGATGACCTAGAGATATCGCCCGTCATCTCGTCACTCACATCCTTCCTATTCATATCGTCTGTAAGCGCGCCTGTGTGGCCACGTCGGTATTGTAACGACGCACAAAGCTCTCCGCACGATCTCCCGCCATCTCTCCCTGTTGGCAGACTGTCTGGCGCAGTCACATACGTAGTACCGCTAGACTAGCATGGCACTAGGATATTTACATGACGCCTATTGACGCCCGTAACTGGATTGGTACCGCAGGTAACACTGCGTGGATACTGTAAGTTACTAACACTATGAACAGGGAATAAGGTATTTACAAAAACTACATATTGAACATTACTTATATTTTATTTTAAAATACTTAAAGAAACTTTTTACAACTATACATAACATACAACTGGCTTAGTCTACAACCGAACAGCATACAATAATCTAACAATCTACATAGTCAAACTACATATGTTTTCGAAATAACATGAACGCAATATACCTAGGGTTTTTAGATGCTTTCATGTCTTTACAAGTTTGTGCGTGAAAAATGCAGTTTCGGAGTGTTAGAATACATCGACATAATAATTGTATTAAAAAAAAAACTAACTACATATTATAAAAATATGTATGTTTGAAATTGATATTGGAATATCTACTGTATATAAAAACATGATTACTTGATCCACTGTATCTCGCACTAATTATCTGTTACTAATCTACATGATTCGATATTATGAAATTAACAAGTTATTATTGCTATGATTTTAGCTGTCACATAAAAAAACGTTCTTTTTGCATTTACAAATAAAATAAGTCAAAGAAGAATTATGACTTTAAAAAAATATGCAAATGTGATAGGGAACATCAGTTCTTTTTAAGGTTGGACCAATAAAAATCGGCCCAATAAAATATACCTATTTGTAATTAAAATCATAATCCCTCTGGTGCTGTTTTCTGGGGAAAAAATCGGAAATCGATAGTATATACTTAAGCTGTATAGAGTCGTTTCGTAGAATTTTTGCGGAGGAGAGACCATTGACCTCCAAATATTAAGGTTTGAGAGGGGGAGGGTGATATCATATCACATCATCTATAGTGTGCCTACGACCTACGCCAATTTTTAACCGACTTCATGATTTCAAAACAGGAGGTTATCAATTCGGTTGTTTTTTTTTAAATGTTTGATACTCCATAACTCCGTCATTTATGAACCGATTTTGAAAATTATTTTTTTGATTGTAAGTATAAGTATATATATCCATGTTGGTCCCGTATTTGTCAAAACGCAGTTCTGATGATGGGATCCATTAGGAATCGAGGGAACTCCTCAAATCTTAAAGGCAAACACACAGTGATTTTTGTCTTTTTATCAATAAATCGAGCATTTTCATACAAAAATTTGATATTTGATGAAGTGGAACTGCTGATGATGATCAGAACAGAACTCTTTAAGGACTAAAAGTTTACGTTTGTCGAATTGTCCTCCTAGTTGTGTTTGTTAAGCAAGTTCTACTTTCACGATTAATTTTTCTCGAATCATGCTCGAGTTCTGATGATGGGTTCCATGAGGAATCGAGGAGTTCCCTGTGAAAGGCACACATATAATGATATTCGTATAATGGTATTCGTTTAAAATCTGATTGTATTGAAAGTCGGTCTGTAATCTAGTCTGTGTAACCCGCCTTTATTCTAGTGTACTGCCGCGGTATAGCAAATCTGATCGTATCGAAAGTAAGTCAGGTTTCTATGTGATGACAGCTGCCGGCGCCATATTTAACGGTGGTCTGTAATCTGATCTGTGTAACTGAGTGCAACCCGCCCTTATTCTATCTGCCGCGGCACAGCATCCTCGCCCGCCCCAGAGTGGTTACATAATAGACGGCGCACGTGTGTCACACCTGGTCGTGCAGCGCCACGCGGAACACGTCGTCGTACTCGCTGACGAAGTGCACGTCGATGTCGTCCCTGATGAACGACGGCAGGTCGTCGAAGTCCCGGCGGTTCTCCTCGGGGAGGATGATGCATTTCACGCCGACGCGTTTCGCCTGCGGAAATTGATGATATATATATATATATATATAAATAAAACTACCAAGCAAAATTAAAAAAACCCGACTGCGTAAAAAATGACGTCAGTGAAATTTGGACAGTTAAGACGAATCGATTGACGTAAGAATCATCAAAATCGGCCCACGCGTTTGGTCTCTAGAGTGCCACAAAGGAACAAACATACATATATAGACTGTTAAACACATTAATCGCGCGCAGTCGGGTAAAAATAAATATTGGGGTACAATCTTACACAAATCGACCTAGTCCCAAACTAAACAAAGCTTGTACTATGGGTACTAGACGACGATATACATATATATAGATAAATACATAGGAAACATACAAGACTCAGGAACAATACTCGCGGTAAATGCACAAATAATGCCCTGACCGGGATTTGAACCCGGGACCTCTAGCTTCATAGGCAGGGCCGCTACCAACTAAGCAAAAGTGGTCGTCAATAAAACAAATTCGTGTTATATCGTCTTCCCGCTGAAATTCTAAAGGAACAATGTGATGATGCATTTAAATGCCGGTTGAGGGACTTATTGTAGAAACAGCCATTGCATTCTGTTACAGAATATTTGGACTAGAAAACTAATATTTTATAATTATTATGTAAAAATACTCTGTGACATTATTTGTCAGACAAACAACCGTCTCGTGGGAAGCCAGTCCTGTCAGGCTGGTCAAATTTGACAGACATCCAGATATTGTCGGTTGACAACCAAAAATCACTAAGTAACAAATACAGTTTTGTTACAAGCTTTATATACTGTACTTTTGCACAATCATCAACTGCTCGTTGAGACGGTTCGAAGGAGCCCAAACACGATGGGGTTATCTTGTGTAGTTTAGGAGTTCCAGACTCAGGCAACCGATGTCGGGGCTGTGGCCCACGATAGGGGTTAATCCCTGCAGACCGATGTAACGGCCTGGTCGTGGGGGTGAGTGTGGCTTGCAGCGATGTAGGCGGGCGCAATCGCGAAGCGAAGCGCAAAGAGCGTACTCCCATCTTAAAGGCCGGCAACGCACTTACAACCCCTCTGGTGTTGCGGGTGTCCATGGGCGGCGCTAATCGCTTACCATCAGGCGATTCGTCTGCTCGCTTGCCTCCTATGTCATAAAAAAATGCGTCTGAGGTCCTGCTAGCCAGGTAGCCCCGGCCTACGGTCAACTCCACTGCGGGGGCGCTCGCTCATCCTGGGAAGGGGCTCGCTGTGGTGCCTCAGAGTTGGTGGGCGAGGAGATGAGTCTCACAAACTCACCGCAATGATCTTCTCCTTGATCCCCCCCACGGGCAGCACGCGGCCGGTGAGCGAGATCTCGCCGGTCATGGCGAGCTCGCGCGCCGGCCGGCGCAGCGCCAGCGACAGCAGCGCCGTGGTGATGGTGCAGCCGGCCGACGGCCCGTCCTTGGGCGTCGCGCCTTCTGGCACGTGCAAGTGAATGTGACTGGAACATACAAATTCATATAATTTTATTCATTTTTACGCAGTGGCGGCTGCTGACTACGAGAACCGGTGGTGCGCTAATTTATGGATTTATGAAATACTATGATATATAATTCAAAAATTGCAATACAACTACATTTTCCTACTAACCATCATTTATATGTATTAAGTACCTCAATCTGTCGATTTTGATTCCTGGAAAATGGTTTTAAATTAAGGCATGACCTTGGCGGCCCAGCCGATTTTTTTCTAATTTATCAATTACTAAAAGTTTTAGTATTGTTTTTAATATTCTCGATATTCAAGTTCACGCTTATTTTTTCCATTAAACAAATAGTCACACTCACTTTACAAAACAAACAATAAACACGAATTACGAATAATGGCGCAATACGAGGAGAGTGAAGTGCAGGCCATGTTATTAACCAACTAAGCCAACTTGATAATTGAAGCGCAAGAAAAGGTTTATATTTTGAGCGTTAACTTCACTTGGTTGGGTAATATCGCCGCCGGTCCCTCGTGTGAGCTCCGTGCGCCGCACGAGATTTACCTTTTTCTTCATTCAGTTTGTACGGAGTATCTTCCGTCTCACGCGCCCGGCGCTCTAACGCGATTCTCATAGAAATTGTACTGGCTAGTGCGTGCGCTCCACGAAGCGCACGGAGAGGTTTTTTGAGACTGAGCGAAAAATAATTTTATAGACTACGACATAGCGTAGTGGTTTCTTTGCATTTTTTTAATGTAATATTAGTATGTATATTACAAATTATTGAGATTGTTTTATTAATGACGATGGTATTGATGGTGTTAATTTTTTGGTAGTGCAACGCACGAGTGCACTCAAGGTACGGCCGCCACTGTTTTTACGCATGACATTTGTTCCATAACAGGGTTCCGATGATCACGGGTTTTATGAAATGAGATTTACAAATTTTATAACTGATATTTTACAGGTTAGGCTTTAAGGTGCTTTAAGAAGGTTTAGTCGCACTTCAGTCAAGGGTAAGAGCTGAGAAAAGAGAAGAATGACGCTTCCTACCGACGACTATTCTGACAAAACGAATCTCGACTGAACAGTGTATTACTCTACAAACTACAATAACTCTCTCACTCATCTAGCATTTTAATAAATGCGTTGCAATCTAGATACGTATTTAGTAGTCTGCTCGGAGTTACCCAAGAGCCGCTTGAAGCGGAAAATGGAATCACTCTGGTAGAGTGCTGTCACCTATTGAGACTGACTCACGTAGTGTTGAGAAAGGTGTTCTCGAGATGGTGTATGTGCACGTAGTTCCTGGCCACAGTAAGAGCGATGAGGATTCCTTCATGAATTCACTAACCAACCTATCAGCGACTTGTGCTGCCATCTATTGGGAGTAACTCACCTAGTGTTAAGGAAGGTGTTGTGGGGATGGTGTTTGTGCATGTAGTTCCTGGTCACAGTTGAGCGATGCGGGCGGATTCCTTCATGAAGTCACGAACCAACCTATCAGCGACTTGTGTTGCCATCTATTGGGAGTAACTCACCTAGTGTTAAGGAAGGTGTTGTCAGGAAAGTGTTTGTGCATGTAGTTCCTGGCCACAGTTAGAGCTATGCGGGCGGATTCCTTCATGAAGTCACTAACCAACCTATCAGCGACTTGTGTTGCCATCTATTGGGAGTAACTCACCTAGTGTTAAGGAAGGTGTTGTCAGGAAAGTGTTTGTGCATGTAGTTCCTGGCCACAGTTAGAGCTATGCGGGCGGATTCCTTCATGAAGTCACGAACCAACCTATCAGCGACTTGTGTTGCCATCTATTGGGAGTAACTCACCTAGTGTTAAGGAAGGTGTTGTCAGGAAAGTGTTTGTGCATGGAGTTCCTGGCCACAGTTAGAGCTATGCGGGCGGATTCCTTCATGAAGTCAGTAACCTACCTATCAGCAAACTGTGCTGCCATCTATCGGGAGTGACTCACCCAGTGTGCAAGAAGGTGTTGTTGGGATGGTGTTTGTGCATTTAGTTCCTGGCCACAGTAAGAGCGATGCGGGCAGATTCCTTCATGACGTTATTAACCAACCTATCAGCGACCTGTGCTGCCATCTATTGAGAAAGACTCACCTAGTGTGAAGAAAGGTATTGTCAGGATGGTGTTTGTGTATGTAGTTCCTGGCCACAGTTAGAGCGATGCGGGCGGATCCCTTCATGAAGTCACTAACCAACCTATCAGCGACTTGTGCTGCCATCTATTGGGAGTAACTCACCTAGTGTTAAGGAAGGTATTGTCAGGAAAGTGTTTGTGCATGTAGTTCCTGGCCACAGTTAGAGCTATGCGGGCGGATTCCTTCATGAAGTCACTAACCAACCTATCAGCGACTTGTGTTGCCATCTATTGGGAGTAACTCACCTAGTGTTAAGGAAGGTGTTGTCAGGAAAGTGTTTGTGCATGTAGTTCCTGGCCACAGTTAGAGCTATGCGGGCGGATTCCTTCATGACGTCACTAACCAACCTATCAGCGACTTGTGTTGCCATCTATTGGGAGTAACTCACCTAGTGTTAAGGAAGGTGTTGTCAGGAAAGTGTTTGTGCATGTAGTTCCTGGCCACAGTTAGAGCTATGCGGGCGGATTCCTTCATGAAGTCACTAACCAACCTATCAGCGACTTGTGTTGCCATCTATTGGGAGTAACTCACCTAGTGTTAAGGAAGGTGTTGTCAGGAAAGTGTTTGTGCATGTAGTTCCTGGCCACAGTTAGAGCTATGCGGGCGGATTCCTTCATGACGTCACCGAGGTGCCCCGTCAGCTCTAGAGAGCCCATCGGTGATTTGTCGTCTTGCTGTGCGTTGCGTAACGCCGTTTCTATGTAGAGGGTGCTGCCACCTGAAAAGATGAGAGTACTTATTTATTTATCGAATAGCAATCATTTAGAACCATGAGATCTTTGAGAAGATATTATGGTTGCCAGTTTGTTGCACTTTTAGCACCATCCAGGGGTCACATGTAGGGTAACAGTGGGTACTCCCTACGGACCTGGTGCAACTTCGACCCCCCCTTTTTCAAGTGAGTGGGCCACTCGACTGTTAGAAGTTCTCAAGCCGCCCGACGGCCTCTAACTTGGCTTAACGGCTTAACATGCCTTCGAAAGTAGGTTCCTTGAGAGTAGGTTCTTATGCCCCGGAAGGTTTTCGGAAAAGCGAGAAAAATTAAAGACATAATTGGATTTAATTTTCACAACCATCGGAGCTGGTGGTCCGCCGCGCGGGAGCTGCAGTCCTGTCCTCGCCGGGTGGCGAGGTGCGCACACGTCGCGTGTGTGCAATAAAGACAGCGCTTATATATCACTGCGCATGGGGGAAAGGGATGATTGCGAAGGTAACTCGCGGCCCGTAGTAGTAACAACAGATAAAAATTAGATTTGTGGTCAAGCGCATACCTATCCAGAGTAAAAAAAACAATGGTGACGGTACAAAAACTCCGAGGAATGCTCGATCTAAAGCTCGCGGCTGTATCATGCGTCAAATGTAGCGTAAGCTTGCGTTGCAATAAACAATGTGTTGTAGATAATCCGTTTATTTGGTATAACTTGGTGTGCGTCAAACGCATTGCGTTTGTCACTGCGTTTACCGACGCGTCTAACGCATAAAACAACCGCACGGTTAAGCGTACCACAAGGAATCACACTTACCCATGGCGGTCCATGCTAGTCCCATCACTACCCCAGGAGGAGTGACGGCGTACATGCGATCATGCTTGAACGTCGGCTTGCCAACCAACTCGCTCAAGTTGCTGTCGTCCACTGTCAAATGCTCAGCTTCTTGTTTGACAATCTTGTACGCGACTTTACGGGATATCTGAGTAGAAATAAAACCATCGATACAAAGCTCAAAGCGCAGAGAGGAATGACTCACGTTAATAATAAGCAGAACAGTTCACGAGTCATGTATTTCTGACTGACTACAGGCCATTCCAGAACATTCCATCACCTAATGGACATCAGATCAAGAAAAAAAGTAGCGGGTTGTATCTAAAACCGTTAAAAATGTTAAGTGGATACTTCTTCGCCTACCTATTTAGCTTCGTCACTAACTAGAAAAACATCGATGTAAAATAAACCCAAACATGATACTAAAATGCTATATATCTGGTTGATAACTTTATTTTAACTTGTACTTAAATCGCCATCTATTTCCATGAATAATCAATTAATCACAGATTCATTTATTTATTTATTTATTTAACGATACAGAATCCACTGCACAAGTTACAGCAATTTTACAAAAGGTTTCATCTTACTTTGCCATTGGCCAATTACGGATTTACATTTTACTTGCTCAACAATTACAAAAAGAAACCAAACATTACGGGCAAACGATTCCATCACTTTTATTTTATCGCCATCCAGCGTTAGTAACGGAACTAAAATAGAAAATGTTGAGTGTAGGGCAACTAACACTCACGCAATACACAGACAAACCTACTTATTGCAGCCGCCTTTTACCTACGCACAATAATAAAGCACGTGAAGTGTACGGCGTTAAGGATTGAAAATAACAACTCAAGAGTCGAGGAGATAACTGCTCTGCTCTCTGCGGGTTACATGGTGTTACTCTTGCGCATTACTACCTTCTGCAACCCATGGGGGCTTCTGGAGCGGTGGTAGTTGTTGCGTTGCTGTGTCCCTCTTGCGCATTACTGGCTTGCGGTGGTAGTTGTTGCGTTGCTGTGTCCCTCTTGCGCATTACTGGCTTGCGGTGGTAGTTGTTGCGTTGCTGTGTCCCTCTTGCGCATTACTGGCTTGCGGTGGTAGTTGTTGCGTAGCTGTGTCCCTCTTGCGCATTACTGGCTTGCGGTGGTAGTTGTTGCGTTGCTGTGTCCCTCTTGCGCATTACTGGCTTGCGGTGGTAGTTGTTGCGTTGCTGTGTCCCTCTTGCGCATTACTGGCTTGCGGTGGTAGTTGTTGCGTTGCTGTGTCCCTCTTGCGCATTACTGGCTTGCGGTGGTAGTTGTTGCGTAGCTGTGTCCCTCTTGCGCATTACTGGCTTGCGGTGGTAGTTGTTGCGTTGCTGTGTCCCTCTTGCGCATTACTGGCTTGCGGTGGTAGTTGTTGCGTTGCTGTGTCCCTCTTGCGCATTACTGGCTTGCGGTGGTAGTTGTTGCGTTGCTGTGTCCCTCTTGCGCATTACTGGCTTGCGGTGGTAGTTGTTGCGTTGCTGTGTCCCTCTTGCGCATTACTGGCTTGCGGTGGTAGTTGTTGCGTTGCTGTGTCCCTCTTGCGCATTACTGGCTTGCGGTGGTAGTTGTTGCGTTGCTGTGTCCCTCTTGCGCATTACTGGCTTGCGGTGGTAGTTGTTGCGTAGCTGTGTCCCTCTTGCGCATTACTGGCTTGCGGTGGTAGTTGTTGCGTAGCTGTGTCCCTCTTGCGCATTACTGGCTTGCGGTGGTAGTTGTTGCGTAGCTGTGTCCCTCTTGCGCATTACTGGCTTGCGGTGGTAGTTGTTGCGTTGCTTACGCACACATACAAACTAAACCTTGCTCAAAACTAGAATCGTGTGATTTTTACATCTAGTCATACATTACGTTGTTCGTAATGCACCATATTTATTTCTTGGTCTGATTGATGGACAGGCGAAATTTATCCTTGTGCTTTTGTAACGAACTTGCAACCCTAAGGATGCACAATATGTTTAAAAAGGTCAAATACTACGCCAATGTATTGTATTTATTTAAATCTTCATTGATTTATGATTGGGCCTCGTCATGGTCAGGTTGTTTTATGACTGGAGGAATCGACCTGATGGAATTCCTCGTTCTATAAGTTTGCAAAGGTTTGAGCTTCACCTTTTCAATATGTTTCTGTAGATTCCTGACTCCGCTCTCTCTACTGTAGGACTTGATGAGACTTGTCAGGGCCTCGGAAGTCAGGTTGAGCTGTTCGTCGGTCGCGGTGGGCACTAAGTACTCCTGAGCTATCGCTATCTGAGTCTGAGTACCTCCGACTGAAATTTCCTCATCTTTTCTAAAGTAATACTAGTTCCGATATCCTGAGTTATAACCTGGTGAAGTTGATCTGAGTGGTAAGCGTCTGTTACGATGCCTGCTTACCATCACGCAAGCCGTACGCTTCTTTGCTACCTTCGAGAAATAAGAAACATTCCGTACGCTTACTAGCATTAAAAAACTCACTTTTTCAATGTTTCTGTAGATTTCTGACTTCGCTTCCCCTACTGTATGACTTAATGAGTGTGATCAGGGTGTCAGGAGTAAAGTAGAATTGTTCATCAATCAGGTTTAAAAAAGATGCCTTCACCTTTTATGCTATAAGTGCAGCCACCGATAGCCACTGCTCGTACAGTGCCTGACAGAAGTCATTTTATTGTAAGTTTGCGAAGGACCTTACCTTTTCAATATGTTTCTGTAGATTCCTGACTCCACTCTCTCTACAGTATGACTTGATGAGACTGGTCAGGGCCTCGGAAGTCAGGTTGAGCTGTTCTTCGGTCAGACCGCAGTTCTTCCGCGCCGTGGGAACAAGGTACTGCTGAGCTATCGCTAGTTTCTCTTCTGCTACGTAGCCTGCGGAAGAAGATAATGTTAGTCTAGCTAGATAACAAAATCTTCTCAATGGTTGGCTGGTAGAGAATGCCATTTGGCATTAAGCCCGCCATTTGTACAATTACATTTTGCGCCACCACCACCACCACATCAGCCCTAGGACGTCCACTGCTGGACATAGGCCTCCCCCAATTTCATGGGGGGTAAATGCCACATTTTGTGCAATAAAGTTTAAATAAATAAATAAAATCTTTCAAGTGGCTTACAGAAAATAAGTACTCTACGACTTACGCTACGTATTAGGACTATATTCACTCACCAGACATGTCGATGAGTTCCATCCGGTCACGCAATGGCTCCGGTATCTGTTCGACCACGTTGGCAGTACAGATGAAGAGTACTTTAGACAGGTCGATCGGTACATCCAGGTAGTGGTCTAGGAAGTTGGCGTTTTGCTCCGGGTCTAGCAGTTCCAGCAGGGCCGAGGATGGGTCACCGTGGACGCCTCTGTGGGAAATTAAGTCAAATTGTAATGGATGGACCAAGACCACCGTGGGATGGGCAGCAGCATCCGCGCGCGGAGTGCAGTGGAGATACTGGGACCGCCAACCCGCGTGCCAAGCGTGGCGATTATGGCATTTACCCCCCATGAAATTGGGGGAGGCCTATGTCCAGCAATGGACGTTCTTGGGCTGATATGGTGGTGGTGGTGGTGTAATAGATGTCGTAATGGAGTAAAGCTATGGTCGATACCTTCAGTCTAGTTCGGTGTTTATCACTCTGTGGTATGTCTGATTACCGATTATATTTTTTAAAAACCTACGCGGTGGTAGTGTCTATCACGGTGGTAAATTTGTTTATTCTATGTTGTATAGTTTAGGAGGAGTAGAGTCACAACCACCACCACCACCACCATATCAGCCAAAAGACGTCCACTGCTGGACATAGGCCTCCCCCAAATTCACGGGGGGTATATGCCATAATCGCCACGCTTGGAATGCGGGTTGGCGATCGCAGTATCTCCACCGCGCTCCAGGGATCCTGCTGCCCATCCCCCGGTGGTCTTGGTCGTAGTTTTAGGACATACCCGGGTCCCAACGTTCACAAATATGAGAATCAGGGGTTGTGGAGTTTCGCTTTGCTTTCGGCTCGCTTCGCCACGATAAATCATAATTGTAATCAATCCTATATAGCCAAGGAATTACATTTGGCGTATCATATAGTAAAACTTTAAAACCTCAAGAAAAGTTTTGCTTCTTAATAGACATAGTTTTTTTAGACACAATTATGATTATGCTAAAATTTTACTAACAATGTTCCAGAAACACTTGTAGCTTGGCAACAATTTTCCAAGTTTATTTTATTACTCGACTTATTTTTGTTGTTATCCTTCTAAAAATAATATCGCACCTGTTTTAATAGAAATATATTTATTTGCAAATATAAATAAATAAATAAACATTGGGGGACAATCTTACACAAATCGACCTATTGCCAAACTAAGCAAAGCTTGTACTATGGGTACTAGACTCAGATATACATACTTATACCTTGTAATCTATTACTTTTTTTTTTTTTTTTTTTTTTTCTCCTTCTGGCTTTGCATTGATTAGCCAATGACACGTTATAGAGATCAACCATTTGATATTTATGAATTGACATTTGTAGTGATGAGGCTAAGACGTATCGTTTGTCAAATGAAGCGATTATTAACGAATGGTTGATTGCATCGATTTAACCGCCGATTTTTGAAATGTTTTTATGATTATATATTTAATATCATATGATTGTATCAGTCTCCTCAAACAAAAAAATGTTATTTATTATGTATGACGTTCTATATTCCATACAATAAGAAACATTTTAAGAAGAAATAAGAAAGTTAGACATATTCTCTTAATCACGTCATCGTAGCTGGTCGGTCTGTCTGTCATTTATGTCAATCAATAAATTTTGCACATATTTTCCAACTTTACGGAGTTGTACTAATATTTAGGTTTACAGCGTCAACAGATATTTTTTTGGTTGTAAATTTATCGTTATAAATATCTGCGTACCTAACCGATTTCTATCAAAATACGGATATATCTTCTGAATCGAAACGACAGACTTGGTCACAACACTAGTTTTAAAAAGAAAACGACATAACACGTAACTGTTTGGGTGGTGAATTATTATCGTAAAATACTTAACAACAATGAACTAAAAAAAATTAACGTAACTTAAATTATGTTTAAGAAAAGCAAAATATCATTTTCATTTACTTGCAAAGTCCTAATACTATTACGTGATTTTATTTATAATCCCGATAAATCTTGCGTGTTTACGTTCTATGGGTGTTGTAATGTGTCAAATGGTTGAAGTAACAGATTACAAGGTGTATATAGATAAATACATACTTAAATACATAGAAAACATCCAAGACCCAAGAACAAATATCCGTGCTAAATGTGTGGTGTAGGTCACACCCTAATAATCCAGCTGATTACAGCTGAGCACATAAACACCTGTTCACAGCTGAGCCATAAACATCTGTTCACAGCTGAGCCATAAACATCTGTTCACAGCTGAGCAATAAACATCTGTTCACAGCTGAGCCATAAACACCTGTTCACAGCTGAGCCATAAACATCTGTTCACAGCTGAGCACATAAACACCTGTTCACAGCTGAGCCATAAACATCTGTTCTAGCCGATACACATTATGATGTAACACATGTGCGTTTAGTATAAAAGCAATGTATTTTTACTCAATAAAGGATTATTACCTCGACACTCGTTTTATCAATTATAACCCTCGAAAGCCGTACACTTCAAATGCACAAATAATGCCCCGGCCGGGATTCGAACCCGGGACCTCTAGCTTCGGAGGCTGTGTCACTACCAACTAGGCTAAAAAGGCCGTCAATATCGTAAACTTCTTTAGTCGTTGCTGTTTAGCAATATGGTAGAGCCACTCACTTGCCGATCTTGTCGACCTCATCGATAAGCACCAGCGGGTTCTCGGTGGCGGTCTTCTTGAGGCACTGCACGAGCTTGCCGGGCATGGCGCCCACGTACGTGCGGCGGTGGCCCTTCACCTCGGCCACGTCCGTCATGCCGCCGACGGAGAAGCGGAAGTACTGCCGGTTGAGGGCGCGCGCTATCGAGCGGGCTGGGGGAGACATATCAAATGCAATTAAGAAGAGATTCATCATTAAAAGCACACATATCAGAGTGAAGCAGATCCGCTCATTCAAGTTGAACGATTTCTGTACATCTTATTTCTTACTAATGCCACAGATCAAAGAATACTAGTACAGATACCCAATCCCATAGAGAAAAAGTGTGCCTTCCTAAGGTAGGCTATTCGGTAGGCAATTTTTATTTCCATAGTTCCAACACTAGATGCAGTAACTGGGTTAACACGACTGTGACGCTGTCGCCGTGGCTAGTAGTTTAGTAATGTATTAAGATGTCACTAGATGGCGTGACTTCTCTGGCAGCGAGTGGAGACGCGCGACGTCCAGGGGTTCTTTAAGGTTGTGTTTATTCGAAATGAATAATATACCTAAAGCATTCATTCAGTTTATTCCTTCATCGTTGTGCGATTCCAAATGTTTAATACCTACCTATAGACTATAACTATAACATGTTAATTTCTTGTATTGACATTGATATGTTCCCTGATCACATTAGGCGATTTTGATAATTCTTTTTTTGTATCAAAGTAGGTACCCTCAACGAGGTTCCATATAAATTTGGTGAAGGTCTGACGATGGGAACTAGGAAGAATCGAGGGAACTCCTCGAATTGATTTGATATGCTTATGCCGATTTCGGTATTTTCTGTAATTAATCAAGCATTGGCTCTCCGAAACCTCAACTTTGGTGAAGCGGTAATGTTGATGATGACCACAGATGACTTATGGAACTGCTCAATGATCTAGGCATTTCACAGATTACGATAAAATTTCGTTGACGTAGCCACTAATGCTCGTCAAAATACACATTTTAAAGTGGAACTTATGATGAGTAACTGAACGTCAGTATGGGTTCCCTGAGGAATCGACGGAACTCCTCAAATATCATCGGCCCATATAAAGTGACTTGGTTGGGATCTGTAGTAACAGTAACCACCTCCTTTGCTATCGGAAAGCAGTACAGGTGGTGAAGTGGGAAGAATATGCAAAAATTTCATGTGTAGCGAAGTACAAAATTGGAGTCAGGTTTTTTTGGGTATAAATTATTAATAGTTTTATAAATTGTATAAATGTATTAACTTTTTAACCGACTTCAATAGAAGAAAGTAGGTTCTCAGTTCGTCTCAATTTTTTTATGTATGTCATAGTTATGCGTGTGTAAGTTCTAAAACTTTCAGTTACGTAACCGGGTTGACCATACTTGTATGTGTAAGCTCAGGAGCGGTCGCATCTCCTGAGTCACTAGTTGCCTTACAGTTATGTTTTAAAACTTTTAGTTACGAAACCGGGTTTGCCATACCTGTATGCGTAAGCTCGGGAGCGCTCGCCTCTCCTGAGTCACTGGTTGCCTTACAGTTTGTTATAAATTGACGTTAGCGTGTTTTTAGTTTCTTAAACTTTTTGATACGAAACCGGGTTGAGTAAACTTGTATGCGTAAGCTCGGGAGCGCTTGCCTCTCCCGAGTCACTGGTTGCCTTACAGTTCGTTATATATTGATGGCGGCATATTTTTCGGTTCTAAAACTTTTGGTTACGAAACCGGGTTCGCCATACTTGTATGCGTAAGCTCGGGAGCGCTCGCCTCTCCTGAGTCACTGGTTGCCTTACAGTTTGTTATATGTTGACTTTAGCGTGTTTTTAGTTTCTGAAACTTTTTGATACGACACCGGGTTGAGTATACTTGTTTGCGAAAGCTCGGGAGCGCTCGCCTCTCCTGAGTCACTGGTTGCCTTACAGTTGGTTATATATTGACGGCAGCGTGTTTTTAGGTTCTGAAAGTTTTAGATACAAAACCGGGTTTACATACTTGTATGCGTAAGTTCGGGAGCGCTTGCCTCTCCTGAGTCACTGGTTGCCTTACAGTTCGTAATGTATTGATGGCGGCGTATTTTTAAGTTCTAAAACTTTTGTTTACGCAACCAGGTTTGCCATACTTGTATTCGTAAGCTCGGGAGCGCTCGCCTCTCCTGAGTCACTGGTCGCCTTACAGTTATATATTGATGACGGCGTATTTTTTAGGTTCAAAAACTTTTGGTTACGAAACTGGGTCCGCCATACTTGTATGCGAAAGCTCGGGAGCGCTCGCCTCTCCTGAGTCACTGGTTGCCTTACAGTTCGTTATATGTTGACGTTAGCGTGTTTTTAGTTTCTGAAACTTTTTTGATACGAAACCGGGTTGAGTATACTTGTATGCGTAAGCACGGGAGCGCTTGCCTCTCCTGAGTCACTGGTTGCCTTACAGTTCGTTATATATTAATGGCGGCGTATTTTTAGGTTCTAAAACTTTTGGTTACGAAACCGGGTTCGCCATACTTGTATTCGTAAGCTCGGGAGCGCTCGCCTCTCCTGAGTCACTGGTCGCCTTACAGTTCATTATATATTGATGACGGCGTATTTAGGCCTGGTCGTCGTTATTAGAAACAAGACTAATCAAATAAAAAACAAAAAAACCCGACCAAGTGCGTGTCGGACCATGCACAAAGAAGGGTTCCTTACCGACACCTCTCATAATCTACATTTAAAACCACTATACTATACATTTAATAAACAAGACTAAGTATTTAAAAAAACTAAAAAAACCTGACTGCGCTCCTTTGTAATTTGGCGCCAAAAATCCGCCGTTTTGTTTTTATTTTCATTTTGATATATATTCCCAGTGTCACTCTCACAGTAAATACGAATCTAACGTCACCTCTCAAGCTAAAATCCATCGAGCCGTTTAGGCCCCTGAGCGTGCCAAACAATTATGCATACAAACATACTCTCGAAAAACATAACCCTCCTTCTGGCGCTGTCGGGTAAAAAAGGTCGTATCTTCATAGGAAACTTACGGCACTTACGCTCTTTTGTTTTGGCGAGACAGTTTTTCATCAATAACTCAAAAAGCGTTAAACCTATCTTGCTCAAACTAAAAATCGTTAAAAGGATTTATTAATGTACATCATCTTGATTTTTTTCAGAATTTTAAACTTCATATTTTGGAAATGAGAGGGGGGGGGGGACACTTTTTACGACTTCGACAGCTAATATCTCACCAAACAGTTGACTTAAATGGAAAAGTTTTCTAGAAACCTCTATGTCATTTTTGAAGGCCTATCCCTAGACACCCTACACGCCTATGTGCATTGGAAAAAAAAATACTCCCCTATTACATGCATGGGGTGCCCCCCTCGTTTAATATTTCTTTTCTATAATTTCACATCATATTTCTATAGCGGTTCATAACATACACCTTCGCACACAATTTCATAATTGTAGTGGTCATAGTCTCCGAGTAAATCGGCTGTGACCAGGGCTTGAAACCGGTACCGAAAATACCTGTAACATACCGATATTTATAGGTTTTCTTCGTTTCGGTTCCAGAGAACCGGTTAAGAAAAAATACCGGTATTAGAACCGAAAAATACCGGTTCTTTATAAAGGTTCCTACACTTGTATGCGATGTTGCCATTTCGTGCGTATGCGCGGCGCGGCGGCGGAACTTAGGTACCTAATAGTACATTACTGCAGAGGCCGTGAAGCAAGGATTGCTGGACGAGTTTGGGATAAACTAACGAGTCGTAGACGAGGCCGGATAAAACGAGTCCTGCAATCCCTGTTCCGGCCGAGGATTGTACAGTACTTTTCTCAAACATGTTAGAAAAAAAAACTATAAAAAACTGCAATGTAAAAAAATTAAAAAATACAAGACGTCCAAAAAAAGCAAAGCATCGCAAAAAAAAACACGAAAAATGCAACAAAAAATTCAAAAAAACACGAAAAAAACCAAAAATGTCAATATAATTAAACATAAAAGCATAAGAACACGAATAATGCTTTAACAAATCCAGAAACATCAAAAAACAAAAAAAAAACGCTACAAAATAATACGAAAAAACTAAAAAAATACCGCAATTCACGAAAAATTCGAAAGAAATAACAAAAAACACACAAAATGATACAAAAATATAAGCACGACTTAAAAAAACAAACAACAAAAAAACACGTAAAACTAAAACAAAGCCAAAACACAAAACAAAACTGACGAAAAGTACAAAAAAAACTTTTAAACATTACTAAAATATCAAGAAACAGAAAAAACGCTACGAAATAACACGTAAAAACTTAAAAAAATACCAATATTCACAAAAAAAACACGAAAACAACTAAAAGCACGAAAAATGCTACAAAATTCAAGCACGATTTAAAAAAAACACAAAAGAATTAAAAAATACCAAAATACACGTAAAAACTATAAGATATACCAAAAAAACATAAAAAAAAACGAAAAACTTGACGAAAAGTACAAAGAAAGAAAGGAAATAGCTTATAAAAAGCCAAAAAATACGAAAAAACTTCAACAGTCCAAAAACATCAAAAAAACACGAAAAACCGTAAAAAATAACAAGTAAAAACAAAAAAAAACAAAAACCACAAAAAAATCGTAATAAACAACTAACAACACGAAAACTGCTACAAAATACAAGCACCATTTAAAAAACCACGAAAGAACTAAAAAAATACCAAAAACACGTATAAACTAAAAATTACCAAAAAACATGGAAATCATTTAAAAAATGACGAAAGTACAAAAATATACGAAAAACTTTTAAAAAGTCAAAATATATCAAAAAACACAAACATAAAGCTACAAAATAACACGAAAAAACTAAAAAAAATACCAAAATTCACGAAAAATTTGAAAGAAACAACAAAAAACACACAAGATGATACAAAAATACAAGCACGAAATAAAAAAAAAACAAAGAAAAGAACAAAAATATATACCAAAAAAAACGTAAAACTAAAACAAAGCCAAAACACTAAATAAAACTGACGAAAAATATAAAAAAAACTTTTAAACATTCCAAAAACATCAAAAAACAGCAAAAGCGAAATAACAATTAAAAACTTAAAAAAAATACCACTATTCACAAAAAAATCGAAAAAAATAAACTAAAAGCAATAATGCTACAAAAAATAATATTAAAATAAACAAAAAAAAACTGGACAAAGTCCATAAACAAAAAAAACTAAAAAAATCCAGAAACATCAAAAACAAGCTACAAAATTACACGAAAAAAATACCTATATTCATGAAAAATTCGAAAGAAACAACAAAAGCACACAAACTGATACAAGCACGACTTAAAAAAACATATTAAAGAACAAAAAATACAAAAAAAAAACACGTAAAACAAAGCCAAAACACAAAACAAAGCTGACGAAAAGTACAAACAAAACTTTTTAACATTCCAAAAACATCAAAAAACAGAAAAACGCTACAAAATAACAAGTAAAAATTAAAAAAAAATCACAAAAAAATCGAAAGGTACAACTAAAAACACGAAAAATGCTACAAAATTCAAGCGATTTAAAAAACACGAAAGAATTGAAAAAATGTTAAAGAAACACGTAAATACTAAAAGAAATACCAAAAAAACAAAAAACCTGACGAAAAGTACAAAAAAAATAGGAAAAACTTATAAAAAGCCAAAAAATACAACAAAACTTTTAAACAGTCCATAAACATCAAAAGACACGAACTAAATACATAAATACTCGAAAAATTCGGAAAAAAACCAACAAAAAACAAAAAATGCTACAAAAATTCAAGAACAATAAAAAACCCCGGAAAAACAAAAAAAAAAAACAATTTATATAACAAATTAAAAATATATATACAAAATCGTGGCGGTTGGCTCTATGTAATATTTCCTTTAACAGTTGATTTTAGTAAGCAAATTTAAAAAGTTAGAGTAGCGGACACTAATGTTAATTGCATACATTCTCCATACATTACTCGCGATGTGAGTGTTTGTGACCTCAGTAGGTCTATCTCTCTCACTCACTCCACTCGATTTTCGAGTATCGGTATTTTAACTGTTAAAAACCGGTAAATTTCATCAATTTACCGGTTCTCACGGTACCGGTATCATTTAGGATACCGGTTTTAGCAATACTGGTACTTTAGCTAGTACCGGTACCATGTCTGATACCGGTTCCTGGTACAAGGTCACAATACCGGTTTCCAAAAATACCGGTTATTCAAGCCCTAGCTGTGACATACGGACGGACGGACGGACAGACATGACGAATCTATAAGGATTCCATTTTAAATCCTAAAACCCGACTGCGTTTCAGTGTAATTTAGAATTTGGCGCCAAAAAGCCGCCATATTTTTTTTATATATCTGTCACTCTCACAGTAAATACTAATCTAACGACACCTTTCAAACTAAAATCCATTAAGCCGTTTAGGCTGCAGAGCGTGCCAACAATTATACATACATACGTCATACATACATACATTTATACATACATACTCTCCAAAAACATAACCCTCCTTCTGGTGCAGTCGAGTAAAAAACTAAAAGAGCGCTTATAACTTATTTGGAATCAAACGAAACGAAGCTACACGCAAAACTACGCATCAATGTTTGTACGAGGGTAAAACTGAAAGTTTCGGGAATAGAAGAAAATATGCAGTATAAGTGAGTTTATTTATTTTTATTGTTTTTCAAAATATTCTCCTTTGTATTTCATGCACTTATGCATGCGTTCAAACCAGTCCATAAAGCACTTTTTGAACTCTGAAGTAGGGGTCGACAAAATGGCTATTTTATAGGCCTCCACTGCTTCTTCTGGCGTCTGAAACCGCTGACCACGCAGTTTGTCCTTGATTCTGGGGAATGTAAAAAAGTCGTTGGGACTTAAGTCAGGGCTATATGGAGGGTGGTCCAATATTTCGACTTTTTCACCGTCCAGGTACTCAGTTGTTGTCCGAGCGGTGTGTGGGCTGGCGTTGTCGTGGTGAAGGATGATGCGACGACTAGGGTTTGTTTTTCGGAGTTCAGCAAAGACGTTCGGCAAACAAATAGTGGTGTACCAATCAGCATTGACTGTTCTACGATCCTCAAGAGCCACAGTAGCTACGTGACCAGATTTAGAGATAAACGTAGCCACCATCTTCTTAGCCGTACTGCGAGAACGAACAACTTTTGTGGGTTTGAGCTCGTCTTCGAAGACCCATACTCGGGATTGGTTTTTAGTTTCAGGCTCATAAGCGTATATCCACGACTCGTCACCTGATACTATGCTAAAAGCAGCATTTGAGCGTCCCTTGTTAAATCTTTTCAAAGTTTTGCGGCACCAATTGACACGGACTATTTTCTGCTCGTCAGACAATAGGTGAGGTATCCAACGGGAAAATAACTTTTTCACGCCTAATTCTTCTTTTAAAATAATTTGTATTTGACTCATTCCAATACCCAGGTGCCCTTGAATTTCCCGATATGTCACATGTCGGTCTTCATTTATCAGACGACGCACAACATCGACGTTTTCTTGCGTGACTGCCGATTTTGGTCGACCTTCACGCACTTCGTCGGTGAGGGATACACGGCCACGTTGAAATTCTGAATACCACCTGTATATTGTAGTCTTTGAAGGAGCTTCAATATTAAAAGCAGCAACCATCCGCTCTTCACATTGTTTTTGTGTTAGTCCACTTTTAAAGTCATAATAAATCATAGCTCTGAAATTTTCACGGCACAATTCCATTTTAAGCAGTGACTCGACGACTTCAATAAACAATTGAAACCGAACCATACTTTTTTTTTTCTAAGTGGCCAGTGTGTTGAGATAAGGAAACTTCAGAGATTATAAAAAGGTATAATACATGTTAAAAATAAATTAATAAGTATTCGATTCCCGCCACTTTCAGTGCAAGCCTCGTACACAAACCGTCTGTGAGTTTTGTTACTTCCATTGCATTATTAAAGATAATACGTTGTTCGTTACATTACTTATTTGAGCTTAGATTTTAATACTTAGACGAAGACAAAACGGTGTTTGTATTTTGCAACACATTATTTTACCTAATACTCTATTTTATACTTATAATATACAAGTAATATATTTGAGACCATATTACACATCACATAAGAACATTCAAAAACGAAGCGCGTATTGCTGTAGTTCGCTGACCGACCTTGACCGTTGCATCTACAACCAGTGCAGTGGTCAACAACATTTTTATACTGTGTTCAATGAATTATGGCAAGGATGTGTAATTAATTTAAAATAATATCTATTACATTTAAAGAGGGCATTTTACTTTTTTTCCGTTGAATTTTATTGTTCTCATTGCCATTCTTACTAATTAAGGTACCTATTGGCTATGTGCGAAGTAGGTGGTGGGGGTAAGCTAGGCGATCGCAGCGCACACCATGCCAGAAATGTGTACTTACCTGGGACATCTGTCAAATTTACTTTCACGATTTCTATTGGTTTCTTAACGGTTTCCTACGATTCGTTTCGTTTGTATTTATTTTCTTATTTATTTCAGTAAAATTTCCAGTAAGGGGTCTTTCTCGTTTACTAAAATAAATAAAATATTAATGTGTCACCACTTGACATCTCTGAGTTTGACATTGTCTCGGGACCCCTGACGTTTGACGTTTCAGACGTGCACATAGCCAATATGTATATACGGTGAAGAACCAAACACAATAAAATAACTACTTACGTCAAAAAAATTGGAAAGGTAGGTAATTTTTCAATTAGCAATTTAAAGATTTCTAGACATTTTAATAAATATATAAAGTGGAAGAAATAAAACGCTACGATTACTGGATTATCACTTATTATACGGATTATACAAATTTTCACTTAAATGAGAAATTTTCCGTTTCTTCCGTGGTGACACAAACACCTTGAAGGGGCGTGGGCCACTTGGGGTAGATGGAGTCGGTTCCATGTCTTTAATAACACCAACTTTTAATAACAAAAAATTAACAACGCAAATAAACTCAACGAATAGTAACAAAAAAGATAACAAACACAACAAACGTAACTTAAACAGCGATTTAACAAGTAAAGAGTCCCAGAACTATGTGACCACAAACGCATCCCACTATAGAATATAAGAATACCGCTTTAAAAAATATTACGGCTTATGATCATGGGACCAATAACATTGCAAGCAAAATAACACGTGCGTAAGACCCCGTCGGTATGCTTGCGAACCTAAGGTTTACAATCTCTGCAGCTGGCAATCAAGATTACTGTGCGAGCGTGAGGGCACTATTACTGTGCGCGTGTGACAGAGACAAATAGACATAGCGCTGTTATAGCACCATCTAGTGATAAAACTCAATAATACGTGGCAAGCTTGGAAGCTCACACGTAAGGTATCAATTTTATTGTATTTAGTAAAATTCAAAATTTAGTATCTATTTTATGTGTAGAATAATGTTTGAGACTAAAATATGCTATGTGAATTTATTGGGGTGTAAAAATCATTATTTTCTCAAGATTATGTGCAATATTATTTCACGTGATACCTGTAGCGCCATCTATGAGATTTTTTTAAGTATTAATTATACGTTGTATGAGATGGGTGGCCATGCTAATGCACAAATCAGTATGTTTGAGAGACAGACAAGTGACATCTGACAGGTCTTAACCTGTTAGTGTCTCCATCTCCATGACCGAAAATTGTACTGAACTGACGTTGAGGTGCGTTAAGTATATATGGGATTTAACATCCTGATGTGCTTTCAAATGGAGACAATTCGTTAACAGCCTAAAATGATCGAACTGTCTGTCGCATTCTAACTCATTTTGGTGCACCATAAGGATATAACGAGACAAGTATATGAAAAATCATCTGGCTTAATACTGCAAGGCAGCTTTTTTCTGATGTCTGTGGGTAAAATATATAAATAAAATATTTTTATTTCAGACCATTCGCGAGCCATATTTTGTTAGTTAGGTTAGTTACAATGACATGAAAAAAAAATAGTGACAGTTAAGAGTATGAGTTTTACACATTATTTTCTAACTTAGGCTTTCAGGTGGAAACCTTAGCTTAAAGCTTATTTCGCCCTTCCGATAGCCACCTCAACCCAGTATTTGGAGAGTGGACAGTCGAGGCGCTCCGCCAACACCCTCAGAAGGCTCACATTATTACCACTATTTCTTAAATGTCTTACGAGTAGTAGCGACGCTACTCGTTTCCGTCTGATCGCAAAACCTACTCATTGATTCAATGATTTATATTTTTAAAGGTTGCCAAGAAGTGAATTTCAGAAGAAAAAATGGTTAGACGCTATTGGAACTGAGAATGAAACTAGTGGTAGTTGTTTGAATTGAAAAATAAAGAACGTGTAAATTATTAATATAAAAATATCCTGATCTCACGTTGTTTCAATAGTAACCTTTTAATATACCTAATTTGTGGTTATCTCTTGGTTAATAATAATAATAGCCTTTATTTCATGCAAAACATAATTAAATAAATTTTATTCCTAAAAACTAGTACTTTTTCGTATTCGCATGCCGCCCCTGCAGAAAAGGCCTCCCCCAATTCCTGCCATTCCCTCCTACTCCGTGCCGTTCTCCACCAATATTTGTCGAAGCTCCCGAGCTCGTCTCTCCATCTGAGCTTGGGTCTTCCCGGCTTTCTTGTTTTGTCTCTTGGTATCCATTCGGTGGTAAGTTTGGTCCACCGGTCATCACCGGTCACCGGTCGGTGTTTTGTCCGTTCGCTCGTTGTGAACGGACGCGTTTATTGCGAATACTTAAACTTGGTTGAAATTTTTGTTTGCTAAATTGTGATTGGTGAACTTTCATAATTCCAGTTTCTTGTTGCTCTTAAGCGTTTATAGCTATCGACTCCTCCCAGTGGGCGGTCCTAGAGCGGGATAGATAATTTGTCATTGTTTCGCCGGTGGAGGTGTCATTAAAGAAAGGAAAAATTGCGCGCGTCTTGGGGATCGAACCCGCGTCAACGGAATTGTAGCCTGCCGACGGAACAACTGGGCCACGGAAGCGAGTTCTCGGCGCGGCGAAATAGGTAACGACCCCGCAGCCAGTCGTTGAGTGACGTCATCCTGCGCTGCATCGGCTACGCTCTACCCGCTACGCGTTGCTACGAACTACAAGCTACGCCGTTCCAGTCTAATTGTATAATTTTGAGTGCGCGAGTAATTGAGTTTATTTGAGATGAGTATGGATTCAGATCTAGATAATAGCATGACCTGCGCCGCGTGCCGCTCGGAGCTGTTGGTGGGTGAACAATACTTGCAGTGCATGGTTGAGACGTGTGCGCGGTCGTACCACTATCCGTGTACTACTAATAAAATCCTCTCTGAGATCGAGAAGGCTACCTGGGTATGTCCTGAGTGCATTTGTGAAGCGAGGAAAGGCGGTTCAAACCGAGAAACCTCGGTACGTACTCCGGCATGCATAAAGAATGTTACACAGCGGAAACTCTCATCAATTCCGCGTTCACCGCCGCCTCTACGGTCACAAGAGGGAAATACTGTTCCTTCTTCGCCAGCATTACACTCTCCAGTAAAAGCATGTTGTACTCCGCCTGGATGCCCGTTGGATAAAGATGTTGCACATGCAAGCCCGCGCCATGATCCACTGCACACCCCACATGCAATGCACTCCATGGAAGGAGATGTGACCATGCCGATGTGCTCTGGAGTAGAAGTACAATTACTACGTGAGCAAGTAACCTACTTGACTGAACGACTTGCTGATGCGGTTGCAGCTATCGATCGATATCACTTGGTTCTGACCGCATGTACAAGTAAAGTAGAAGTAGTCAGCGAAAAACTGCGTGAACTGGAACAATCCATCGGGTCCCGAAGATCTGAAGTTGCATTGCCTTCGCCAAAAATACCTTACAACGAAATCGTGAAGTCTGCTAAGAATGTCAGTGCGGTTGGCCCAACAGCTCCAACACTTGGCTGCATCGAGAGAGGTGAACGGGAAAAGCATCTGGGCATAACTAACAAGGACACCCCTATTAGTGCACTTTCCAAGGACGTGCCAGTTACAGTTGTGATGCCCAAAAGTAGCGACCATGTCAAGGCCGGCCATATTGATCATTCCAAGGACGTGCCAGTTCCAGTTGTGATGCCCAAAAATGGCGACCATGTCAAGGCCGGCCATATTGATCTTTCCAAGGACGTGCCAGTTCCAGTTGCGATGCCCAAAAGCAGCGACCATGTCAAGGCCGGCCATTTTGATACTTCCAAGGACGTGTCAGTTCCAGTTGTGATGTCCAAAAGTAGCGACCATGTCAAGGCCGGCCATATTGATCAAGATGTTGGAAGGCCGCGCACGTCGGAGCTTGAGCATGATCATGATCTATCCAGCAAGGAGGACTCTGAAGATTCCCGAGTCAAGAAGCAAAGACGCCAGACCTCAGTACGCTGTACAGCAGGCCCCAACGTTACTTCCCTCAAGGCGGTTGAATACCGAAAGTATATTCATCTATGGAATATGGTGTCGGGTCCTGTCGAAGTTCACGAATATCTGCAGACTTTGTGCGAAAATGCAACTTGCACAGTAGAGGAGCTCAAGTCAAAGGGCAGTTACAGGTCTTATAAGATAGGAGTCCCAGCCACTTTCTATGGAAAGTGTATTTCTGCAAGTGTCTGGCCGGAAAATGCTAGGGTCAAAATGTGGTTATTTCGAAAGCAAGGTGCTAAAAACCAAGCAACACAAGACTGATGTATCACGTAGGTGTTCCTCAGAATCAGCTCTTGCTATCCTGTATCAGAATGTGCGGGGTCTTAATACAAAATTGAAGGCCTTTAGACATATGACCCTTTCTCATGACAGCGATGTCATAGGTGTTGCCGAATCATGGCTCTCTGATTCAGTAGAAGACTCCGAACTGATATCAGGTGAATGGAGCGTACTGCGCCGTGATCGTGCCACAGGGCGACAAGGAGGCGGCGTGCTATTGGTGGCACGGCCAGGTATTGTTATGCGGCGCAGACCTGAGTTTGAAACGCCGGATGGTGAAGATCTGTGGGCTTCATTCCAGCTGGAGAAAACTATGTGCTATATGTGTGTCATTTATATTCCACCCAAGGCTGCAGATGACGTTTACATGAGGTTCTTTCAAAAAATTGAATCTTTTATCGACTCGTTAAACGGTGTAGTGTTAATTGTGGGTGATTTGAATCTTAATCCAAAGTATTCTTCTGTTAACATTTTAAGTTACTTTTGTTATTTTACTGCAGTTTGTAACCTGAAAGAGATGAATGTTGTGACGAATGCATATGGAGGAGTGTTGGATGTTGTGCTGGTGCGAGGAGAAACCTGCGGCGTACAGGTCAGTGAGGTGGAAGACGGGGGCCTAGTTCCTTTTCGTGACGCATATCACCCTCCGCTCGAAATCGTCGTACCACTTACGGAGTCTAGTCACCGCCCCCTATTTGTCGCGCCCAGTAATGTAGACCCAAGACGTGACTGGAATTTCGCCAAGGGAAATTATGAACTACTTTATTTATTATTTTCCAAGGTGTCTTGGAGTGAGGTTCTTGAGTCTTGTGACGTCAACACTGCTGTTGAATGCTTTTATAAGTTGATATATGATGTATTTGATAAATCTATACCTGGAAAGATTAGACCCAATAAAACATGCAGGCGTTATCCGGTTTGGTTTACGCCCGACATAATAAAAGACATTAGGTGGAAGGCTTCTCTGCATCGAGACTGGAAGCGTTCTGGAGACAGCTTTGTGTATGGCATATTTTCTAATCTTAGGGCGAACATTAAAACCCGTATATCGCTTGCTTATGATAACTATATCAGCCGGATGCAGTCCAATCTTACGTCCAATCCTCGAACATTTTAGCAACATATTGCAAACCTGAAAGCCAAAGGAGGCTTCGAGCCTCAAGTTACCTACAGAGGAAATGAATTTGAAGGTAGTGAGGCAGCTCAAGCTTTTGCTGATTTTTTCTCATCTGTTTTTTTGCCGAATGAACCTCACCTTGACTCTGGTAAAATACTCCGTGAAGACTTAACTCGTAATGCTAACTATGTCCACATTTACCAGATATCTCGGCCGGATGTCGAAAACTCTATAAACCGTCTGAAGGCTCGAAGCTCTCCGGGTCCTGACAATCTTCCGGCATATATTTTAAAAGGCTGTAAAGAGTGGCTTATATCTCCTTTACTGCACATTTTTAACTTAGCGTTACATACTGGGCAATATCCACAGCGTTGGAAAGTCACTAGGGTGAGGCCTATTCCCAAATCGAATAATTTGACCCAGGTTGAAGACTATCGACCCATAGCAATCCTGTCATCAACAGCTAAGCTATTTGAGTCGATTATTAATAGACTAGTAGCTCCCCAAATTCAGCCGTTTCTATGTGATTCCCAACATGGATTCAGGCTAGGGAGATCGGTTGATACCAACCTACTAACCCTGGTAGATTCCATTTCGGACCATTTAGATAAGGGCATACAGGTAGACGTCCTGTACTTTGACTTTCAGAAAGCATTCGACCGCGTAGATAATGATGTGCTACTGAGCAAGTTGTGTAATATCGGTTTTTCCCCGCAACTACTACGGTTTTTTGCTAGGAAACAGTACGTGCAGCATGGGTGCTTTCTCTCTAAGACTTACCAGACTCGTTCAGGAGTCAGTCAGGGCTCCTTACTGGGTCCTCTGCTTTTTGGTATTATGATCGACGATCTGGCTTCAGTTCTTAGATCTGCAAGATGTTTGCTTTATGCCGATGATCTGAAGCTTATTTATGGTGTGCAGGAGGTCTCAGACTGTGCATCACTCCAAGAAGACATCGACAGAGTGCAAACCTGGAGCAGTAAAAATGGACTAGCGTTCAACGTCTCAAAATGTGCAGTCATATCTTTCACTAGGTCGCAAAATCCGCTTTTCTACAAGTATCTTCTCGGTCCTGATACTATTGCACGTGTGGGCTCCATTCGGGATTTAGGCGTCATCCTTGACACCCACCTCAACTTCCACGAGCATCTGATTACTCTAACCCGAAGTTGCTACAAGAGGTTGGGTTTCGTTATAAGGAATGCCAGGGATTTCAATGACCCCAGAACAATAAAGTTGCTTTATAATGCATTAGTGCGAAGTAAGCTGGAGGCAGCCTGTGTTGTTTGGAATCCTTACGAAATAACTTACGTTTTACTTCTGGAGAAGGTACAAAAAGCTTTCTTGCGTTTTATGTACAAAAAAATGTATGGATACTACCCATTCCTGTACCCAACCAAATTTTTGCTTGGTAGCTTGGGCTTTAACTCCCTGGAAGTAAGACGTAATTTTTCGCTTCTTACGACTACGTGCATTATCTTGCGCGGCGAGTCGGACTGTATAGAATTAGTGGAGCCATTGGTCCGACTGTTTGTACCATCACTGACAAAATTCGAGTTCCGGCCCCGTGATCGATATCTGCTTGTGGCACCGACGTCACGAACTGTGTCACGCAAACAATCCCCGTTGGTCCGCGCTTTGCACCTCCTGAACCTTCTCCTTGCATCAGCACCTGAGTGTGATGTGTTTGCTAGCAGATGGGCAGTAGTGCGTGATGAATGTCAGAGGTTCTGTGAGAGGATGGATGTGCGTGTCTCGTCAGTCTGATTTATAAGATAGGAGTTTTTATTGTTCTTTTTTGCTTATTGTTTTTTCATCTTTAAATATTGTAATTTCACAGTGCTTTAGTTTTTCTGTAATGCTGTGTAATTAAATGTAATAATAAATAAATAAATAAATAAATCTGTCAATCGCCATATATGGCCCGCCCTGGCCCATTTGCACAGAATAAGTAATAGTACATACAGAAATTTCACTTCCTAACAAAAACGGCGTTTAGGCATAAGAAACGTACCTACTATCTGTATCTCTGTCTATCGCATAGAATAGAATAACGTTTATTGTTGAACTGTGTACAAAGCTGATATAAAAGATATTACATAATTAGACTCAGCAGTTTGTCCGTCACGGACGTACAATATAAAATCTTAAGTGTATGACATGCGGTTACAAGTTATTTATGTATGTATGTATGTATAACACTTTATTGTTATTTAATGTGCGTTTGTATAAAACTCATTCATGCAATAAAAGGTCTTATTGATGAGCCAGCGTTTCAGGGTACTTTTGAAGTCTTTACCTTCTATTGCTTTAATTTCAATAGGTAAGTTGTTAAATACTCGCATGGCAGCAATAAAAGCACTTTTGTACTTACATAATTTTATTGTGAACCTTGGTGATACGGTAATTATATTTATACTGAGTGCGCAGATTGTGATTTTGTGAAGACATTTTAATGAAATACTCTCCATTACGTTTTAGAAAGAGACACAGCTCAAGTATGTAAATACCGGTAAGTGTTAAAAACTCTTTTTCCTTGAATACATTTCTTAGTGAATCTTTTTTGCATCCTAAATGTAGTCATAATGTCTACGGAATCACCCCAATAGATAATACCATACGTGAGTAGTGAAAATACATTTCCATAATAAGCGCTCTCAGAACAGGTCTCAGAAAGTACCGATAAGGCATAACAAGCTTTTGCAATTTTTTTGTTGAGTTCGGCGATGTGTGACTTCCAACTGAAATGAGTATCAATTTGGATCCCTAAGAAGCTAGCACTGTCAACTTGTTCTATAGAGACCGCACCTTCTGTTACATTAATAGGTACTGGTACAGTTTTGTAGTTTCTAAATTGTACCAGTTTGGTCTTGTTTAGGTTTACATTAAGGTTTAATGTTTTCAACCATTTAACGACAACATCCAGCGTGTTATTAATATTTTGTTGAAGTTGTTCACTTGATTTTGAACCCGAAAACAAAAGTGTAGCATCATCTGCAAATGGGACGCATAATTCGTTAACAATTTTAGGTAGTTCGTTAATGTAAATTAGAAAAATAAGTGGACCTAGCACACTTCCTTGTGGAACACCTACAGTGACAGTCTCAAAATTAGAACGAACCTGTTCAATTGATTTTGTTTCACTGTTGTAAGATTCAATTATTGTAGCTCATAACTTGTATTCATTCACGCGCGGCACGTTTAGCGTTGGGTTGTCACTCCATGAATACATTAATAAGTGCATATTACTTCACATGTAGGTATGTCAGTGTCATTATGAATAACACCAATACAAACTGATCTCGTGAACGGAAATTCCATTTAACTCTTGTAACTTTAATTTGTAAGTGAGTAACACAAAAAGTAAGTTAATAAAGTATACCTACGGTTCTATTAAGATCCTCTTTTTAGGGTTTCGTATCCCCTTTTATAGAATATTATTTTGAACAGTATAGCCATTGAGTATAGCCCAAAAAGGTTACGTTTTCACCGGAAGACTCCTCCTTACACAAAACGACGTAAGTGCCGTAGTTTTCTTACGAGGATACGTTCTTTTATATTAGAAAGGTACAAATTATTTGGTAATGTCCTGCATTTACTTACATAAGAAGGTACAAGAGACGCAACAAATAATTCATTAACAATTTAGTCGCGGGTTTAGAAACCACGGAATAAATAGGAGTAATGGAGTAATATTTAAAAAAAATATGTAAAAAGACTTGAATTGAAAATTTTGAAATTAATGTGATTGCCTTTTACAATAAAAAAGTTTATATACAATTAGTGACTTGTTTCTATTTGATTCTCTGTAAAGACATCCACATTATGAATAGGAGTTACTTACGCGCGGTTCGTCGTATTCAAGTCGGCGGCAGAGGCGGATCGCGACACGACACGTGCTCGCGCAGCGCCGGCCCTCGCCTGACTGATTACCTCGGGGTTTGCAAGCAGTGGGTATAAAACGCGACGCGCTCCGCCCATTGCAAGCCCCTAGAAAGCGGCTATCGCGTATGAATTCGCCGCTAGAGGCGCTAATGTAGCCTGCTTGTCGGTGATTTACAGGATGCATTTCGAAGTGTGCGCTAGGATTACACGAATCAATCCCTCCCTCACCCTTTCTCCACCGTGGGACAAGGCGCGGACATGGGTCCTTATGTTGTTGACATGCCACTAATTCGCACGAAGCGCTTTGCTTCTATTTTTCTTGCGAGGACAGATAAGGAGTGGGATTCTTTTCTGGCAAACCTTTTCCCAGATACTTATGTGTTGGATCTTTTCAAGACGAGCGCGAATAGGCATTATCTAGGTACACCTGTAACACCCTCGACCTCATCATCACTTACCATCAGGAGAGATGGTGGTCAAATGCTTACAATGCTTACCTACTTCATATAGATATATAAAAAAAGTTTTTCCAAATGTCACTGTTTGTGGGTGGGCTACACAGGCATGTTCGATCATGGCACGATTGGGGGCGTCTGAACAACAGAAGAGGCATAATTACATACCTATACTAGTCTTCCCAACACCGGGAGGTCCATGGAAGCACATTATCTTGCCCTGCGTGATTCCTTGTCGAATTTCTCTATACCCACAGGCATGTTCGATCATGACATGATTGAGGGCGTCTGAACTACAAAAGGCACAATAACATACCTATACTAGTCTTCCCAACACCGGGAGGTCCATGGAAGCACAGTATCTTGCCCTGAGTGCTCCCTTTAAGTTGCGATACGGCTATGAACTCTAGTATCCGCTTCTTAATGTCCTCCATTCCGTAATGGTCCTCGTCTAGGATTATTTGGGCGTCTTTCAGTTCCAGGTTCTCTTTGGAAGTAATGCCCCAGGGTAGGGAGGTCAGCCAGTCAAGGTAACATCGGGTTACACTGGAAACAAAATATTTTTATTATATCTGATGCTGATGAAGTGGCTTCACACGTACATTGACATTATAGAAAACAACTTGACTCTATTAGTATTTTTTGTGTAAGTAAAGTTATGAACCAAAACGGACCATATGATATTATGAACCCTACGATGATATACAATGTAATACGTAATCAACGTAACAAATGTGGCGATAACAACGGGCACGCATTTTCCGTGTAAAAATGCTAACAATTAGAGGTTAATGCAGACTGTACATATGAACTCTGAGTCGTGTGCCTCTCAAGGAAGTTCTTTTCGAATTCCATGGCGGTGGCGCGTAAATTTGTCAACCCCCAAACTATTGTCGTTTAGTACCCATAATACAAGCTTTGCTTCGTTTGGGACTAGGTGTTTGGCTAGGCGATTTGTGTAAGATTGTCCCCCAATATTTATTTATTTATTGTGTATCTACTAGCATACAAAATCATGGACGGAACGCCGCACTAATGCATCAATACTCAAGAAGGTTCGCATTACCACCCGATTTTCCACTACGTTTCCAGAGAGTGATGATGATGACATTCTTTGGCTACAATACAAAGCTCATCAGGACCCGTATAGCTTTGAAAAGTTGATTTTGGTTAGGTCCGTTGAAGGAAAGAGAAGCAGAGGTAGAGCACCCACGCGATGGACAGATGCAATCCGCGAAGCCACGGGCGCCAACATCCAGGGGGCAATACGACCCAAAATAGAGGAGTTAGAAACGTTAGGATAGCGGTGATTGTGACCCTTAGCCTTGAGGAACCGACGAAAAAGTATACACAAGACTTATAGGCAGAGGTCGGCGGGGGTGAGCTGTTTTCAGTTTTTGCATAACATGGACATACCTTGTCATTTAATGGTAAACGCCCCATGTTGAAAGTCACTATTCGCGACATGTTTCGGACTACAGCCAGTATTGCGCGGTCGGCAACCGTCACAAAACTCAACCTGATGAAGGACTCCAATTATTGTAGTCCGAAACATGTCACAATCTTTTTCTTCTCTCTTTAAGTGTTAATATGTCTCACGTTACTATAAATTTACGACAAGACATTGATTGGAGAGTCTACTCACTTGAACTCTGAGCTGTGGCTCTCCAGGAAGTTCATCTTGTTAAGTTCCTCGTCTATGACAGTTTGTACGGCGGCCGGCACAGTCTTGTCGGCGAGTCGCTCGCGGAACTTGTCGCCGATCGCGTCTTTGTCGTCCTTTTCTAATCCTAACTCTTTCTTTATCACCTGCAGAGGAAGAAAGTGTTGGGTTTTTCCATTAATTTAGCTGACTACCCATGATTAACGTATGAGTAAATGTTGAATAGAAATTAGAATTTCCTTACAACACCAAAACACCCCAAAACCCGAAAACAAGAGCGCCTAAAAATCCCCCTAAATCCCAAAAAAAACCCTAAATTATGTCTTCGCCCCAAAACGTGCCACTACAGTATAAATCCTACAGCTTGGCTAGTCCCAAAGAAATCCTTTAATCAGACCTACATATCTGAGTTTGGTTTGGAAACACCCTGTATGGATTGTTCTACCTTAAGTTGCTCGTGAAGTATGTATTTCCGGTGTTGTTGTTTCACTTTCTCTTCGACCTCCTTGCCGATCTTCTGTTGCAGTTTCGATAGCTCGTACTCTTTCTTGAGCAGCGACAGAGACATCATCAGCCGCTTTGGAATCTAAGAATAAAACATAGAAATGTGAGAAATTCCGTAAAGCTAACATTCGGCCATCCTGACATATGTCCCCAGATCACATAGCTCAAAGTAGAAACTGAAATATGTTCGCTTTATTTATTTGATTCCCGCTTCTAATACGGTAACGTAATTTTTTTTTATCGAGTTGTGAAATAGGTACCCTATTGCCAATGTAAATTCCAATGGTAACTTAGCTAACGAAACTAACTAGGGCAGCAAGCCAGTTGATTAGATGGACTGATGATGGATAGATGGACTAGACTTAATTTGGTAATTAATTTGGTGGTTCCATAAATCTACCCTTTAAAAAGAACAATAACTAACACTCTGCCATCCTGACTTACACCTGTCCTCGAACCACATCATCCATAGATTCCTTGCTGCTCTATACTTACGTCCATCTCCTCCAGTATGGCCTGCAGCTCCTGAGGATCGGCGCCAGTGAGCGCAGCACCCAGGTCACTCAGGTATACAGGGTTGTCCACCACCCGCTGGCCTTGAGCTAACATGTGGTGTAGGGATTCCCTGGGGATGAGCAGTTAATATTGAAGTCCAGCCTATTTTCACAAATCAATCTAATCATCAATGTAATTTTTATTAATATACTTTTAAATGAAGACGTTACTTTTTTTATTTCAGTTTATTGCTTCAAATTATACAAATATTTTATCTACACCACGTCGGTGGCAAACAAGCGTACGGCCTGTTGTTAAACGGTCACCGTAGCCTGTTGACGCGTGTACTTCCAGGAGAGTCACATGCGCATGTTCGACTTTTTTAAAGAGTGATGTGACATATGTCTATCCACTTTAAACAGGATGCAAAAGATGTTCGGTAAAAAAAAAACTATTTATCAAACATTATTTACCAAAAATTATCTACTTAATTTATATACTTAATTGAGAAAAAACTCTCACCTGTACAAAGGATTCAAGTTGATAATATCCCTTATAGTCTTAATAACCTCCTGCGTCAACGCCTTAACTTCCTCAGTCTGTTGGAACTTCTCGTGCATTAGATTCTCCACTTTCACCATCATAACTTGGTCCGACTTCTTCTTTTCTTTCTCCTTCTCTTCTGTTTCCTTCGGTTCTTCTGCGACTGGCTTCTGCTTCCTAGTGTTGCGGTGCTTCCGCCTGCGTCGTTCTGCATCCGACTCTTCGCGGGTGACGTTAAACTCAACGTTAAACACGGGAAACTTTAGTTTCATTTCTGAAATGAGGCGGGTCATTTCAGAAACGAAGCGAGATTCAGTGGATTCGTATCTAAACCTTTTAACCTTTCTGGGCCTTAACCTTTTGACCTCTTCGAAAACAATATCTATATATAGCGGCAATAGTAGCACAACTTTCCGATGTAGTTATACGTGTCGAAGTATAACCACAGTCGTGTGGTGGTCAAAGGATTAAAAGCATAACGCTAAAACAACACGTAAGTGGTATATCATAACTCTACTTTGAATATTAACTACGCATAAGAGCGGTATGTGCTGCTTACATCAACATTAATTTATAACTATACATGTGATGAGATTTAAAAGGTTAAGATAGTAATCCCAAGTTCAAAAATGTCAAAGAGTAAAAGGAATCCTAAAAATAAAACAGATATTTTTGCGTCCTATTTCTAAATAATTAAACTTTGGTGTCAGCAACATACTGTTGAAGTATTATTTGAAAAGAGACCCTTTTGTCTCTGTCGTGTGTCGTATCGTATCGTCTAGAGCGATACGACACACGACGCTAACGCCACGCTTGGATTAGGGCATTTGTCACAACTGTCACTCCGAAATGTTCATACGGGAAACAGTGCTCTCATATTTTATTATATTATTTTTATATGAAATAATAGTTTTACATGTCAGTGTAAAATTATATAGTGTAACGCATACAAGCCTTCAATTGATTTGACGTAGCAATCTGTTGCTGTCAGTACAGCAACAGCTTGCTGACAATGGTCAGTACCATTCCTATACCATGTAACGAGATAAAGTCCACTAATGATAAGTTAAGGGAGCCACTAATCCCTATATAGTAATGGGTACATACCAGCAGGTCCCACTTCAATCTCCTCCTCAACAAACTGGCCGGTGATCTTGATCCTGCGATGAGCCATCACCACCAGCCGCAGCTTGAAGTCCATGTCTTGCATTTCGTGGATTTGCGCAAACACGCCCACCTGGTATCAAGCAACACTTACATTAGTCTAATAGATCAGCAAACTGTGAAAGCTCTGGGAAGCAATCAACAGTTGGTTGCAATAAGATGAACTTATTAATCATAATATATCTTAGATTATCACAAATACTTGCAAAACATTCTCCCATTACTACGCGCCCGTACTAAAACAATAACGCATGCACACTCAAAAAACTAAATTTGAGCAACAAAAGTTGACCTTACTAGCGTTTACACTAGGTTCATTATCAGATGGCCAAATTGACTAATGTTGCTAAGGATCATATTTCATAGAGATTTTCAAAGGCAGTAGCCCTTATTACCTGAAATACGGTTGAGATTTACGTCAATTTGGCTGCCAGTAGTGATGATCAAGCACGAATGTTTTTAAATCGACTATGTTATCAATGCTTGATTTACAATTTTAATCGAAACCTTAACCGTGCAGAAAATGATAATTTAAGCAAAAATGTGAATATGTAAAATTATAATTCATATTTTTGTAAATTTCACCACATAAAGATAATTTGTTGGAGCTCTTCACACGCCAAGAAATTAATGAAGTAATTTTTAATAAGGTGGCAGGTTTTTCTCTTATGCCTTTGGCAGAGGAGTAAGTATATCAATGGCGTCTCATGTGCTGCCCCACTCGGCTGAGGAAACAAATAATACTTATCTAAACTTTCTCAACTTTCATCCATTAATTTTACTACACGGGACTTAATTGCGTTTGGTTTTTTCGCAACAAGATAAATAAACATACATACGCGATTAAGTCCCGTTTAGTAAAAATGAGATCTAATAATAACTTGAAACCTTACGTCATGCAAATCATCAAGACTGGAGACCACATCTGACTTCTCATCTTCTTTCTTGCGCAGAAAAATGCCAACATATGGCTGGTTGAGCTTCACTTTCCGTCTTATTAGATCAATTAAGGCAGGATTCGAGATCTGGAATGACATGCAATAAGAAAATTGGGTGATAAGGGCAATTTATGTCACATGTACATTAACATCAAGGCTTAGATACTTGTATGCTAAGGATAACTCCATACATAGATAGTCTCAAAATCAGACCCATGTTTTACTTTTGTCAACACATAAATGGATATTTTCAACCATTAAAAAAAAAGGAGTGTATTGATTTGATTTCCAACTTCATAACATGTTAGTCTCGTTATTTTACCAGAACCACAGACCATATCTCATTTCAATCACATTGTGACTATTTAAAGTGCCAACCCAGTGCTTTTATTTGGAACTAGGTTTTGCCCGCATCTTCATTTGCGCAATCTTCTACTCCCTATCCCAGATGTTAATCGAGGCAATGGACTATTTGTATAAAATGTTTCATCATAATGTATTACGCAAAAACGTTTGCGTAATTAAGCAACAAACATCCAAGCATCTAAACTTTCACATTTATAATATTAATAGGAAGTAAGACAAATCATCCTCATCAGGTCTATATACCCAGTGGGATCACTGCTGGGCAAAGGCCATCTCATTGATGAGAGTGAATAAATAAGACAGTGTAATCACAGTGTAATTGGTTTTGAATATTAACTACGCATAAGAGCGGTATGAGCCCTCATGTGCTCATGTGTTTTAATTTTCCCATCCTGATTGTGTGATATTATTTGTTTGATTTGAAAGCTGACGCAAAAAACTGTTAGGTTCATAAACTCCTCTAAGTATATTATTATTTTTGTGTGTCAGTGTGAATTCTAGTTATATATTTATGATGTCTTCTTCATCCATTCGAACCATCATCAGCTATCACCACTGCTATCACCACTTTCAACATATACCATTTATTTAAAATATTGAATCATGCCAATAATAAAATCATTATCATAAGTTGTCAGACTTTGGACTTACTTTATCTATTTATGATCCTATAAATAATACATTAAACCATAATGGTCCTGCTAAAACTGAAGCAACATATGTATTATTTCATGTATTCATTGCAACCATGTTGTTACAGTTTGAAATAAAAGTGAAAACACATACATATGTATACATAGGATTACTTTACACTCTCCAACACAATTGACCACAACCTTTAAATTTTTTTAGTTCACTGACAATCCTACACTCAAAGTATAATTTTAATTTTTATTATTATTTTGTGTGACCTGTTTAGCCTAGTTGCTAGTGACTCTGCCTTCGAAGCTAGAGGTCCCGGGTTCAAATCCCGGCCAGGGCATTTATTTGTGCATTTTTTCACGGATATTTGTTCTTGGGTCTTGGATGTTTTCTATGTATTTAAGTTTGTATTTATCTATATAAGTATGTATATCATCGTCTAGTACCCATAGTACAAGCTTTGCTTAGTTTGGGACTAGGTCGATTTGTGTAAGATTGTCCCCCAATATTATTATTATTATTATTATTGAATTTCGAACTGTTTGTAGTTTGGTTAAAGTATAAAGTTTTTCTTCTTCTTCTGCATCCCATTACCCTCTGCTGGGGTGTAGGGCTCCAATCAACTCCCTCCATTTGCTTCAGCTTTGGACAGTTTGGGTTACTTCTTCCTATTTCATCCCCAGAGAGCCCAGTTCTTGATTCATGGAAAGCCGCTAAGATCAAGGTTTTTTTTTAATTTTACAAAATGTTGTATGCGGATCTGAGGAGGCTAGTATAAATCATTAAATCCAACAAGAAGTGTTAACTACTTGAAGAATGAACAACGAACATAATGAGATGGAGTTATCCATGAATATATACCCAATTTCAATATATAACAATCACCTCAATCAACTTGATGAACCTCGGAAACACGGGATTCCTGTTGATTGCGATGACCGGGACCTGCGGCCACACCTCGGGCACAGCCACCGGCGCCGGCAGCTGGCTCGTGAACAGCCCGGGATCGTCCTTCAACTCCGCATCCTCCTCTGGAGGATCATTCTTGTTACCCGTCGAATACAACCTCACACTCTTCAACTGACTATTTAAAACTAAACCATTCCGATTACCACTGCACACGCGACCGCTCTGCACTAAGAATCTACTCCTGCCACAGCCTAATAAAGATTTCTCCACAATTTTACTGTGTGATGCAACTTTTGTTACGTTACGGGCTAAACGAGTGGACGACTTCAAATTTGGATTGAATAACACTGTATTACGCAGTAAAACACTTGCGGTGTGCATTTTTTATGTTATTAGATGCTGTCTAGTTGATTTAAACGTCTTCTCCCATTTAAATTACTTAAAGTTAAAGTATTTATCGAAAATTAGGTTATGTTTCCAGATTCTTCATGCAGAAGCCGAATAGATAATATAATATTGACAATATTGACATTGACAGTTCTAGGGATGTACTAACAATATTATCAGAAATATATTTTCAAATCTATTTCAACAAATATTCTTAAAAAGACTGTTCTCACACTCTCATTTATTGAAAATGTGCTACCTTTCAATGAAACATATATCAATTTAGGGTGCAGAGGGGCTAGTATGATCGCTTATATGTCGGACATATAGCATTCGTCCCGTACTGTCAAGTATGTAAGTGCGAGAGGGACGAATGCTATATGTCCGACATATAAGCTATCATACTAGCCGGGCAGGTACCTTCAATGTTTTTTTTTAGATCAAGTGCAAATTAAATCGATGAATTCATTTCATATTTATATGACACAACACTATAAAGATCATTCAGAAAGCAAATATTGGTAGAAACACATACAAAATAAGAAGTTATTATTACTGATTACCGATGACCGATGAACTAAGCATTAGTCTATTTAATCTTACTTAATAGTTTTGAAATCATTAATTGGCATGAGAGTAAATTTAATAGTCAAGTGCAAATCCTGTATAGCTTTTGGGTGGCTTAGGATCTATGTTTCTAAACGTGTTATAAATGTCAATAGAACCGTGCTGTCACTGCTGTCAATAATGTCAATGTCAAAACAGTGCAAATGCAAAATGCAAGTGGCGTAAATGTGGTAAACTTTTAAACTTTTTCTATTAAAAGTTTAATGTTTACAAAGTGGTGCCGCAGTATATTTAGACCAGCATATCAAGTTTGTATCATCTTGCTACTTAGGCAACGTTTTACATACACAAACAGTTTAATAATTGTAATTTTATAACCTTCGCATTTTCCTAGGTAATTCTGAGAATGGAAAGCTCCTCAGCTCCTAAATCAATTAAGGAGGGTCAAGCTGAGATAAAATTGAGCTCCGAGAAGGTTTTTTACAATCCTGTTCAAGAGTTCAATAGAGATTTGAGTGTAGCAGTTCTCACTGTTTTCACTGAAGACTATAAGAAGGAAAAACGAGAGAAAGCTGAGAAGAAAAAGACTGGAGACGACAAGGAAGGAACTGACGTGGAGGTTAGAGCCCTTAACTGGTTTCCAGATTAGAGTTTTTGGTACATATAGTGTTGGGAAATTAACATAAGGTGTTATTACTGTGTAAGGGTAAAAATATGTTTAAGATATCAATTTGCACTGCATAGATTTTGCAGTGTACAATTATTACTAAACCTTTAACTGACAACCTGGTCAGAGCACTGTCAAAGTAATCCTATCCTATTGAAATTGCCCAGGTGGTGTAGTGTGTCAAGTATGTTTGCTGAAGCTCATGTCCCTGAAGCTTGTGTCTCTGATTTCTTTACCGTTATCCGTACACGGGTTGCGTCTTTGTGGAATAGGTTGCGAGACTGGAAACTCAATCCTTGCCGTGATAAGTGCGGACTTAAATAGCCCTATATGCAGATTCTGGTTGTCCCTGCACCAAGAAGCAAACAGAAAATAATAAAAAAATCATTTTTCAATTTTAAATAAATTGTACCTTTTTATTTTACTTTATTTTTACTGTATAATTTTTACTTTTTTTTTATATACTTGCCTGAAATAAAAAAACTATTATTATTATTAAAGTAACACTTCTGCCACGGTGACAAAGTTCAAAATATAGCTAGTCATGATGTCTGTGAGACATAGACTTAGGCTGGGTTGCATCAAACCGCCTGTAAGTGTATGCGGTGTTTGTTAAAATCTGAATATATGGAAAGTTTCACAAGTTTCTATGGGATGACAGCCAACGGCGTAATATTTAACTTTGATCGTAAGTTGGTCTGTGATCGTAAGTTGGTGCAACTCAACTCAACCTTAAACCATGTCAGTTAAAGGTTAAAATATTCACAGTTTAAACTGTTCATCAACTAACTGTACTTTAAGTGCATGTTTAAAATATAAGTTTTTATTTTATTTAAGGTTGAGGTAACAATCCTAGAAGCACTATCAGCCACTGGACTGAGAAGCATCCGCTATGCCAAGGAAGTGCCAAATGTGACCAAAATAATTGCCAATGATTTGTCCGAACAAGCTGTTGAGACAATAAAGGCCAATATTGTGTGTAATGAAGTGGATAATATTATTGAAACTAGCCATGATGATGCTTGGTAAGACTGATGGGATAAGCATGTTTTATAGCAGTACGATAATTTTGGGGCATGGAAGTGGTGTAGGCCAAGTTCTGTAAAGGAAATTAATGGGCAAGCAGTTTTCTGATAGATTATTACTAAAGCCAAATAATATTGGATGGCATTATTTTTACTGTCTAAATTTTTATCAAATAACAACTTTCCCCCTAATAATGTATAACATAATTATTTTATACTTTCAAATATTAGTTGTACTAGTGTTATTTGAAGTACAGTATAATTCTAGAACCTATCCAGAGGCTCCTACTTTTACTCTGAGGGACACAAGGTAATGAACGAACCTACCCTGGAGAATGCAAGATAAGTTTTAGGCAGTTGAATATTAGGCGTAATGGATTTTAGTCGTTTAAAATTTTGAGTATTTAATATTAGCATGACAAAGAATTTGGACAAATAACTAGTACGCAAATAAAAAAGTATGCGAAATCCAACAGTCCAAATTCCATGTCGATAAAAATATTTAATAAGATTAGTGATAACATCAAAAATAGCCAGTTGGATATCGAATTTACAAATAAATTAAAAGAGTTTTTATTATCAAAAGATTACTACTCTTAAAATGAATTTCTCAGTGACAATATAAGTAAATAAATTAAACAAACGTATGAAACCAAAAATCTTGATCTGTTCTTCATTCATGATTTTGCTGTGCCCCACAGGGTGTCATATTGTAATCCTTATATTATTACATGTAATAGATTAAGATACAATGTGATTAACAATAAAGATATATGAATATGAAGTGCCTCTAATGGTTAGGTACCTATGCCAAAAAATTATTAGCCAATAAATTAAATTATTATTTAAAAATTCCTCATTTGAAAATTAAAGAGAATAATTGAAAAATTTAATGCTCCGAGCGGGATTCGAACCTGCGACATCTGGCATACGCGGCCTATCGCTCTAGCCTCTGAGCTATCGGAACAACCAAGCTCGGCAAGAAATCCTTCACTAGTTCCCTCTTACAACGCCTTAGGTAGGCAGCAGCGTTACTACTTAACACAAAATTTATTTAAATATTATTTATTTTATTTATACTATAAAGACAGACACCGATAAAAAACACGAGCTTCAACTTTCAGCATGCTAATGTACAAGCACAAGCATCCACAAAAGCGATTCTCCGCCATAGACCTGGACCCATACGGCTGTCCGTCCATCTTCCTTGACTCCGCAGTCCAGAGCGTGCAGGACGGAGGCCTGCTGCTGGTGACAGCCACGGACATGGCCGTTCTGGCGGGGAACTCCCCAGAGACTTGTTATTGCAAGTATGGTGCTGTAAGTTTGAAGACTAAATGTTGCCATGAGATGGTAAGTGCATATGTTTTATATGTATTAGTGTGTAGTGTCCTTAGCCCACGGTGTCTGCTTCTCATTAGGCAGGTTGCATGCTTTTTTTCTCCCTCTCGTAATATAAAAACTATTATTATTATAAAGCACGTAGCAGCGCATGACATTATCTCCGTAGGTCCGTTGTTCCATCTGTTGTTTGTTTGCTGAACTATTTACCAAGAACAATATGTTTAACTTTTGCAGGCATTAAGAATTCTTCTCCAATGCATAGAGCAACATGCTAATCGCTACAGTCGATACATTGTGCCGCTGATCAGCATATCGGCTGATTTCTACATTCGCGTGTTCGTCAAAGTCTACTCTGGTGCTATACATTGCAAAAAAACTACAAGGTAAGTACAGTAGTGTGCAAGCGAACATCCATAATTTAGTCAAGGTAATAAAATGCGAATAAAATAAACAGAATTTGTACTTGTCCGTTTTACTTACCATGTGAATAAAACTTGTATAAACACATGGTCCATGTGTTTATACAAGTTTTATTATTTTCGTTGACTACATCATGACATTACTATTGCTAAAACTATTTCTATAGAAGTAAACAGAGCAAGTTTTTTAAAGTTTTTACCTAATTGTTACCAACTATATATTTTTAGTAAACTATCAATGGTGTATCAATGCGTGGGCTGCGACAATATCACCCTGCAGCCGCTGGGCGGCTTTAAGCCTAACCCGACTGAGAAGAACCCGACACAGACGAAGGCGTATCTACCCACCGTCCCACCGGTGGGTGAGTTATGTGTGCACTGCAATCAGCGGCATCATGTGAGTTTGAAAATATGTCACATGATACGATCAAAGCAATTGGTCGATTGAATGTGTTTTTTTCTTTTCTATTAGCTGTCATGATGTTAGCAAAAACATATAATCAGGTAATTCTCATTATTCTAAAAACCAAGCCTTTCTAGAATAATAAGATATCCCTCTTACTGGTACTCATTTCTCATTATTATAGAAAGACCTAGCTACTGCTCACTTGCTAAAAATGTATTGAACTTTTGCCAACAGCTAGGTGGTCCAATCTGGTCAGCTCCGATCCATGATGAAAATTTCGTAACTCGCGTCCTGGTTCATGTCCAGGAAAACCCTCACCTATTCGGTACGGCCAAGCGAATAGAGGGCGTATTGTCTATGGTCCGTGAGGAGCTGCATGATACACCCCTCTATTATACTATGGACAAACTGTTCGGACGCGTACATTTGGAAACTATGCCTATGCTGGTCATGAGGTTTGTTATTTATCAAAGACTACGAAAGTATTAAGTGCTGCTGCTGTGGTTCGAGAGGATTTTGACATGTTATAATAAACAGTATGGACAATGTGTTAGTACACGAAAAACAGGTTGTCTGTCCGTGGGTTCTTACGTGCGACGATGTTTATAAATCCTAAACCAGCACTGCCTATTAGCATAACGTTATGTATTAGTTATCGAATCAAATGCCATGTATTTTAGTATTTTTATTTCAACCACGATGGTGGCGAACAATCATACAGATCCACTGATAATACGAGAAGACATTCCTTAAACGGAAATGGTTGGTACCAAAACTGATGTAACTTTTCCATCAACAGGTCGGCAATTCTGAACGGCGGCTACAAGGTGTCATACTCACACGCGTCCAAGATGTCGATAAAGACGAACGCGCCCGCACATTTCATATGGGACATCATACGGACTTGGGAGAAGTCGCATCCAATCAAACCGGCCAAGTATGTATTTACTTTACACGCTCCGCTTTCCGGAATTTTGTGGTCACTGGTTCAATTAGACTCCTTGCATAATTCAGACATGAAAATGTTTGATTAAAAAAAGAGCATCTTCATCAGCCTATATGTATATCTCGCACAACAGAGCTCAGATGCGTTTTGTGTATGAAATGGAATATAATGGAATGGACTGTAATATGCTGGTTGAAGATGATATGATTCTCAATTTCAACAGGCGTGATGCGGACCCAGTAACAAAACATCTGCTTAGCCAGCCCATCACAAATTTTGTAGACCTGAGCCAGAGGGCAGACGCCAATCCTATCAGTCGACGCGATGGGCAGCTGAGGTTTCAGTTCAATCCTGCTCCATATTGGGGCCCGGGATCCAGAGCTGTTGTGAAGTGAGTATATAACAGGGTTTAAAAGTCAATTTTCTGAAAAAAAAATAGCAATTTTTTCAACTTTTCCTTTTGGGGGGTTTTAGTATTTGAATTTGGACTTTATAATATTATTAATATTCCCTTCTCATCATAAGTATCGTCGGGGACAGAAATGTTCGTTTATTTTCGAGTTTATTTCAATGCTGTCAATGGTTCAAAAGTGACGAAGGTTTTTATTCGGCCACTATATCCATTCATTATTCGCTTCAATTTCAGCCAAAAAGTTGTAAAAATCGCCTTTCCAGATTGTGTCGGGAAAATCAGACATACAATATATGAAGGCTTGTAGAACAACGAACGCTAATGACCATTTTTATACTAACTAGCTGTGTATTATTTTTCCGAATCGGTGGTAGTTTAGTAGCATTCATAGGTGCATATAATATGCCTAAATTGAAGAATTCAGATTCAGATGGTTTATTGGTATAAATATTATTACAAGTCAAAATTTACAGGAGAATGCAAAAATAAAACTATACAAATAATTATCACAAACAATGTCAGAGCAATAAATTTCAAAATGTTAGTTCTAATAATTAAGAGTCAAATTCAATGCCCTGTAACAATTATACACACTAAGATTAATCCATACACAAAACAATATAAAAATAAATAACTAAATAAAAATATAAGCATATACTTAGTCGGCTCATAAGTTCTGTCATATACATAGTATCAAATAAAAACAAAAGTTTAAGTTTATTCCGTATAATTTGTACAGCGTTTGAAAGCTTATAAACTAGAGAATCTAAATGTATAACATTTATTCAAAATGACCGCCATAATTATCTACACAGGCTTGAAGTCTGCGGGGCCAGTCGTCAATGGATTCACGCACCACTTTCATGTCGATATTGGCCACTGCCGTAGCAAGGGATTTTTCCAGCGAGTCTAGATTTGCATGAGGTTTTGAGCACACCTTTTCCTCTAAATATTGCCATATTTTATAGTCTAACGGATTAAGATCTGGGCTAGAGGAGGGCCAATCTTCATGCCGTATAAAGTCGATTTTATTGGAGGCGAGCCAGGCTTGTGTAGACTTTGCCTTATGGGCTGGAGCAGAGTCCTGCTGGAAAACCCAATGCTGGTTTAGAAACATCGTATGGGATAGTGGTTTCACAATATTAGTCAACACCGTGTCTTGGTGCACTTTGGCACTAGTTTTTACTCCTTTCTCACAAAAATGCATACTAGTGACGCCTGCATAAGAAACTCCCAGCCAAACCATCACAGATGAAGGGTGATGACCTCTTTGAATACGGAGAATGCTATTAGACGCTTCTTTACTATTGCGAGCGTACACTCTATCATTTTGTTTATTACAGTTTTCTTCTATGTCAAAAATTTTCTCGTCCGAAAACAGTATACAACGATGCTTATTTTTAGCGTACTTCTTCAATAAAGCTTTAGATCTTTTAAGCCTTAAAGCTTTAAGCCGACCATTGAGAAGATGGCCAGTTTTCGTTTATAAGCACGAAGTCTCAGGTCTCGATTAAGCACTCTTTTCACCATGTTTCTGCTCAAACCCATCTGGAGGGCCATAACTTTTTGTTTCCTAGCGGGATTTCTGGCAATGCGTGCCCTAATTGCTTGTACAACCGCTGGAGTCCTAGCTGTACGCGGACGACCGCTTCTTTTCTTGTCATTTAAACTAGAGACCTCACTGTATCTTTCTATGGTACGATACACAAATCTTAGAGAGAATTTTAAATTTTCAAGTAGCTTAAAAAATTTAGTCGGCGAGTGTCCACAACGATATAGTGCAATTATTGCGGTACGGCTATCTTTAAGCGTCCACTCCATGTTAAAGAAAACAGAAAATTGCAAAATTATACTACTCAAATATTTAAAAAATATTCGAAATTCAAATGCACAACGGTTTTTGTTTTAAGAGTTCCAAATTTAAATTTTAAAGGCCAGTGACAGAACTTATGAGCCGACTAAGTATGTATGTACTTCAAGGTAATCATAAATTTTAATTCCTAATAATAAATAACTTTTTTTTCACCAGTTCCCTTAAATTCTAGTCACTAACAGTACACGTTTTATCTTATTTTTTTACAGTGTGGGAGAAGAGAAAATGTCAAAAGCACTGCGAAATCAAAACAAGCACTCAAAAAATAAAACGATGAAGAGGCAACATTCGCCGAGTGAAGAGGAATCACGCAAGAAGCCAAATGTAGCAGAAGTCGAAGCGTAAAATTGTATCTGATATTAAACGTTTGTTTACTGTAAATAAAAATATAATTTAACTTACATGGTTTATTATTGTTAAAAAATCCATTTTACCTCAAATATTTAGAACTTGGTCAACACTGAGTCACTCTTCTTCCCTCGAGATTCCAAACGTTGTTCGGGAGAAAAAAATGAATATGTCAATTATCGTTCAGAAATTTGCAAAAGTATGTCATGGCTGTCAACTTCCGCTTTCCGAACGCATCAGAAATGACTCGAATGCTAACCAACCAAATGAAAGAGTCGTAAACATTGTGAAAGTGTATACCTGTCTCTGTCTTGTTTCACATAAGTTACGCTACACTAGCGCCAAGCATGACTTATAAAAACGTTTCGTATAACGCTACCATATTAGGAACGCATGACGCAAACGTGATTTGTTGTTACCACGAGGACATTGTTTTCATCGAGACTGAATAAAACGGAGATATACATTATTACACAGCACAGTTATCGCGTAATTGCTCATCCTCGGCGCACGTGCCCAATATCTGGCTGCAGTTGACTTGTGAACCCACTTTGTGATATTTTATTTGCAACATTATTGCTTGTTATTATATCCGAAGGAAGTAAAGGTTTATTTTTGTGATAAAAATGCATTTACGGACTTTTCTGTTGTTTTCTGTGATATCGTTGGTTTTGGGACAGGACAGGAAGGTACGGAACCGTTTTATCTTGTTTGTAAACACCCACTTTTCACTGTTGTGATGTTGTGATTAAAGTAACATCTTTGTTCTTCACCAATAAATATTATCCAGTTCAAGATCAAAGGGCAGTAGCACAATAGATTTTCAAGCTAATTTCTAGAAAATTGATTCATAATTAATTATAATATCATATTGCTAATTATGTTATTATTATTTAACTATTAATATTTGTTCAGATTGCACCTTGTAAAGCGAAAATGACCTACTTCTAGTCAAATATCTTGTAATCTGGCGGTGTGTAATTACAATAATGAGTCAACTTAGTCATAATATTAAAACAATATTCTGAAGGAAAATAAATTATGTACACTTTTTTTATTTTCACACCTTATTTGTGATTTTATATTACAGATATATTTTATTTTTTCTAATATACAATAAGTTTATGATATTAATTTTTTAATATTAATATAAACTTAAGGGCTAAATAAGTGGTATGATTTTGTCTTTTTCAGATTTAAAACTCAATTCTCACACACAGTCATAGTTTTTGTTCTCATTACTTTAAACCTATAAGTAGGCCTTTGCCAAAAAAAATTAATCCTACTTAATTTATTGTTGTCCTGTTAAGGTTGTCTGGAAAAGCATGGCATTAAGTCTGCCTTTCTTATGATAAGTTTTTCCTTTGTGCAATAAAGATTAAAGAAATATATAATCATGTAAGCAAACACACACACACACTCAAACACATGCACACAGGCACTTGCATAACTGCAAGCATTCCAAAATTCCAAATGTGTAATTATTATTTTTACAATGTCATGTGATTATTATTTTTTAATGTTATAAGTTCCTATTGTTGCAATATATGTACAACTATCTCAATTGTCGCTATGATTAACTAAGCCATTATAATGTGTTCCTTTGTAATTTAATGTGTTATTAATATCTTAATTTTTTATTATTTTAATGGTAAAAATGTACTTAATTGCGAGCACAGAAGTTATTATTGTAATTGATATTGAGTATTATGCTACCCTCCGACGGTCTCAGTCTGGAACCGGTCTAAAAACCAGCACCGGGCACCTTGGCACGGCACACACTGAGACTGGAAGCCTTTGCCCAATATATTATTATTTTTTGGTTTGTTTTAATGTCCTTATAAATTAATAATTGTTTTTTCTTTTTCTTCTTTGTAATTTTATCTTATTTTCTTATGTAATTCTGGATATGTGGCAATAAACAATTCTTATTCTTATATAATAATTACTCATGCTCAATATTAATACAAATACAGCACAATTGAGGCCACAGACTGGACGCCAGCGGGCGGCAACCGGCCGCCTAACATTTAACCGCTGCACGCTGGCGTCCAGTTCACAGCCTTAAAATGAATGCAGTGTCTGAGTCAGTAACCATGAATCACAATTTCCACAGATAACACCAAAACTAAATCCAGACTGCGAAGCATGCTCGGAAAACACCACCCTTGTCTACATAAAAGCTGAAGGGTCCCACGACACTATACACCAGCTGTGGGATTTCACGCGAGGGACTCCCACTGTCATCTACGCAGTCGCTGGGGTCAACTCGTCACTACATGTTGTATGGAACTATGACAGACCAATCAAATTCAACATGACTGAAGACCCAAGCTATAGTTTTGCTATGGCTATTTCTGATGTGAGTTTTTTTTAATTACTATGTCTATCCATACTAATATTTATAAATGCGAAAGCAACTGTATCTACAAGTCTGATTGGTACCTTATCTGTGTGTCTCTGTCTCCACACACAAGAAAGAAGTGTATATATTATAAAGGGTAGGCAATGCTCATGTGACACCCCTGGGGTCCCAGGCGTCCATAGGATGCGTGACTGCTTACCATCAGGTTGGCCATACGTTTGTTTGCCATACTATAAATAAAGAAACTTCTGCCCAGCTATACTTAGGTTTTATTGTCTGGTTGAAGAAGTTTATTTCTCAATAGAAATTCTACATTTCACTTCACGACGACCTGTTTAGCCTAGTTGGTAGTGACTCTGCCTCCGAAGCTAGAGGTCCCGGGTTCGAATCCCGGCTAGGGCATTTATTTGTTCATTTTTCACGGATATTTGTTCTTGGGTCATGGATGTTTTCTATGTATTTAAGTATGTATTTATCTATATAAGTATGTATATCGTCGTCTAGTACCCATAGTACAAGCTTTGCTTAGTTTGGGACTAGGTCGATTTGTGTAAGATTGTCCCCCAATATTTATTTATTTATTTATATTACTTAATGAGAATCTATACTAAAACTAAGTTGAAACAGTGAGCATCGCAGATATACAATACAAACTAAAGCATATAAAAATTAAATTAAGACATTTTATGTAACTATAATTGCTAAACTTATATGTAGGTAGCATACTGCGGGTATTTGTATATTGTCATCATTTACGGCCCAATTGGCTGAAACTTCACGTAAAACACGACCGCAAAACCTATCATGTTAGCTAGATGATACTAGAGCCATGGCCAAAAATATGTATTAACCACCTCTTGCTTTCCTTTGAAACTTATAAACAAACTATTATTTTTTTCTCAAACATGCAATGAAATATTGATGTTATGTTCCTTATAATAGGCTGCGAAGTATGACGTTTCAGGTGTGGCTAGGACAAGAGGTCGTTAATGGAATTTCATATAAATCTTGCAGGCCTAGGCCGGCAAAGTCCTCTTTTTTAATTTCCATTCCACATAAATTTGTGGCACAGGTATCATGACATTCTGACACTATGCGTATTAAAAATAAAACTTTGATTTTTTTGTTGTTTATTTCATTGCATGTTTGAGAAAAGCACTATACATTCCTCGGCGGGAAATATGGGGTTGCCCGCCTGAGACCTATCCGACCTCGCTTCGCTCGGCCGCCTATATGTCTTCGGCCGGCAACCCCTTTCGTCCCGGCCTCTGTATTAATGTACTATTTCTCAAGCATGCAATGAAATATTGATGTTATGTTCCTTATAATAGGCTGCGAAGTATGACGTTTCAGGTGCGGCTAGGACAAGATGTTGTTAATGGAATTTCATACAAATCTTGCAGGCCTAGGCCGGCAAAGTCTTCTTTTTTAATTTCCATTCCACATAAATTTGTGGCACAGGCATCATGACATTATGCCACTATGCGTATAAAATATAAAACTTTGATTTTTTTGTTGTTTATTTCATTGCATGTTTGACAAAAGCACTATACATACCTCGGCGGGAAATATGGGGCTGCCCGCCTTTGACCTATCCGGCCTCACTTCGCTCGGCCGTCTATATGTCTTCGGCCGGCAACCCCTTTCGTCCCGGCCTCTGTAGTAATGTATAAGTACTATTATTACAAAAATACACATTAACTATTGACGTAAAATATAAAAATGTATATAAACATCTTAGGACCCAAGTATGTCCTTAAACTACGACCAAGACCACCGGGGAATGGGCAGCAGCATTTCTAGAGTGCGGTGGAGATACTGCGATCGCCAACCCGCATGCCAAGCGTGGCGATTATGGCATTTACCCCCCATGAAATTGGGGGAGGCCTATGTCCAGCAGTGGACGTCCTAGGGCTGATATGGTGGATATAAACATGTAGAAAACTAGTAGATATCATTTCGAAGTAGGTATTTATCCTAGAAAAGTGAAGCCTAAAAAAAAATCTGGTTTGCAATAAAAGGACCGATAGCTTTTTTTGACATTCAATTATCTTTACCATCAATGAATACCTAGTTTTCGAAAAAAATGGAGTTTTCTATAGTAAAAGATGTAAGTTTGACTTTTATATAAAAAACGTATAACGCCACTGGTACTGTAGGTAACATGATCACTTCCATCATTAGAATTTACCCCTCGCACTTGAAAGAAATAGATAAATGCTTTGTTAGATATAAATGTGATCATGGCAGCTTTACTCAGCCACATTAATTATATGGCTACATAATTGTTATTATGTTGACAAACACTAATATGATAAAGATTACATTGGGAAAAAATATGACTCACAAATAAATATGGCATTGAAGCTGGTAATTAATTAAACAAAGGACATCACATTGTTAATAATTTAATCATTAACTATTACTATGTTGATATATGTTTTATAACTTATAACAACAATTAAGCATAATATAGCATTGTAGTTATTAAATAGTTATCCTATTTTTAAACCATTGATACTTACATTTTTAGAAAAGAAATTCCAGCAATTATAGTCATTATAGGTATAAGTAAAAAGACATGTTCATAAATTAAATTAAAACTAAATATAACTAAACTTATAATTAAAATAAATTTATTGAAATAATAAAAAGATAAATAAACTAAAAAAAAGAAAAACTATATTCGCGACTACCCAAGGTCACTTATTGGCGGAAAAGAACCCAAGATGCTGGCGGCGTTTCCCCGTTGCACAGCAATTCTGAGCCTTTGTCCGAGAAACGCCCCAGCTCTTGGATCACAGGTAAATCTAATAAGGTTTTTTTTAAATAAGATTAAACAGTTGATGAGCCTCTGGGCCCCAAGTCCCCCTGGTCTCAGTCTCAACTTTTTACTTATACCTGTACTATGTAAAATAAATAATTTTTCCGTCATTATATGAAGCAGGCAGCACAGTCTTCTTCTTCTTCTTGGTCGTGTACTCTTGGTAGAGTAGTCGTGGTCATGGGGGTCGTAGCACGGCCTTCTTCACTGTCTCCCGCCACCTCTCCCTCACCGTGGCAATTCGCATGCACAGTTTTAGGGGTGATTCCGTGAGGGTTCTTATTTGATCCGTCCATCGCAGAGGCGAGCGTCCTCTAGACCTTGAGCCATTTACTGGTCAGCACAGTAACCAACATATTTATGTCATCTGTCATAAGATAAGAATCCTTTATTTGTACCAGAGTGTAAAGTGTATCAGATAAATTGCGAAATGTTTTACCCCATCAAAATCTTTATGTTAAGACTAATTACATCTGACCAATAGAGAAAGATATTACAATACCTAAATAATAGGTATTGTAATTTTGTCGGCCTGTTTAGCCTAGTTGGTAGTGTCACTGCCTCCGAAGCTAGAGGTCCCGGGTTCGATTCCTGGTAAGGGCATTTGTTTCTATGGTGAGCAGAGACATTTGTTCCTGAGACTTGGATGTTTTCTATGTATTTATGTATATATCTATTAAATATATCATCGTCTGGTACCCATAACACAAGCCTTATTGAGCTTACTGTGGGACTAGTTCGATTTGTGTAAAAAATGTCCCCTAATATTTATAAAAAAAAAAAAATTATAAAAATAGAATGCTAAAGTAGGTATAAAATGTGACATAAAAGAATCTAAAATAACGAAAAGATATATATAATAGCTTGAATTCCTTTCCTCTGTGTTGTATGTACAGTCAGCTGCAGAGAAACGTGACGCCCCTGCGTAGAAGTTTGTATGCAGGTTTTTTTGACAAGAAACCTCAATATATATTTTATTATATTTTTAAAGCTATTAGTTTTCTAAATATTCACGAAAATGCGAAGAAAGCCCACATCGTAGTACCTAATGACGTCACTACTATGAACTTGTGACAACCACAGCGCACAAAAAGAACAGCAGTTCACTTTCTTTAGTAAATTTGTCTTAGTAACAGTGCTACTGGGTGATTTGTTCCGCTGTGACGCCTTACTTGTCACTTACTCTCTTTTAGAATGAGAAACTTTTTAAATTGATTTATTTATATGAGATTAGGATATTTTCGAAAATTTAAAAATGTGGTTTTACTTAACTTTTTATCCTGTATTTGATATTATCGGAAAAAAGCCTGCTTAAAAAAATGAAATGTTGTCAATTGCCTGCGGCATGGGAACAAGAAACTTTCTCCTTTATAGTTTTTAATATATCAGTCATTGACGTACATTACAACACGTCGTGTGTTTCGTACATTTAAACCAATTACGTTCATCCGCAGACACCCTCTGTAATACAATATCGGTTCACACAATTGGGTAAACCACACATGCTGGCATAACAATGACTCAGATTGACATGATTCATTAAATTGGATGGCTATTTTTCTCTACATCCTTATTAGAAATGTTATTGATGTTTTCTATGTATTTAAGTATGTATTTATCTATACAGGGTGTCCCAAGAAGTAGTGATATACTGAAGCTGGGAGGTAGAGGACCTAGAGGGCTATGCATCATTTATTAATAATAATAATCATATATAAAAAATCGAAGCCAAGCTGTCTGCCTCAAGGGATATTGCTCCCATTACTTGGACGTACCTTCAGGCATTCCCCAAGGATCCCATTTGGGGCCATTACTGTTTACTCTCTATATTAATGACATTGAAGATAAGCTTAGTTACACTAGTCAACTATTTTATGCTGACGACACCAAAATCTTTAAAGTCATCACTTCAGTCGAGGATTGCCATAAATTACAATACGACCTTCTATCTTTGTCAACGTATTGCTTAGATAACCAATTATTTTTAAACACTGACAAATGTTATATTATCTCATATACTCGGAAGTCCAAGTCAATACATTTCAACTATAAACTTAGTGACTCCACTCTTAAACGAGTTTCTGAAATCCGGGACCTTGGCATCATCATGGATGACAAAATGACCTTTAACAAACATATCGACTATATAGTTCAAAAATCCTTTCGCAATCTAGGTTTTATTAACCGGATAAGTAAACCTTTCAAATCCATTAAAACATTTAAACTCTTATATTTCTCATTCGTAAGATCATCGTTGGACTATGGTAGTGTCATTTGGAGTCCATACTTTCAGTGTCACAAAAATAGACTAGAAAACATCCAAAAGAAATTTCTGAAAATGTTGAATTTTAGACAATTTAGTAACCTAAAGCCCGTACCGAAAAGTTTTTTTACAGAGTCTGCATACCAGTAAAATACTGTCTGGTAAACGATTTTTTTTTCTGATTATATGCCTCAGTTTGTGTCATCTTGATGTATCGATTGGCATAATTAATTCAGGTTAGGTAATGTTTTTATTTAAAATGCAGGACGATAAAATAATTCGGAGAGAAACCGTTTTGCGGACGTACCTTGAAAATCCTAATTCAACTTATGCAGCGGTTGGAAAGATGGTGAATATAAGTCGTGCGACGGTGCGAAATATTGTTAATCGGTACTTAAAAGAATATAGAATTCAAGACGAAGCTCGAAGTGGACGCCCGACGGGTCCTTCAAATAAAAAAATAGAAAAGAAAATAGTGTCTACTTACAAGAATAATTGTAGTTTATCAGTGCGGGATGTGGCCAAAAAATGTAAAACTAGTACGTCTATGGTCCAGAGAGCAAAAGTGCGTCAAAATTTAAAGACCTATAAAAAAGTAAAAGCCCCAAAATAGTCGGTAAAGCAATACAATAGTTCTGTTACAAGGTCACGAAAACTATACAAGCTTCTCTGCAATTTGGACGGAACATGCGTTCTAATGGACGATGAGACGTATGTGAAAAAAGATTTTACAACTTTACCAGGTGACCAATTCTATACAACCGAAAATAAGGCGGATATAAGCGATCAAAATAAATATATTTTTATGGAAAAGTTTGGGGAAAAATATTTAATCTGGCAAGCAATATGTTCCTGTGGAAAACGCACTGGGTCATTTATCACAAAAGGTACCATAAATGCAAATATTTATGTCCAGAAATGTATAAAAGGTTTGATTTTACCATTTATAAGGCAGCATGAAGGGAATGTGTTGTTTTGGCCCGACCTGGCTACTGCACATTATGCCCGAGCCACACAAGAGTGTCTGGCTTCAAACAACGTACAATGTGTGCCCAAAGATATGAACCCTCCAAATTGTCCCCAGCTACGACCTATCGAGCGGTATTGGGCATTAGTTAAAGCAGAGTTGCGTAAAAACTGTGCTCCAGCAACATCAGAGACAGATTTTAAAAAGAAATGGAAAAAACACGCCAACAAAGTCACCGAAACCACTGGGCAAAACTTAATGGCAGGCTTGAAGAAAAAAATCCGCTTATTCAGCCGCAAAACCCTCAAACCATAAAATGTGTATATTTATTGTAAATAGACATTAAACATCATATGACTAGAATAAAATATCCTTGCTGTTCATTGTAGTTTAAATGATATCATAAATATACTCTGTAAAAAAACTTTTCGGTACAGGCCTTACTTAGGTACCAAGAATCCCTTGAACGATTCAATATCCTATCCCTTGATGACAGACGCAAAGTATCTGATATGGTTTTTCTATACAAACTCCTTAACAACGCAATTGATGCCCCAACTCTTGTTTCAAAATTTAATTTTATTAGTCGTAAAAAATTGCCCGTACGCTCCTCTCGAACCAAAAATCTCTTTGTACCATGTAACCGAAAAAAAAATTGCACTCGAAACTGCTTCTTTTCCCGTGCCCCAGAATTATATAACAAATGTTTCGCACATACAGATCCATTCCATCTGTCACTGAATAATTTCAAAAATAAAATTACGCAATGTATGTTTAAAAAGTCTGAAGACACTCAAGCATAATTTAATTGAATAATTTAATTAAATAACCTTTGATGATTTAATATCTTTTGATGGTTTCAAACTAACCTGTGAAATGATTTTGATATAAATAATTCACGTTCTTTTTACTTTTATTTTGTACTAACAACTTTTACTTTTTAAGTAGCCTTACAAACTGTTTCTCTTTGTATAGAATCACTAAAGAATTTAAATGTAATTTCCGCTACGTCTATGCAGCTATGTAAGCTCACATTTTTGTATTTCTCTTTAAGTGAATTACTTCACATCTGTTTCGGCACTGTCAGGTCTATTAAATAGTATAAGTAAGAATTATTGTAACACTCATGTAATGACTGTTTTGTTGCCAAAATAAATAAATAAATAAATAATTTCTGTTATTTTTTTATATTGTAGGCCACGATTGTGGCAAGAAGCCACCATCGTGGCGTGGCTTGCTTGATGATAGCCGATAAGTCCCCAACCCGCACTAGGCCAGCGCGCGGATTACTACCCGTTCCCTCATTATACAGGAGGCCTGTGCCCAGCAGTGGGACGTATATAGGCTGATAATGATGATGATAAGTTGACACTGTAGCCTATGGACGTTTACGACTAACTCTTAAAATGTCAGTAGCTTGTCGCCGAGTCTCATTTTCTCAATCATACTCATCTTATAGCAAAAGGCTTTTAATTATAATTTCGTCCGTATTTTGTATGATTAAATATTTACCGTTTGCTTTTCAGCGAAGTAAAACATCGTGAGGAAACCAACATCTGTGAAGACATTCAATGGTGTATGTGAAGTAACCTTAGAACCTAAATGGTCGCGTACGGTATGGTTTCAGAGGAATTTCCTCCCTCGGACGCTCCGGTTGTGGAGTGAGCTCCCTGCCGAGGTTCTTCCGAGGCAGTATGGGGTTCTTCAAGAAAGGAGTGTATAAAATTTTAAAGGGTTGGCAACGCGCATGTGACACCCCTGGAGTTGCAGGCGTCCACAAGCTGCGGTGATCTTTTACCACCAGGTGGGCCGCACGCGTGTTTGCCACTGACGTGGTATTAAAAAAGTCCCCAACCCGCACTGGGCTAGCGTGGTGACAACTGTCCTTTCCCTATCATGTCTGATAGGGGTGACGTTTTTTGTCCGTGAAAGTATATTTACCTGCTATCAATTCTTTTCACAGCTAATTGAATACGACGACCTTGAAGATGTCGGTCAAATGGACAGGCGGAGCCCGCGTCGAATTTACCCCCTCAATCTTGCCTGGGCGCGTCTGGACAGCGTAATTACCGATCAGGAAGCGGCGCTGGTGATGCGAGCGGACAGGTTCAAGCGCGGCCGCCGGTGGGTCAACGGGACCATTGATATCAAGGTACGATCTTGCCTCAATATAGGAAATAACCGATAAAATTATTTCGGTTTATTTTTGCACTGGGACCCGGGTATGATTTAAAACTACGAACAAGACCACCGGAGGATGGGCAGCAGCATCCCTGGAGTGCGGTGGAGATACTGCTATCGCCAACCCGCATGCCAAGCGTCGTGATTATGGCATTTACCCCCTTTGAAATTGGGGGAGGCCTATGTCCAGCAGTGGACGTCCTCCGGCTGATATGGTGGTGGTGGTGGTGGATGCACTGAAAACTGAATGAGATGAGTTTTTACCAAAAATGTAATTCAGTTACACAGGGTGTTTGGTAGCTAGGTGCAGACTTTCAGAAATGATAGAAGAGGACATTGTAGGCTCGTGCGGCATCTGTTACGTTAGTTACTTGGATTCCGTCTGACTCTGACATCAACTCCGATAGTGGTAGAGTTCAAAACTATCATTTTAAATATGTAGAGATCGCGTACAATTTTACAGTACAGCGCCGTAAGAGGATTTAATATATGGATGTTGATAAACTAGTGTATGCAACTGTACATTAAAACACTTGTGTGATTTTATGATGAACTCGCCTGCGGCTCGTTTCATAAAACACAATGCCTCTCGTTATGTAACAGTTCCATAAACTACTAGTATTGTTGTAGTAGGCTGAGGAAACAAGTTTAACAAAGTCTCGAATTTGGATTTTTTTTATGTTTAGACAAAATTTTAAGTAATCATGTTTTGCCAGCTCTTTCCTATAATCTGGTCAGTACGACTTCAAAAAACACTAGACTATCCAAAGTACGGCCTTAAAGTTTGCATTGAAAATAGAACATAATTGAAACGTTATTGCGTTAGTGGTAAGGACTAAAATCGCATAATTGATCTCAATAACTAATAAACTATTGAACCAAAGTGGCCTTGACATGATTGATATTACCTCCACTTACATAATAAAAACAAAACCGAGATGATAAAAACTCAACCAATGCTTAAATGTGAAATTGTTATCTCGCGTTCTATAATTAATAGAAAAAAACATTGATAACGTATGCAATCATGTTCACATTTGTTAAGTTTGAGCTTTATTTAATTGGGTTAAAGTTCAAAATTAAATGCAAGACGCTACTGCATATATTTACTCGAAATAACATCCAAACAGTGTGTTTTATAGTGATCTGATGACCTTTTTTTTTACCTGGGGAAATGCATTTATGCATCCCGCCTAGCCGGGGAACTAGGACAGGTATGACGGACTCCCGGGAACCGCCCGGACTACCGTCTAAAACCACCAGGGTATGCCCATCACACAGCATTAGTGAAGGTGACACGGGATCGCCAAGGCACACAACCGCGAACACCGCCTGCTGCGACAGCCGAAGCTGTCCCCTCTCGGTAGAAGCTTGCGCCCTCCACCCGACGGCAAGCGTGCAGGGCGACACCACACACTTGCCGCCCAAAGGACCTCCACGCCAGGAGAGAGTGAAAAACCCCGGATTCACTCCCTCAGGTCCCCTTGTAACTTTTTATAGAGGTTTATAGAGGAGAGACCGACTATAGCGGTCCTCTGCCGAAGTCAGGGCTACGGGTCCGTACTTCTTTAAACAGGCATACGGCATGGCCTGTCCCTCTCGCCGCACCTGGGGTGTCATGCGACTCCCTGATGCGGAACCCCCCCATCCCCCCATTTGTCGCATCTGGAGTGTCCTCCGCTAAACAGAGGAACACCCAGAGCGACCCCGTCTCCGGGTTATTGGTAGCACCGGTAAGCGATCCCTCCGAAGATGAATCACTTACCGTTGCCTCCAGGGCGCACCGGCCAGAACCCTTCCCCTTCCCCCAGACCCGCGAGGGTCCAGGGGACCTGGAAGAGCCCAGACACTCGTGGAGTTACCCGACTAGCGCCCCAAAAGTGATCTGATGACCTGGTAAATTTCGCGGGAGTCCAATGGATGCGGATGGCGCAGGACCGGCTATTGTGACACTCTTTAGGGGAGGCCTATGTCCAGCAGTGGACATCCATCGGCTGATATGATGGTGTTGATGAATGTATTTTGTTATAAAAACAAGACGCACAAGATCTAACCTTGTTATTGATTACTAATGTTTGTTATTGAAATGATTAGTAATGTTGAGTTGCAATCGATTTGTCATTATATTTTTGTATTTTATATAATTGCAATAACAACAGTGACGTCATTTGTACTGCGTATAGTTATGTTTATGTTTATGTGTATTCGATTTGTGTAAAAATTGTCCCCTAATATTTATTTATTATTTATTTATTTATTTATATGTACTGAAATACAAGGCTTGCACCAACTTACGATTACAGACCGATCAACGTTAAATATGGCGCCGGCAGCTGCCATTTATAAATATTAAAACCGGCCAAGTGCGAGTCGGACTCGAGCACCTTGGTGTTCCGTACAACTAAAAAAACAAATGAGATTTATCAATATATTGGTATTTGTTATTAAAATATACGTAATAATAAACATTATTACAAAATAATAATAATAAATAATAATAATAAATATTGGGGGACAATCTTACACAAAACGACCTAGTCCCAAACTAAGCAAAGCTTGTACTATGGGTTAGTACCCAATGACATTGACAGTTCATCATAGGTTGGTCGTATGACTTGAACTGTCAATGTCATTGCGTACCACAGATCCAAGCAAGCGTTTTTTTTTTAATATTCGACGGACTTAGAAATGTCGTCGTAGTCTGATACGGGGCAGACGCGAGGTGATATAACATGTTTGTATTTAAAAAAATATATGGCGCAACCGAAAAATCTGAAACTTTTTTCTGTTCATGGCGAGGGTTATTCCTACCATTAGAAAAATAATCAAGGACTTTTAAAATTTTCAGACATTCCCTATTCAATAATGAGTCGATAACGCGCTTGTGATTGTACTAGAGTGGCCCATGGAGGCTGCGGTGCTTGTTTACCGTCAGGCAGGTCGTAGTATAGTAAAGTATATGATGCTGACTGTTCTGTAACGATCCATTCCCCTAACATTGCTTAGCATTTTCTCTCAACCAATATGAATAGAGTATTTTACAATTGACAACACTAAAAAGATATTTTACACCACTCCTTGCGAAAAAGCGCGTTTTTTCGCACGCTGCGCGTCCGGAAAAAACCCACTTTTTGGCCAAGTGGTGACGTAAAATTGTGTACAAAACACGGGTCGTAAAACAGAAGCCCTCTCGCATATTTATGACCCTCGCCTGCGGCTCGGGCCTCAAACATCTGCGATATCGGCCTTTCTTTGTTTTACAACCCTTGTATCGTAAATCGTAAATAGCTATTTTACGTTACTAATAAACAAATCATATCAAAATACTCGGAAAAAATCAAACTTCAGCTTATATAAGCAATTTTAAAGATTTTAAATGCCTAAACATGAAAAAAGGGCTCAGTTTGACCATAAAAAGCTGTGATGTCACTAAGCATATTTCCATACAAACTACATTCTATCCGAGCGTTTTTGAACTTTGACGTATCGTAAAAAGTTGCTGATTTGAATACCAAGAATAAGTAAAATAACCATATTTTGTCCACAGCTGGACCTCATCCCATTTCGCGACTATGCCGTCCAACTGCCCCACTTAATCCACACAGCCAACTCGACCCTCATCGACATCCAATTGGCCAACCTGACCGAGTCGCGCGACTACAACGCGTCGCGATTTGCGCTGCGACTGGTGCTGGTCGCGACGGAGGACTGGAACGGAACGATGGAGCGAGGCATGAAGAAGAGCTTGGACGACGAGCACACGCCCGGCGTGTTCGAGGTGAGTGTCGTGTCGGTCGTATGACGGTTTAGTGTTGACGTGTGACGTAGGTATTACTGGGAACAAAGGATGACGCTCAATAATACTCGTAATTCAGAATGACAGGTGTGATGCTTTAGTATTGATGATATGTGACGCATGATTAGAAAAAAATGGATGACGCTAAAATGACGGGTGACGCCTGAATGTTTTGGAGACGTTCATTTACGTTTATAGGAGACTAGAGACTTATTAAAACTTATTAATAAATTCTTACATCGCAGATCATCGAAGTGAAAACACCCCGGTGCGTTTCAAGCGGAGCCGGCGGCTACATGCAGTTCCGGCCCGTCGCGTACACGCAGCGGGAACGCAGCGTCACCACGTCCACAGTAGTGCACGCGTCGGACTTCAATAGGTAACAGACACGTGACGCCGTGGTGCGGCATCCGCCCTGCAGTGAAGGGTCTTAAGAGTGCGCAGTACGCTCGGTTCTCCATACAAACGTATTTATGCTCTCATTTTAAAACGCCATGCTAGAATAACATGAAACTTTGTATACACAATGGGATCCAGCTTGTCTAGGGCGGAAATTAGTTTCTGTTGCTTGAAATTATAATGGCGATAAAATACAGCGATTATTAAGGTTCTCATACAAGCCGTAAAAAACTCAAAAAACCGCTGTATTCTTTTTTATTTTTCAATTTCTAGCAACATAAACTAATTTCCGACCTAGGTATGCCGGATCTCATTGTGTATACAAAGTTTCATGTTATTCTAGCATGGCGTTTTAAAATGAGAGGGTAAATACGTTTGTATGGAGAACCGAGCCAGACCGAGCGTACTGCGCCCTCTTAACGCATTGGCAAACAGGCTCGACTGTCCCCTCATGAAACTGCTTCTGAGTGTCCATGTAAATTATAAATGACATCACTTTGAATTTTGAATAATACTCTATCGCTTTAAGGGCCTGGCCTATAAAGCCACAGTCACGTCAGAAAAAAAGAAACGGAAACTCACGCGTCGTTGTCACTCAGTGGATGCTATTTTACAATTTGGTACGGAACCCCAAATTCACCGGGGGACGGGCAGCAGCATCCCTGGAGTGCGGTGGAGATACTGCGATCGCCAACCCGCCTGCCAAGTGTTGTGATTATGGAATTTACCCCCCATACAATTGGGGGAGGCCTATGTCCAGCAGTGGACGTCTTTCGGGTGGTGGTGTCGGTATTAAAGTAAAATAAAAATATAAACACATTATACAAATCTAACCTAGAGCGTTCAGGGCCCAGCGGCGCCCGCGTACCGCGTGCGGTATGCGATGTTAAGCAGTGTCGGGCGAGGTCAGTCCTTGGATGGGTGACCACTTTGAGTGGTTACTAACTGAGCGCTCCCGTGCTTTGGAAGGCACGTTAAGCCGTTGATCCCGGTTCCTGTCTATGATAGCAGTCGTTAAGCTAAGTTAGAGGCCTCCGGGCGGCTTGAGAACTTCTAACAGTCAAGTTGGCCACTCACTTGACAAGCCTAATCCCAATAAGGTCTAGTTTCCCTCTCGGGTTGGAAGGTCGGATGCAGTCGCTTCCGTAAAAAAACTAGTGCCTACGCCAATTCTTGGGAATAGGTAGCGGACCCCAGGCATCCTTCAGGATGCAACTGTACTGGGAATAACGCTAGGATTTGTCCCCCAATATTATAAAGGAACCCCGGAATATCCGCGCGGTTTTTCAGGAGTTTAATTCAACGATTGTCCCATTGTTCCAGAACGCACCTACAGTGGGACAGCACGCTGTTCCAGTTCTACCGGGACCACGTGAACGTGGATCTATTGATCCAGGACATGGTCGTGTCCTTCGGAGAGCCCGGGGACGGGTACTACAAACAGCACAACTACACCGCTTGGTGAGTACTAGAGGCAGGGCTTTCACACACCCCCGGGGTGTTTCACTTTGTACTTCCACTTCGGCTTTCACACACCCCTGATGTTGTCCACTTTATGCGACCACGCGCGGACTAGCGCATCCCTGGTGCGCCGGGTGCGGGACAGTCCCAATACCATTCTAAAAATGATAGCGGGTAAGCCTGACTGTCTTATCATGTTACACTGTGCGGGGCTGCATATGCATACTTCCACCAGTGTGATTAAATAGTAGGACCGTGTATGCACTGTTTCAATTCAGTCAATTATTTTAATTATTAATTTTTTTTTTCACACGAACGCGTCTGACATCGCCGGACAGTGGCAGCATCATCCAACTTGGTTGTGTAAATACAATACAATACAAATACTCTTTATTTTTCTTTGGTTCTTAAAGGAATAGTTCATAATAGGTTTTGAATTGTAAATTGGCTGTGAGGCGAAATAGTGGAGCGAAATTGTATATGTTGACCGTCTTATATGCCACTAAATCACTTACTTACACATACCTAAAGGATGTAATATGACTCAAGGTCTGTTTCCTCAGGTCATCGACCTTCGGTTACGGCGCCCCTCCAGTCGAAACCTTTTCTCTCTTCGTGATCCTAGTAATCTCCATCGGTCTCTCAGTTCCCGTGCTGCTCGCGTTGTCGGGCGTCGTTTTTGTGTTGGCGCGGAGATGTCGACAGAACCCTCCGACGAGGCTCAATGAGGAGTGACTAGGAGGCTTCAGTCTGCTGAGCAGCGAGGATGTGGAATATGTGGACTGATGGACACACACTGTGAATAGTGAATGTGAGAAGCGATTGTGTAAAATATTCGGGCGCCATTGTAACGTTGCGATTGTCTAAAAGTGTCGACTACAATCTATTCCTATTTTATCAAAAGTGGGGCTAAATAAGACTTAATGTGTGGTATTAAATAAATAAATAAATAATAAATATTAGGGGGACATTTTTACACAAATCGAACTAGTCCCACGGTAAGCTCAACAAGGCTTGTGTTATGGGTACTAGACGACGATATATTTAATAGATATATACTTAAATACATAGAAAACATCCAAGTCTCAGGAACAAATGTCTCTGCTCACCACAGAAACAAATGGCCTTACCGGGAATCGAACCCGGGACCTCTAGCTTCGGAGGCAATGGCACTACCAAGTAGGCTAAACAGGACGACAATTAAGTAAGAATCATTGATTAGCCACCTGGGCATAAATGTGGGGACAAATGGGGATTGTACATAAAAAAATAACTGTATACATTGGTTTTGGTAAAACATTTGGGAAAATATGTTTTTGTGCAATAATAAGTTCGTGAGCAACAAACATTAAAATAAGATATAAAGACCTAATCACTTGCAAAATGTAGTTATAAATCTAAGTGCCACTAAAATTTAGCTCAAAAGCAAACTATTCCTACTCTATAAAAAATACTTTATTTGTGGTAATAAACTCGAATCATTTATGTGGGGAGAAATAGGAATATCCCAAAAATACTAGGTACATTGAAAACGACATGGAATATAGCAGTCAGAATAAAATTCATGAAATTCCGTAATATGGCCGCATCTCTCATATTTCTGGTCACAATTAAATAAACAGCTGCCTATTAATATTTGTTATACTTACATCGTTACTTGTCACGGAAAGATCGATCTTAGATAAAATTTTATTGATTTAGGGAATTAGGAATGAATATTTATTGTAAAAAGTATATGAAAGTCGGATAAAATGATGTTCCTGTTTTATTTTTGTATAGAGATATCATATGATGAATATACTCTATAGACACTAAATATACATGTGCTAAAGCAGTATTTTAACTGCATACAAAGATTTATCTGGCATACATTTACAATGAACCAATAATTAGTTAACGGTGCTTAGTGGCCATCACGAAATTGATTACACTCTGACGCATACGTATCGGAGCGAAATTAAAAGTTTAGATGTGATTTAGGTGCAATCATTGGCGTAAATATACCACACGAGGGCCCCGTCCGGGCTCTGGCCTTGGACACCGTGTTGTTTTGCCCGCTTTACCACCAAATGATTATGATTCAAAAATACTAACGCTAATGCACTCAAAATATGTTGACGCTAGCTTTACGATCGTTCTTAGTTCATGTAGATATTTTTGTGTGTTTACACACACGGCCTATTCCTATGCGGACATGAGCTTCACAATTTTTCGCAGTCCCTTCGTGTAAGACATAATAAAATGTTAATTTAGCTTATCTTGTCCTAGCTAGCATGAAGTTTTTATTCCACTTTTATTCACTAACCAAGATGGTTGTTAACTTGTTATGGATATCTGAGGGATGGAGATCTGGTGACCTGACATACAGGTTTCCCCTAGTTCGGGCACCAGTCTCCACCGCACAAGTTGTAAACATTAGAAATAACAACTCTATTTATAGTCACTGTCTAAACCTGTATACTTTGTGGTGGAGATAAATAAATGTATGGACATATTTGTATCAAGTTTGATTACTGCTTTAGCACATTTACATTATGATAAAGCCTCATAATGCCTGAAATATAATATGTAGTAGAAATTAAAAACCTGTTTGAGTGAATGAATTATAAAGTGCCTGAATTGTGTAAAAATGTATATAAAGCATAGAATAGGTCACAAAATGCCACTCATCAAGTTTAAATTTTCAAAGAATTGTTACCATCCCAGCCTCTTGGGTATAAAGGTAAAACATTAAAGAAAAAAAACTTTGATTGGCAACTAAAATTCACTAAGTAACAAATGCCCACTTAAAGTAAAGATCGTATCTCAGCATCGCTTTACTACTGAGATATGAGGTTTCTAATAGTAATGCATGACTGAATGAATTCATTCAGCCAGTAGTGCCCACTCCATGCATAATGCTTAAAATAACTTGATAGCTTAAAAATACATATAAGGGAGTCGACAATAGGTACCTTTACCCTAACTACTATAGCTTTTAAACACTGTTATGATCCAAGCAACAATGGTTAATATTTTTATATAAATAATAACGTAGGATGTACAATACTAGAAATGAAATAGATACTATAGAAAATTCATTATATTTAATTGTAGGAAAATAGTATGGTGGTCGGCGGTTAAGAAGTCAATCCTGACACCTGTCATATCCATACTGTTAACGCGCCATCCGTGTGTGCGCTCACACACGCGCGCGTCACCTGCACGGCGCCGCGCCGCCAGTACTCCGTCTGCCGCGACGCCGACATCACGCTGCACGCTATTCGGTCGCGTGTCCATACAAACCTTTCTACCACGGTATTTTTGTAATTTAATCGCTCCGAAAAATAAATCGACTACAATCCAAAACTCAGTTGTCGGCTACTTCATTTTCTCAAGAACCTGCGCCAACACATACAGTTTATAACCTCAAAGTGACTTTTAAGTTATAAGCTGTATGTAAATGACAGGTGTCAGGATTGACTTCTTAACCGCCGACTACTATAGTGTACCCAAGAGATATATCTTCCTAAATCTAAGAGTAGCATGTAACCGTGTGCGTAATAGAAGCGCTCTTATGTCCCTCAGCATAAGGTTCTTAAAATAGCATTTAGTCTTTTTATATTATATATTTTTCTATTGTAACTGTTAATATACAGACTAATTATTAAGGCAAGCGTCCACAGGCCCGCATCGCACGCAACGGATTTTAGTATTATTTGTATAGAAAGTAACACAAAGTGCGTCCACTGATCCGCACCGTACGTCAGTGGACGCACTTGTGTTACTTTCTATACAAAGAATACTAAAAATAAATACGTTGTGCGATGCGTCCGATGCGGGCCTGTGGACGCTCATCTTTAGTGAAACATAGTATGGTTCACGACAAATATACGAGTATGTTTACAATTTTGCACGATAATTATTTCGCAATGAAGCGAAGAATTCACATATATTTGAAGTCGATTGTACTTTACATTAGTAATTTAGGATTGGAAGAGTATGTAGTTTGAGATAGACAAAATTGTAGTCACAAACCAAATATGTATTTTACAGTACGTATGGTGCTATATTACCGCACGTGTGCGGTAATCAGCAGATTACGTGCATATGTCGAAACTTTAAAGAGCCATATATATGTACTATAAAACGTTGTACGATACACGTGCGAACAGGTAATTCGCAACTCGAGTCGATTTAAAACACTCCCTTCGGTCGTGTTTTAATTTATCACCACTCGTTGCGAATTTCCTGCACTCTGCACTTGTATCGTAATGTACTATAAATGCATACTTTAGATTTTGAGTGCACAGTCAGTCAATTGAAAAATTCTATATTTTATAATTAATGATTAGCGACAGGTAGCAATTTATGTCACCTTGACGTCAAACATGGAAATGGCTGGGTCGTTAAAAATAAAACAATACATATGCTGTAAAAAAACTTGCAGAAAATCTTCGTAGTAAATCTTTGTAGTAAATTACCGTCATTTTGCTATGTTTCATATTTCCCACGGTTTTGTTTAACATTGATGATCTATATATATAAAGAGAATGACCTCTCCACATCAACATGCGTGTGCGGTGCGAAGTTGTAAAGCGATAGTTCATCGTTATCGTAATAAAAAATAATCTAGTTTCATTTCAATGTATAAATTATACACGAAATTGAAATTAAGTCGCATCCACGTTACACTTTCGTCCTAATATTGCTACCTGTATCCGACAATGTTTCGTTTTGCAGAAATTTAGTTTTATAGGAAAGATAGAAAACTTGTCAGATATCTACAATTAACGAGTCCATTAGCTCGGCCAACTCTCTTAGGAGGCTGTTCCTGCTACAATTTCGTTTCTTTATCAGTACTAAGTAAAATGAGGAAATAAAGTACTACAGTCAGTCAGGATTTTATATTGTGACCCACTTAAGGTGGCCAGTCCTGACAAAATGTATAGAAATTGAAAGAAAAGCGGAATGGGTCGCAAATCAAAAAACGCGACCATACCCACGACACGATAATTCTGATAAATGAAACATTATTTAATACCTCTTGGCAAAAAATAGTACAGTCAGCGTCATTTAGTACGTAGCAGCCAAAGTGGCCAAATAGTTCGGTACACCGTCGTGATAAGTCTATTGTTGAATTAAGTCCTATGGTAGATATGTGTACAGTTGACTACAGATTATACATGTACAATTTTACGTTTTAAAAGAAAACTATGTCAATTGTTAATGGAATGGTGAGAAGCGAGGCTAGGGTGCTGATTCGAGGGTTTTCTGATAGTTACACCGTCCTCAGTTGAACTAATTATCAAAAACCATTATTTAGGTCTATCTCCCCTATTCTTTACTCGTTCACGTGGTGGAAACTCGGACGAGTTGGGGAAGTGAACTAATTATGGCCGAGTTGGGAATAGGCTATTCCTATCTGTTACCACCGGTGACTTCTTGAAAAGAAATTGGAAAATATTCCCAGTCGTTACCATTAAAGTGAAGGTGTTAACTTGTATAGTTGAAATTATTTAAAAGTATTTAATGATTGGACGGTAAAGTCTATTTTTGAATGGACTAATTTGATACAGCTCGGTCTGTTCAACTGATTATAAGTATCTAAAAACATTGTTTCCGTGTGAGTTTCTTTGTATTATGCCTATATTTTTATTATTCTATACACTAGCAGCTATAAGCTGAAGTGTGTATGTGACTGCACTTGATATTAAAAAAAAAACTTTTTTGTTTCAATCATTTATCTAGGCTGTTTATATGCGTCGGATGTGAGCGGAAACACTGGACGAGCGGTCAGTTTAAGATTGTTTAACTGTAACTTTAGTGGGAATATTTGTTACCAGTGGTAATGATAACAGATTGGTGGTAACAGGTAGGAATAACTCCTGGCAATGGGGACCAGTTCGTGAAAATGAGGTGGACTTTTATTAAATGAATATGCTCGTATACCCAAAAGTAATAGAAAACGGGTGCCCTTTATATAGGACTTCTATGCAAAGTCTATCTGCCTTCTAATAACGGAAGTGCAGTATATTTCACTGGAAATATGTTTTTTTAGTACCTACTTATGTTATCTATTATTTTTAGTTGCAGAATTTTGAGACAAATGTAACTTCAGAAGCCCTCGCAGTCCAAAAAGATGTGATGTAAAAGTATTTTAGTTTAATTGGAAGAGTAAAAGTAAATTGGCCGAGTCGATTTTTAATGTACAGACTTCTTATAGTTAATACAATGCATGTGATTTAGTATCTGCAGTAAGTCAAGATCAATTTACTACAATTTATTTTGTCAGCTTGTTGTTTGCGATGACTGCTTGATTTGTCTTTTTAAGGCGCTAGCATTTGACGAAATCACTACACTAAATATTGTTGACTAAGGGTTTATTACCACCTGTTACCGGCATTTTTACTACTGATAACCGCTATTTTTATCACTGGTAACTGCTGGGAAATTTCTCGCCTATAGCATAGCCGTAACGGGTGGGAATGGGAATAATCTGACTTTAAGTATACATATATAGGTGCATCCAGACATTATAACGCGGCGGACAGCAAAGTTAAAAGATAAAACGAGATAGAGATAAAACATCTTTCTCGTTCCATCTTACAACTTCCAGTCCACCTCGCAGGGCCGTGTGAATGTGGCTTAAATTGATTATTACGTAATGAAGTGACCGTTTTCAATAGGATCAGAAATAGTTATTTGTTCAACAAGAGAGCAAAGTAGAATTTTGCTGCGAGTGTTGATGTTGAGTCCCGAGCAAGCGACGTAGCGTAGCGAGTGATTCAAAATTAGAATCTTGAGCGTAGCGAGGGACTCAAAGACACGAGATGCAAATATCTTTGAGATATAAATTGCATTGTGCTCACTGGTTTCAAGCAGCAAACCGCCATTTTCGAGCCGTTGAGGTGATAAATATTTTACTGCTTTACTAATCTCTTTTAGACGAATTTTTACGTTTAGTAGGTTATTTTAATTGTATTTGGATGTGATATTAATCTGACGTATAGTCGTCGTGTATATTAGATGAATTAAATATATTATAACTTTATTTCGTATTTTATTTTAATGTAACATAATATTTCTGAATAAATCGCGCTACTATTGGTTGATGTTAATGCATTCTAGTTGGTGCTTAAACACGGCAAAGTATAAGCGAGATTGTTCCAACCAATAATATTCTGTTGAACCTTGAGCACATAATGGTCATGTTTTTGACATGACATGATTGTTAAAAGTTCTCATACCGCCTGAATACCCTTAATATAAGCTACATAAAGACTGCTATCGTACACAAGTTTCAAGTTCATTCAGTTTCTTCCAGACACAGATAGATACTTTACCAGTTCATTCTAGTTACTCATACGCATTATTTAAGACACTACGCAATTCTCTTATCCTGCGATAATATTATGCATCTACTTCAATGAGCTAAAAGGGCATTACAGCACACAGCACTGGGCATTAACGCCCTTTTAGAAGTAAACTCGTTTTCACCAGACGTGACGGTTTGCATAATAATTAGACACAATTTACGACTTTAGGCCTTTGTAAGTCTTCTTAAAAATGAACTTTATGTGATACAGAGTAAGGTTTCTTTTATGAACACAATACAATATTGCCAATTGACAATGAAACTTATTACGTTTGTAAAGTTCAACTTCGATAAACTTTCACTATCTCGTTTTGTGGTAGTGTTTTAAAACGAACCCTATACCGTAAGTGACAAGGTTGCTTTTTGTATTATTGAGAGCAAACCACAGTAATTAGCAGCTGTAGACCTTTTACAGGATATCAGAGGCTGAAGGTTGTGAGACATCAACCTTTGGACATCTCTTGACCTTTTGAAGACGTAGGCAAGTATATTCAGTCAAGATAGGGTCTACCACTTATGGACTGGACACACAAGTACAGTCGAAGTGATATACCAATTTTATAGCTGACTACAAGGGTGATATTCACAAACCGAGTCGTCCTCACCCTCGCCTCACCTGTTTTTATACGGAAACTGTCAAAATTTGATAAATGACATTTGACAGTTTCCATAATAAGGTAAGTGTGCGCGTCCCACTGCGTTGTAAAGTACAAATCCTCATAAAGGTAAGTCGTACTAATTGCGTGGTGTGTGTGCGCTATTTTAGAAAGTACATGAATGAAACAATTTATATATCGTACAATAATTTGTAATCATAGATACAATATTCATCAATCAATCATTCACTAATAAACACACAACTTTGCATTGGGAAAAAACTAAATAAATTGAAATTAAAATTAATATTTATAACAATTACACACAGGAAAAAAGTAAATAAAACTAATTACAGAAAAAAAACAAATGAAGAGGCTGCCTCGCGCGGTAATTGATCGGTCACTGTGTGCTCGGCTGGTTATTATCTCCTGTTACCACCAATTGGTTACCCCTGGTAGTAGCTGCGAATTTTATCCAGGGACCACTGGAACAAAATATTTACATGCTAATTTGTTATCCACTCCATAATGTTTCTTAAGAAAATCGTAAACTGTTATGAGTGGTTCTCTTTTGAGTATTTCTTTGACTCCAGAAAGTTCAAACCCTCTTGTATAACTATTAATATACTCTGGTGACCCTTTAAACGCATCTTGATAATTTTGTGCCCTATGGACCAATATACCTGACCTTTGACTAATAGCTTTCACTACAGGATGGTTATCAAAGTTTCTTGTGAATGGTACAACCTCTATGTTAGGAAGGATGTTAGTCTTCTGATATTTTTCTGCAATCTGTTTTAGTTCACCATTGAGCTTGATGATCTGGTCTGCATCAAAATAAGTTGGGGATATCTGGACAGTCTCTAAACAGCGGACTTTTCTTGGCTCTGAATGAGGGCAAGTAAAGTCATATATTTTGGACAATTCACTCCATTCATTTGTAGATTTTAATCCTTCTTTAACAACTTCATACAATGTCAAATCCGGATACTCTGTCAGCAGATCACGGAGATTGGATTTTTTAAACCCACTCGTTCCCAGTTTAATTCCATAGCTTTCCAAATAATGAGCTAAACTATTATTTTTAGCTTCATAAAATACTCCTGTACGCAGTGCTTTCATGACAGGATGGTCATCAGAGGGGCTTGTGTCTGCTACAACTTCAATGTTTGGGAAAATGTTGGATGTCTGATATGTCTCCGTTATTCGTTTCAACTCGCTGTTGAGCTTGCTGATCTGCTCAGCGCTGAAATAAGCCGGGGATATCTGAACAGTTTGTACATTATTCTTTTCTGGTGGAGTAGCAGCTTGATCAACAGATGATTTTCTTGTTAATAATTCCTTAATATCAGTTATCTCAGTAATAATTAGTTTCAAGTCTCCATTAAGCTGGCCAACCTGTTCTGTACTAAAATAAGTCGGAGATACCTGAGTTTTTTGATTGTGAACTGAAACGGTTTCTTCAAATAATGTTTTTCCTGTTTTTACAAAATCTGCAATTAAATCTTTAATTTCCCTCATGTCATTGGCGATGTCGATGAATTCGCGAGCATCTTCAGTGTCAGGTTTTTGTTGTCTGTTATTTTCAAAGGAATAGTCCTCGGAAGTCGATTCCATCTCTTCTATGTGTGCTTCTTTATTAATAGTTTGAAGTTGATTTGCTTCGTTTCTTTCTAAATATTTCTCTGATTGCTTCAGGCTTTCATTATGGTCCAAATGCGGTATGCACGACGCAGCAGTGTTGTCCTTAAAAATGTCGGATTCGGATTCGTCATTCCCAAAAAGAAGCGTGTTGTTTTTCTTAACTTGTTGTTCGAGTCTTTCCATTGTTACTTGCAGTTGGTCAAATTTTTCCGTCATGTGATTAAACTTTTCGTTGATGTTTCGATGTATGACGTGCAAGTTTTTCATGTAATCCTTTTGTTCGGTTAAATCACGTTGTATTTTCCGTAATATTTCCATCATCATATTAGCAGCCATGTTTTTATAAAAACAACTAGCCAAGCACAGAAATAATTTAGAGAATTTTTGAAGTTTGTCAGTAATACACGTTAATATATTTTTTTTAGATAGTTGCACATACTAATAAAACGACATTTATAGTTGTAATGGCGGTTGATTGGACTTTATTTGCGCTTCCGGGTAGAAACTGTGTCGTTGACCGTTGTATTTAACTTAAAAATGTTACTAACTTAAATAAATTGAATTTTCGATGAATAGTTTTGTTTATTTCACAATCTAATTAAATTAATTCCTCTCTTCTCGTTATCATTATCACTTGAAAACAACGACGTTAGTTTACAAATATGGAACGAACTCCTACCCCCTGTCTTGGAAACAACACGTAGAACTTAAATGTTCGTTCGCTGCTTGCCGCACGCACAGGCAGTTTAAATGATTATTTGTTGTACCCTCTTTTTTAACCAACTTCAAATTTCATGAGATTTTTTTTAAATGTTTGTTACTTACTCCGCAACTCCGTCATGTATGAAACGATTTTGAACATTCTTTTTTTGATTTTAAGTTATCCAAGTTGGTCCCATTTTTGTCAAAACGCAGTTCTCATGACGCAATCCATGAGGAATCGAGGGAACTCCTCAAATTTTAAAGGCTAACATATATTGATTTTTGTGTTTTTATCAACTAATCAAGCATTTTCATACAAAAATGTGACATTTGATGAAGTGGAACTGCTGATGATGATCAGAACAGAACTCTTCAACGATGAAAAATTCACGTTTGGTGATTTGTCCTCCTAGCCAGGGGTGGTTTACTACCGTGACGTCATCGCGCCGCGCAAAGTAATTTACATGCGGCCGCCGGCTCACACGTCGTGTGACTATTCAAAGTATTCAATGGTTGCGGCGCAGCGTTACGGATCGCACGCGCACGCGCTGCTGTACCGCTGTACGATATTAAAATAATCCGTTTCGTGTTAAATAATAATGTCAAAACCACAGCATTATTGTATAAAAATATCTTTATATAGTTACCCAAATTCTGTGTCTTTCTTTATCTTAAAATGTTGAAAAAACTGACAGTCTTTATCTTAAAATGTTGAAAAACTGACAGTTATCACTCAAAAAACTGACAGTCATTGAGTTTGGTATTCACCAACGATTGACATAAAAGAAAACGAAAATGAAAACGTTGGTTGTAAGAAACTTATTTTCTAAAGTAATGTCTTTAAAAATTACATAATACTTTGTATCCACTGGTTACATGCATGGAGTGCCTTCTCCCCCCTACTTTAATATTTTTTCGTCATTTCACATACTTTTACGAAGCTGTTCAGACGAGTAGAACACACCTTCCTGCTAAATGTTTTAATTGTATTTGTAGTGCTTATAGTCTCCGAGTAAGTACATCAGCTCTCACATACAGACGGACGGGTTCCGTTTTCACCATTTTGGCTACGGAACCTTAAAAGTACTATTCGAAATTGTATTGTAAACAACACTACTAATAATAAAGTACATATACATATTAAAATAGGTTCTCGCTGGTGGTAACCCTAGCGCTGAGGGCGGGGCCTCGAAAGAGCGCGTTGCGTGCAATAGAAAGAGATGGCCACGTTTAGGCACGTTTGGCATACCTAAACGGGGGATTTGTTAACAGAGAAACTTCTGTACTTGTACTATTACTTATTCTGTGTCCTAGCTGTGTTTGTTAAGCAAGATTTATTTTCACGATTAATTTTTCTCATGCTCAAGTTCTGATGATGAGATCCACGAGGAATCGAGGGAACTCCTCAAATATGGCACATAAAGGCACACGAATGGTGATTTTAGTATTTTCATGAACTAATCGAGCATTGTCCCCCAATATTAAAAAATAAATAAAAAAACATCGGATGTATATGGTGTAACTCATCATTCGCGTGCCCTTTTCCCATTTACTTGGGGTCGGCGCAGCATGTTTTTTTCTTCCATAACTCTCTATCGCCCGTCATCTCGTCACTCACATCCTTCCTTTTCATATCGTCTCTCACGCAATCCATCCACCTTTTCCTTGGTCTACCCCTCCTCTTACATCCCTCCACATTCATGTCTAATACCTTTTTTGTCACATGACTTTCATCCCTCCGCATAACATGCCCATACCATGTAACTTTCTTATAATAAGTTAAAAAATGGCTCAATGGAAAAGATTTTTACAATATAAATGAACACAAGTAATAACTATATTATAACTAATATTGTACCATTTTTTTTATTCTATATGAACGTATAAGTTGACATTTTGGCGATTTAAACAATCCCCGATTCGCGTATTTCGTTGAAGTTCCTCCTGAAACTTACAACATAAAATAACCAAATTTACCACCGTGAGACACTAACGCTGCGAAGGCTATAAAATAAAAAATAAATAAAATTAATTAAAAACTACTTTTTAAGCCGCTTTAGCGATGCATACCGCGGTCTACGAGTAGGCTGTAGGTATAGACAATATTAGCTTTGCTCCATTACGTCGGGCGCGAACTGCTTACGACTACCTATAGTGGTCGGCGGTTAAGAAGTCTTTTTTTTTATTAAAAATGGATTTGCTCTTGGCCAGCATCTAGCCAGGGGGCAAAGATGTGGCCGACGATGAAGCGAGCTCACCCAGAAGATGCCTATTCACTCGTGCCTTAAAAAGGTCCAGGTTATATGATCTCGGAAATACAGACGCCGGCAGAGAATTCCAAACCTTAGAAGTGCGCATTATAAGACGACGAAAGAAGACGCAAAGCGCTTGGTTCGAATTAGAGGAATTTCGACCAGGTAAGGATGGTAGCCAGCCGTACGTCTAATCCTCCAACCTGAACAATCCTCCACCTCCAATCCTAACACCTGACAACCTGACACCCCCTGGTTTAATCCTGACACCTGTCATATCCATATAGTTTATAACCTCAAAGTGATTTTTAGGTTATAAACTGTATGGAAATTACAGATGTCAGGATTGACCTCTTAACCGCCGACTACTATTGTTTGTAATGAGATCCAATTGTTAATATGAAATCAATTGACATATCTATTATGATATATTTTTCAACATGACATGTGATTACAACATGAAATTTCAAATTTTGTCAATAAATAAGTATGATTAACCCGGGTGTGTCCTAAAACTACGACCAAGACCACCGGAAGATGTGCAGCAGCATCCCTGGAGTGCGGTGGTTACCCCGATCGCCAATCCGCATGCCAAGCGTGGCGATTATGGCATTGAAGTATGAAAAAAAAAGTGAAGATGAAGGTCTCAGTTCTGGATCACTGGCAGGCTAAATAATAGCCTGCCATTGAATGAGGAATTATTTATGGGTAGGTTAGGTTAAGGAAATCGAAAAACGTCCCTTTACGATTTTGTTATAATATAATGGAATAGACTACCAGATGATGTGGTTTCAGCTCACAATGTCAACAGGTTCAAAAAAATTAGATAAGCACTATTAAAATTTAGCTCAACACTGAAATTGTACTTAAAGATAACTGGACACAGGTTTCATCAGTTGTTTCAACTGCCTGCTTGATAAACGAATAATAATAATGGAGTCAGCTGGATGCGGGTGGCGCAGGACCGGTCATTGTGGCACTCTTTCGGGGAGGCCTATGTCCAGCGTTGGATGTCCATCGGCTGATATGATGATGATGATAATAATAAATAAATCTAGAAAAGTATGGTCAACCTTGATTTCTGTGCCACTTCGTACTTTGTCACAGTGAAAATCAACATGAAAGCTGGTAGAGATCTCATGTCAGTGTCACTGTGACAAGGTATGAAGAGGCCCAGAAATCGAATTGGTTTCCTTTAAAGTCAATTAATACAACTTTTTAACAACTAAATAACATTGTTACATCTCAGTTCAGACAATTAAGTATTGCTTGTATATCAAACTTAAAGTCTGCCCACGACGGCGCTACAAACATTTCTGTCTCTTCAGAATCTTTAGGAGTGTTTGGGCTCGTTTCTTTCTGAACCGGTGAGAAATTTGAGCTATGAGTATTTTGGGGAGTGAAGAGCTGTCTTTTGGGGTTCCTTCTCTCTTTCCTGGCACTGCCGGTTCCGTTTTTGGAGGTGCTGGCGTGGGCTTTACTGCTGCTGTTGTTGTTGTATTTTTGAGCGGGGTTCTGTATTTGGTAATCGGTGATTTCGTTCTGTAGGCCCTGTGGAAAAAAATATGCTTATTATAATATTATTATACAGATGTAGTGAATAATAATAATATCGACCTCGTCCCAAACTAAGCAAAGCTTGTACTATGGGTACTAGACGACGATATACATACTTATATAGATAAATACATACTTAAATACATAGAAAACATCCAAGACCCAAGAACAAATATCCGTGAAAAATGCACAAATAAATGCCCTGGCCGGGATTCGAACCCGGGACCTCTAGCTTCGGAGGCAGTCACTACCAACTAGGCTAAACAGGTCGTCGAATAATGCTTTCTCATCGGCTACAGTACGATTACTTTGAGATTAGCACTGACACATGCTCTTATTCCCTTGGATAGTCTACTTTAACGCTTATGTAATAGAATTTCTATTACAAACATACGATTTTAAGACAGTGTCTATGTAATAGAAACTATTACGACGACCTGTTTAGCCTAGTTGGTAGTGACACTGCCTCCGAAGCTAGAGGTCCCGGGTTCGAATCCCGGCCAGGGCATTATTTGTGCATTTAGCACGGATTTTGTTCTTGGGTCTTGGATGTTCTCTATGTATTTAAGTATGTATTTATCTATATAAGTATGTATATTGTCGCCTAGTACCCATAGTACAAGCTTTGCTTAGTTTGGGACTAGGTCGATTTGTGTAAGATTGTCCCCCAATTTATTATTATTATTATTGTATGTCTTTTCCGCTCACGGGACATTATTATTATTATTATTCTTCTCCTTATTTATTCTTTTTCACATGTTAGGTTTTTTACAATAAATTTATCAAATGTAAAATATAAAAATATACATACAAAATATAAAAGCATTATAAAAAAACCTAACCTAGAGTGCCGCCGGCAGCGAGGCGGGGCCTAAGCTACCGGTGGTTAGGGCGACAGAGAGAGGAACCTCCGGACTATCCGCGCCGTGTCCAAGAGTACCGCCTTCTGCATCTGACCCTTGACCCAGCCATCTAGCGAGAGTCTCTTAAGATGTTGGTCGAGACTCTATTATTATTATTATTTCATTGGTCTTAAAGTATAATATCCAATGAAATACGAGCATGTCAGTGTCATACTTAAATTAATTTACCAGTACCCCCGGGATACGACTAGACCCTAAGTGGCTGTCAATTATCGTATTAAGAGGGCGTAGTACGCTCGGTTCTCCATACAAACGTATTTATGCTCTCATTTTACAACGCCATGCTAGAATAACATGAAACTTTGTATACACAATGGGATCCGGCATACCTAGGACGGAAATTAGTTTGTTGTTAGAAATTGTAAAAGAAAAAAAATACAGCGGTTTTTTGAGTTTTTTACGGCTTGTATGAAAACCTTAATAATCGTTGTATTTTTTCTCCATTATAATTTCAAGCAACAGAAACTAACTAGTTACCAGCGCGGCTCCGCCGCGTCGACGTACTACGAAGAATGCAAGCGAAGCCGCGGGATAGAATATAGCCTATCTATATTCTATCCCGTGGCTTCGCTCTCGATTACAAAGTTGATTTAAAAACATTTGTGTCACAGTCAATCATAAAAAACATATTTGCACCCCGATCAACCGCATAACTGGGCCTTGTACGTGGGCCATGATGGGCTAATGAGATATCAACCTAAATGCATTTCTGTAGGGCTTGACATCCTCAGACAAATATTGAAAAAAAAATAGCATTTTAACCTTTTGAACGCCATACTTTATGAACCACAGTGACACTTACACGCCAACTCATTTTTCATAAGAGATAGAATATAAACCATAGTATCACAGAATAAGTAAATAGTACATAGTATAAAGTACGAAGGTAAATTTCATATATCATAACACCTATGATCTCGGCAATTAAAGGTTGTAATTATTTTTTTAACCTTTTAAGCGCATTATCTATAGAAATGCATGTAGGTTAATATCGCATTGGATGCCGTCGCCATGACGGATATATTTGTCGTTGTATTGAATCGATGGTGCGCATATACTTCAAATGCGTTGTTGGTGTCGTAAAGGTTAATTAGTGCAACATTGTTTTCTCGTTCGTTTGATCTAAATCCACCAATAAGTAACGTCTACTCCAATGAGAACTTCTTTGCTTATGATCTCTCGATCACCCTACTGGTATGGCAATAGGTGGAAGAGAGACACACTTAGACACAGCGAATCTCTTCTCTTTCAAAATGTTTTGCAGCTTATCTATGATTAACTCAGAAACAGTTCTGTAACTCACAACGTAAAGTTTAATTTGGTTTGTCATTGTTTTGGCAGGTATCATATCAGTCAAGATATACGGAACGTATATTTGAAGCGTCATTGGTTTGTATACCAACTTCTTTGTTTAAACCATGACAATATAATATTGACATAATAGAGCACAATAAAAAAAGTGACACAATACGTATGTCATTTATGTAAACATTTCATTTATTTTCTGCTCTATTCGACAGAACTGAACAGGCCCTGTTCACATTATCCGATCCGATATCGGCGTTGGAGCCGACACGGTTATGTATGTATGTATGTATGGCTTTAATGTACATAAAACACGGCAAAATGACAAACAGACAAAAAGTGGAAGTAAAAAGGTTAGCTTATCCCTATATGTATAGAAAACTGCTACAGATATCGAATCCGCTCATTTAAGTTGAACAATTTCTGAACATCTGATCTCTTCTCTCTAATGCACAAATCAGTAAGTTTGAGAGAGACAGATAAGTGATATCTGACAGGTGTTCACCTGTCAGTGCATCTGCTTTCAAATATATTTGTTTATATTCAAATTGTACTGAACTGACGTTTGTGACGTTTTGGATTATATGGGATTTGAAATTTTGGTGTGCTTTTAAGTGGAGACAATTCGTTAGCAGCCGAAAATGATCGTTCTATCTGTCCCGGTCTAATTCATCTTGCTTAACCATAAGGATCCAAAGAGACAACTATAAGAAAAATCGTCTTGCTTAACACTGCGGATCTGTTAATATTATTAATTACGAATACTGGTCACTGTTCACATTGCTCGACACGATATCGGTCACATTTCCATACATTTGTCGGAGCCGAAACCTTCATCAAATCGGATAATGTGAACAGGGTCTTAAGTTGGGAAATGAATGGGGCCCTTTACACGATTAATATAATGACAAAACTGAGATGTCAATATTATCGCGTTTTTCCAAATAGTTCGTGTTTTGGTTCAATATGCATCAATATTCACGTAAATCGTATGGTGATATGAGTGTATCACGGGATAATAATCACCGTGTAAAAGGCCCCATAAAATTAACGGATCACTAAAATTTGTATTTTCTTTATAGACCGCAATAATATTGACACCTCAGTATTGTGAAAATAAAAATCGTGTAAAGGGTCACAATAAAAAATAAGTTAAATGTTGACACAAAACGTCTGGCATTCATGTAAACTGTAAATACTTAGACCGAATACACCGAATATTACGTATTATCTTGTAAACAAATTAGTAATTTTACTTTCGTTTATAGTTAATAATATTGAGTATTTCTCGACTCAAAAGATTTTTCAAACCACATGCTCGACAATGCCGAATTATAGGTCATGTAAACCCTACCGAAAGCAAGACATTAAATCCCTTGGTATTAGCCGGGTTATAATGTTATACTGAATTTCATTATAACCCGCTGGTTAATAATATGATTTCACTTTTCATAATTCTTATTACTATATGCATAAAGTTTAATTTTGCTAAACACAATTTGTCCTAGGCCATGGCCTACTTGATTTGACAAAATAAATGAAGTTTGCCTCCGTGTGAACCCCGGTCCGGAGGAGCGCGGTGTTCGAAATTCGAATTTCGAATCTAGGACCACGGCTTGTGCTTTCGAATTTGGAACGTCGCGCGCCTTCATTTGTTCACGCGTGACGAACAAATCGAGTTCTTGTAGGTGCCTATAGAAGATTTAATTTCAAAAATAATATTGAAAATGTCGAGTGATGAAAGTGTTTTGACTCCTGAGTTTATCAAATTAGATGCCATAGGCATTGTCAACAATCTGCTGCCAGAGAAGTCAAAGGAAAAATACCTAAAAGCCTACAACGATTTTGACAAATGGAAAGCTGTAAAAGGCGTAAAGTCTGTGTCTGAATCAGTGCTTCTGGTCTATTTTGAATATTTGTCAGCTACAAAGAAGCCAAGTAGCCTGTGGTGTATATCTACTGAGCCTGTTTTTTTGTCTCGCATAAGGTGTGAAAAGTAGAGTATACACCTCGGGGATAAGACTGTTTTAGTCTTGGGCGGTTGAACCCCTCACTGCACTCAGGACTCAGTCTTAATTCCCTCGCTTCGCTCAGGAATTAACTTATAACTCCCTCGCTACGCTCAGGAGTTAAATTATGAGTCCTTCGTTACGTTCGGGATTCAATTCGCTCCCGTGACATAAAACAGTGCTTTATCCCCTTAGTGTATAATCTACTATTATTTTTTAATGCTGTACCAGATATTTCTTACAGGAACATTTTAATTCATATTTGATTTTATGTCATCCGGAATCATACAATAGCCAGTTCCCAAGTCACGTGTTAACCAAGCTAAATTTTGACACCTCGTACAATTCTACCAAGGTAAGCTGACCCGTCGCTTGTATGCGGCGTCATCGAACACGATTTTGAGGCTTATATTTGTCGGGGCATCCAGGATTTTTCGTAAATATCAATTTAATAAATTTTCCAGGATAAAAATCAAAAAACTAAGACCTTATTGCAAATCTGCAGCATGGGACGAATCCTATGGTATATAATTTATTAAAATCGGTCCATAACTGTAGATCTGATGAGCGTTGTAAGGATCGGCTTCGCGTAATATATATATAGATTTCCGACCTAGATATGAAGGATCTCATTGTGTATACGAAGTTTCATGTTATTCTAGCATGGCGTTTTAAAATGAGAGCATAAATACGTTTGTATGGAGAACCGAACGTACTGCGCAGTCTTAAATGATTCAGTTCTTTTCAAACCACATGCTCGACAATGCCGAATTATAGGTCATGTAAACCCTACCGAAAGCAAGACATTAAATCCCTTGGTATTAGCCGGGTTATAATGTTGTACTGAATTTCATTATAACCCGCTGGTTAATAATATGATTTCACTTTTCATAATTCTTATTACTATATGCATAAAGTTTAATTTTGCTAAACACAATTTGTCCTAGGCCATGGCCTACTTGATTTGACAAAATAAATGAAGTTTGCCTCCGTGTGAACCCCGGTCCGGAGGAGCGCGGTGTTCGAAATTCGAATTTCGAATCTAGGACCACGGCTTGTGCTTTCGAATTTGGAACGTCGCGCGCCTTCATTTGTTCACGCGTGACGAACAAATCGAGTTCTTGTAGGTGCCTATAGAAGATTTAATTTCAAAAATAATATTGAAAATGTCGAGTGATGAAAGTGTTTTTACTCCTGAGTTTATCAAATTAGATGCCATAGGCATTGTCAACAATCTGCTGCCAGAGAAGTCAAAGGAAAAATACCTAAAAGCCTACAACCTACTGCCTATTTATCTACTGAGCCTGTTTTTTTGTCTCGCATAAGGTGTGAAAAGTAGATTATACACCTCGGGGATAAGACTGTTTTAGTCTTGGGCGGTTGAACCCCTCACTGCACTCAGGACTCAGTCTTAATTCCCTCGCTTCGCTCAGGAATTAACTTATAACTCCCTCGCTACGCTCAGGAGTTAAATTATGAGTCCTTCGTTACGTTCGGGATTCAATTCGCTCCCGTGACATAAAACAGTGCTTTATCCCCTTAGTGTATAATCTACTATTATTTATTTGCTCATAATTAGACAATTAGTGAGTAGATTGACAAGTTCATGTCTGTTAATTTAAAACTTTATACAGATACTTTTTAGCATGTATTACAGGGAATGTTATTTTATTGTTTTTATTTATTTTATTTTGTTACACATAGGAACACATATATAAACTCACGCCTATATTCCTAATAGGGGTAGGCAGCGCACACGAAATTAATTTCAGTGCCACTTTTAGAAATTGTAGGTTTATAGATGGAGAAAATGTGATAATGACGGGGGAGAATGTGTAGTGACGGGTTGCTAGCCCATCGTCCACAACACATTTTATTTTATTATTAATTAATTAATTAATTTTTATTTATTTCTCATGTAAGTGAATTTGAAATTCTTTATGAATTAAAGAGTCGCCAGCACGGTCGAAGCTTCATACAAACGTAGTTTTGTTCTCATTTTAAAACGGCATGCTGGAATAACATGAAACTTTGTATAAACAATGGGATCCGGGATATTTCGTCTGAAATTAGTTTATGTTGCTTGAAATAATAATGAAGAAAAAATAAAGCGATTATGAAGGTTTTCATACGAGACCTAAAAAACTCAAAAACTAGCTGTATTTTTTTTACAATATTTCTCATTTTAAAACGCAATGCCGAAATAACATGAAACTTTGCATACACAATGAAATCCGCCATATCTAGATCTGAAATTAGTATCTGTTGCCAGAAATTGTAATAGAAAAAAAAAATACAGTGAGTTATTTACGTCTGTTATAATTTCAAGCAACATAAACTAATTTCCGACCTAGATATGGCGGATTCCATTGTGTATACAAAGTTTCATGTTATTTCAGCATGGCGTTTTAAAATGAGAACAAAACTACGTTTGTATGGAGTATCAAGTTCAGTCGAGTGTATGGGGGAGTTAAGTTCTTAAACTAGAGATACCGTAGCCAATACTAAAGATTAACAAGCGCGTTGCCAATCTTATATTGATTTGAGGATTCGCCGTGTACCCACCTGCGAGATTTTCCCCTTGGCCTTGTTGAGGTCCAGGTCCCCTAGCGACTTGTGCCTCGTGCGGCGCGCCCGCGGGTTCCGCTCGGCGACCCAGCGCCGCATGCGTTTCACGAATGGCAACACCATGAAGAACGCGTTCGGACTAACGCCCATTTTCACCTGGATTTTCGGGTTAAAGAATTTATTATACTCAGAAGAAATATAACATTTCACTTATTGAGAACAGAATATGCTAATTATTATACATACATTTCGCCCGTGAGCGTGGTTACGTGCAGTTAGAAATATTATTATACAATGCAAATACGTTAGGTAAACAAGATTCAACAAAACAAAAGCGGGTATTTTTCTGTAACAATAACAAATAAAAGTACGGTAGGATAATAATCTGTGTACACTGTACAGGGCCTGCCAGGGTCGGATTCAGGTGACCGAAATATGATCAATTATATACGCCTTTAATTTCTTTTTGAAGATGTTTATTGAATTTTCTTCTTTAATATTTTTTGGCAAGAGGTTATATAACAGTGCTCCTTCAAACGTTATATTTTTGGAGCCGTAATTTTTTGTTCGGGGAAAAGGTACGAATACGAATAGATTATCCGCACTACGAAGAGCCCTCCGACCTTTCTGCCCGTTTGTAAGGAATGTTGTTTGACAATAAATTTGTTTGTTTATAATTTTCCTAATTAAAATACATGTTTGAAGATATATTGGTTAAGACTCATGAGTTTGGTTTCAGCTTCAACCAGCAGATTTTAAGAAAAAAGTTTCAATAACATATTTCGTATGTAACTTTTTTACCTGAACGTTTAGTTTTTTTTTTTTTAATATATCACCTCACAGGGTGTTTCGGAGAATTCCGCTACATTTGTAAACTTTTAACAATTTACAATTGTAAACTACATCAGTAAAAATAATAAGAGGTTATAAATCCCTAGAAAGGTATAATATATCTAAAACGGTTTAGTAAATAGTTGTAGATCATTAAATTTACTACCAAAAACCCCCTGAAATATAAATATACTACTGTTATTTATTTTCAAAATTACTGGGTTCGATGATTATGGAAAAAAGTACCAAAAACTTGTTCCAAAAATGAAATTTTTGATCAAAAACTTATTAAGTTTCGGGAAATACTATGTAATAGGTATACTAACCAACTTTGAATGAAGGTCTTATTATTAGTCTCGGACAGTTCAAGATGTCTATTCGAGATGATTACAGCTGCCCTTGATTGTACAAACGGGTATGTCCTAAAACTACGACCAAGACCACCAAGGGATGGGCAGCAGCATCCCTGGAGTGCGGTGGAGATACTGCGATCGCCAACCCGCATGCCAAGCTTGGCGATTATGGCATTTCCCCCCCCCCCCATGAAATTGGGGGAGGCCTATGTCCAGCAGTGTACGTCCTTCGGCTGATATGGTGGTGGTGACTGTACAAAGGGATACAAAGCTCACCTTAGGCGTCATATCCTTCTTGTTAGACGGCAGGTCAGCAAGTGGGAACCACTCGCAGGCCTTGATCTCGTTCCTGGTCCGCGGCTGGAACTTGGTGTCGCGCGGGATGTATCCGATGATGTACAGTCGGACGATCTGGTCGTGGATGATCGCTTCTATGTAGTCGTTCTTGTTTATGTGCTTGCTTATGTCGAAGCCGGTTTCCTCAAGTACCTGGCAACACATAATTATATATAAAAAAATTAGTAGCTCCGTGAGCTGTAGACTACGCGATTTTTTTTAATTTTTTCCAAAAACTGTCTCAACATGAATAAGGATATTTTACATGAACCACCACCAAAACTATTTTTTGTTAATACTACGGCACTACAATTAATCCAGCGACAGCTGTTATCAAGTCCGACGCCATTTTGTGCGACACACTGTCGGCTCGCTGCCAGCGCGCTGCCTCACTGAAGCATGTTTAGAGCTAATGTTTTGCTTGCGAGCAAGCTTCAGGCCGAACCACTCATATGCGTACGCACCTTAATGTTACCAGTAACATGTTTGCAGTAAGAGTATAATATCGAATATAGAGTATATCATCAATATCCAAAACATGCAACCAGGACTTTAAACAAGATCTTGAGCTTAATAGCCTCAGCACTGACCTCCCTGGCAGCACACTTCCACGGCTCTTCGCCCTCGTTGACCTTGCCCTTGGGGAAGCCCCACGAGGCCTTGGTCCAATAGGACTGGACCAGTAGCACATGCGACAGCTCCTGGTCGAGTAGGATGGCACCGTAGGTCGGTACTGTTTGTTTGTACTCGCGCCAGTTGTCAAGCACCGAGTCGAGGCTTGTGAGGTGCTCGCGGAGTGTCGGTACATGCTGGAAGTTGAATTAAGATGAGTTACTTATTTTTTGTTATACCACCACCACCACATCAGCCCTAGAACGTCCACTGCTGGACATAGGCCTCCCCCAATTTCATGGGGGGTAAATGCCATAATCGCCACGCTTGGCATGCGGGTTGGCGATCGCAGTATCTCCACCGCATTCTAGGAATGCTGCTGCCCATTCCCCGGTGGTCTTGGTCGTAGTTTAAGGACATATCCGGGTCCCGGTTTTGTTATACAGTCAGCATCAAAAGTAGCTATGCATTTGAAAAGTTCAAAAGTCTTTATTACAAGGGAATAAGAGCTTATGGCACCTTGAAACGCGTAGCTACTTTTCATGCTGACTGTACAACTTCAGAACAATCAGAAGTATATGTAGGGTGCTAACAAATCAGTTACCAATATTTCCAGGGATTATTATACTCATCAACACAAGTTACGTTTAAATTTACAAATTTTTAAAATTCGAAAGAATAAAGTAATTTTTTCATACTTTTCCGTCCCAACTGATTAGTGTTTTAGGAGCCCTGGAAATACATATTGGTAACTAATTTGCTAGCATCTTATATTGACAATACAATACAATACTCTTTATTGCACACCTCAATTAAAGGACATAGTACAGTATGTATGTTACAATAAGTAGAGACAAACAAAAGGCGGTCTTATTCACTTGAGGATTTGCTGGATTTGTTGTGTTGACAGCGGAGACATATGCCGGTCCCTCACTCCCACAACACATTACATCCTCGGGAGCTCTTTTGACCTTGCTCACCACCAGGAACACAATAAAAAATAAATAAAATGAAAATAAAATAGTTTTTTATTCAGACATTTCGTTTTCTAAGAGTATTTCCTTATTAGTTGTTATTTAGTCTGTCTCCTCCAACATTCTCCAGGTTCTCCCAGCTACTTTGACAATTTCGTCGACCCATCTCTTACATTGTCATCCTCTCCTCCTCTTTTAGTTCCTAGGGTACCATATTGTAGCAGCCTGACTCCATTTGTCCCTTCCTCGTATCATATATCCCGTCCCCTTCCATTTAAGTTTCTTAATCTTTAGTTTTTTTTTTCTTGTTAAGAAACAAACAGTCTTATATAAATTAAAGTATAAACATATTGTATAAAATGTAGACCTAGAGTTTCCTTAAAGATTACAGTTATGTCTTCTACTTTTGTTTTTTTTCCTAATATCATCCAGTCATTTTTTGTCCTTCCTTTTATAACACTAACACATACTTAAAAAGTACAAAGTGTAGTGGTGTTATTATGGCTCTGCCGCCCCAGCTGCGGCTCTGGCATCTTCTGTAAGGCGGGGGCACTTCCTGAGTTAATAATAACAATATAACCCTTTAATTCAGACAATTGGTGTGTACAATATAAAATAACTGATGATTGGTTATGTCTGTCAGAGATGATGTTCCGCTGTGCCCTACCTGTCTCTTCACTTGTGGCTGCCAGCAGAAAAGATGGACTAACGTTAATATAAACATACTGGAAAAAAATGGTTATACACTACCACACAGAAAGAGAGATATGGAGGATATTTATTTATTGGTTATCATTTTACATCATCTTAATCTTATCTTAATTATATGAGGGCCCTTGCGGATGCACTTCGACCCAATGGGATCTTTTGTGCAAAAAAAAAAAAAGATCCCATTGGGTCGAAGTGCATCCGCAAGGGCCCTCATATAATTAAGATAAGATTAAGATGATGTAAAATGATAACCAATAAATAAATATCCTCCATATCTCTCTTTCTGTGTGGTAGTGTATAACCATTTTTTTCCAGTATGTTTATATTAACGTTAGTCCATCTTTTCTGCTGGCAGCCACAAGTCATAGTAAAAGAATATTGTTATAGAAATTTATCATGGGATTCTGCAAAGTAACACCCGTTTTTAACAATTATTTTCTAGGACAGTATTACAATAGAAAACATACCTGGAATATGTGCTGTGCAAAGTCTCTAATGCCACAGGGGTGAAGGTTGTTTGTGTCATCAGTGCAATAATAGTCGAGGTAGAACCAGTGAGCCAGCTCCATCTGGAAGCAGATGCGCACCAAGTCTCCGCGCTCCGACTCTGGCAGATTGATGATGAACCGGCTACAAGTATTAATATTAAAAAAAAATTACATTAAAAAAAAAAGGCCACAGCTACTTGTTATTCAGCAATAAGAATGCGTACTGTGTTGATTATAGAATGAAAATATTGAAAATGTGTATACTTGACAGAAAAAAGGATTTATTAAATTTGTTTTCATAGGTTAACTTGTGTGAAAACTACCCGTTTTCATTAATGAAAAGTAGTGTGTTGTTTTAAGAAAGATAAATCTAAAGTATGAGTGAAAAGTATATTGTAGAAATAAGTAAAAGCAGACAAGTGTTTGTTATTGTTTGATTACAATACTAACCTGCATAAGTCATCGAGAATGTCGATGGGAATTGAGTGTTTCACCCGGTTAGAGCTGCTCGCTGTTGCCATGTTGACACTACTATTAGTAGTAGTTACTATTTCTATGAAATATATAGTGCTATACGATAAATAAAAATATATTTTATTGTACCGAAATGTACAGTAATTTGCAAAATATAGCCATTTATTTTGACAGTTGGATGCGGGTTGCCATTTATGTATTGACTTTTTTCTTAATTTCTTGGTATTGCCCACATTACAAGAACTTGATATGTTTTTATTCCGTACTGTGTCTTTGTAACGTTGTAAGATAATATCATATTTAAATACATTTATGGAGTACGCGCAATGTTATATTATTTTAGTAAATAACCATTTCTAAAATTAATGTATTTTTTGACGTTCTTGTAAGTCATTTGTTCTCACGGATCTATATCTAAACCGGATTGAGTACTGTGACGAAAAAGTGTGACCGACAGAGAAGCCAAACTTGAGGATTGCATCTCGTTTTAATTAGGGTGACCAAGTACATCTGTGGATATGAGGATTATTTTTAATATAGGTTCTATGTACAATGAAATTTAAACTAAATTAGGTAGTAAATAAAATAAGCATTTTTTCAAAGAAATATTTATTATCGTTAATCATAGGTTTATGTATCATACATTGTTAAACAATATAGTTTTGTGTAATTTTTGCCTAAGCCCTACTTTATTTCCCAAATCTCTTAACAAATGTGTTTTCCCGTGATGAGCCATGCGTAAATTGAAAAAAGACGAGGCAATAGCCTTTATACTCGTAATTTGAATTTCGTGATGGTCTTCCGTGGTTATAGATGCATTAGGGTATAAATTACTCGCTTCTTCAAGCAAAATTAACATTTAAGTCAATTTCCCAACATCAGATCAGCACGGTGGTGCCATGATACACGAGTGCGGTAGGTAACAATGCAATATAATAATAATATTGCATTGTTACCGAACGTGTACATAAGTACCTATGCTAAATTTCAGCTCAATTGGATACCGGCAAGTAGCTGAAAAATGGTAAAAAAATTGGAACGACAACAAAGTTAAACAAAAGCTCGTACTAATAAGAAAAGTGTTAAAGGATTGAATTTCAACTGACCTTGAGAAAAGGTTTTGTCACTAAACACGTACTAACGAATATTTCTGCAAAAACAGCCCAAGTCATAGACACCCTAATAAGTTTGACATTTGTCTTGCCGTTTTATCGTAAAATATAACAAATTGTTCCTTACCTGTGAAATGATATTCCACAATTAATAAAACTTTCACTTTTACAGCCCTTTACACAACACGTTTTCACCATTTTCGACTGATTTCATTAGCCGCATATTTTCATAGTTTCAAATTTGACACCATTAACGTTGGGGATACCAATCAATATTCGAAAAATACTACTATATTTATTGCAATACTAGGTTTTAGTCAGTTAATAATGTTAATATTTTGTACAATTACAAATGAAGTCAAATGTAAATTATCCCAAATAAACATACAGTACTAGTTAGTATAAGCAAGTACTTATTTTCAGTATTCTAAATTACCGCAACATATTTTTTTTTACATTGGCAACCTGTGCGAGTGGGACACCGCCCTCTGGTTCGTTGCTCTCGCTCGGACCGCTTTCCCTAGTCTGTCTGTCATAACAGAATATGAACTGTATCACGCCGGAATATGGTTCAATTTTGATTGGCTCATAAAAGTTTGTACTCAATCCGGTTTAGGTATAGATCCGTGTTTGTTCTAAACAAAAACCGGTAATAAGATTGCAAAGTTGACCACTAGCGTCCATAGACAAGCTGCCAAACTTCAAAGTCAAATCAAACGTCAATATTCACTATAATATTCATATCGACGTGTAGTTTTTTCTGTTCAATGTTATTGTATTAAAATTTAGCCTCAGAATGGATATAACTCCACTATTCAAAGCTTGTATAAAAACTTTAAAAGCTCGTAACAAAGCTTTCGGCATACAGAGCCCAGTAAGCGAAGATAAACAACGTTTACTTCGTCCTAAAGCAAAACATGGTTTCATGCAAACTGCAAAAGACATTTGTTCCCAAATTACTAGGTTACGGGACTTTTTGTTTGAACACAGGGATAGGTATTTAAGTTTTTTCAATAATACGACTGGAGACGAGATGACTGAGGCGGAGAGAGATCAGATAGATACGGGGGCTCAGCGAATCATCAACACCTGTTCACACCTGCTAAAGGAGTTTAGGAACGATAACCGGAAGTTGGCAGTGCCCGGACAGACCAGGGAGTACATGGACGCTGTCATAGATCTCATTGACTCGTACCTGAAGGCCGTATGCAAGATTCATAGCGAACTAAAAGCTTTAAGAGTGAAGCGGGCTATTGATATGCGAAAGCTCTCAAGACTGGAGCAGCCGCAAAGGAAGCTTAGTAATCCGAACTTATTTAAAATAGAAAAGCTCAAAGAGGAAGAAGTTGAGCCGGAAGAAACTGATAATTTGAAGAGAACCATAGATTTAACAGATAATGAGGTAAGCATGCTAAAAGGTAATCTTGTAGGTTGCATTGCTTTGCCGACAAAGTCAAATATCAAGTTCAATCTATACATTTTTTTCTACATTGAGATATATTATTTTCATAAGTTATTCTCATTTTCATAATAATCCTTGGATAAAATAAAAAACTTTAGGTCATTAAAATTAAGACTTTCAAGGAAATTTAAAGTTGATATGGCATGTATTCATTTTTAATCTTATTAGAATTCTTTTACAAATTTCCATCTGTCCAAAATGTATTTTCTATTGCAAATTGCAACTATTAAGAGTGTACTCCCATCTTAAAGGCCGGCAACGCACTTACAACACCTCTGGTGTTGCGAGTGTTCATGGGCGGCGCTAATCGCTTACCATCAGGTGATTTATATGCTTGCCACGTATGTCAAAAAAAAAAAAAATTAACTGCAAAGACAAAACCAAGACAATAAATTGTGAAAAAAATCATTCCTTTTCTCATAACATTGTTTGGTTTATTTCTTCAAAGATAGATAGACATATTTATCTTAATGTAACATCTATCTTCAAATAAGGTTTTTAAAAAAAACCATCCAAATGTGAGATGGACTTGCACACTGAGGGTACCATACAACTAAAAAACAAATGTGGTTATCAATGTATTGGTATTTATTATTATTATATTATTTTAGACAGGCAGCTCGCGCTGGTAAGTCTAAATCATAGTTCATTAAGCACTAATATAATTCACTGCTTCAGATAGTTTGTCAAGTCTATTTTTAAACTGATTAACACTGTTGGAGTTCACAACTTGGGAGGGTAATTTGTTCCAACTATTAACAATTCGGTTCGCAATAAAGTTTTTGCCGATATTTGTATTATGTCTTGTTGTTGTTAGTTTATAATTGTGTCCTCTTGTGCGCGTGTTTGTTGGTAAAATATATGTAATACATTATCAATGAGCTAGTACTGAGGCAGGATGCAGACGTTTGCGGACAGTTGGCAGAGCCTGCTTACTAAAATAAGTGCTTTATGTTGCAGTTAGTGCTACTTTATATTTGTTTGTGTATATGTAACTAATGTGTATTTATTGTTAAGTCCTAACATTATAGGCGCTTTGGTTTTTACTGTAAGCCTATTATGTAAATTATTAAATAAATAAATAAATCACTAAATTTTAAGTTCCTAGGTCAGGGAAGTTAAAAAAATCTATGTGTGACAGATGAGAGGCGGATACGCGGGTGACAGCAAGAGGGCTCCGTTTGGACTTTGTACGGAACCATAAAAAGTACTTCATTTAATTCTTGTAATAATTTATTCTTAAACTAGGGATCATCAATGGGAGGGGGCCTGTGTCCAGCTGTGGGATTGGTGATGATGAAACTAAGAAGGCCTTCGTCCAGCAGTGGGACTAGTGATGATCTGATAATGAAACTAGGGAGGCCTTCATCCAGTAGCTGCTGAGCAGGTGCACATTTTCCTGTCCCAGCAGCTAATATGATTGTGATTGATTAACCTTTGTCAACTTCCAGGTAGCAGTGATGCAAGATGAAGGGCAGCTGGATCCTGAAGAGCTGCAACTGCTGGAACAGGAGAACGTGCACCTGCTCAGCGAGCTAAACAGTATGACTGAGGAGGTGCGCCAGATCGAGAGCAAGGTGCTGCACATTGCTGAGCTGCAGGAGATCTTCACTGAGAAGGTAACTAGAATAATTTGACTTATGACCATGTATTCATTTAATTATGCCATCAAGTACATATTACATGATACCCCGATGGGTCGCAGCAGTCTTACACTAAAGCTTAAAAATATTGATCATGTACAATGAAGGGTGCGTACTTACTGCTACTATACTTCACATTAGGTCTAACGGTTTTTTTGAGTTATCGGCATCGCTGAAAAACTCTTGCCGACAAAACAAAACACGTGTGTTGTAGACATTTGAAATTTTTACAGATGATGCATTTCTGTTGCCGCTATAACAACCAATACTAAAAACAAAATAATTTTTAAGAAAAAAAAACCGACTTCAATGGGGGAGGCCAGTGAAAGATTATTATACTTAGATGGTGCACTCTTAGATTCCATACAATAAAATAAAAATGGCTATAAGTATGTTTATAATGGTAGAAGACTAAGTACCCTCAATTCCTCATGGAATCATGGAAAAACCTTGCTTGCTTGACAAACAAAACGAAGAGAACAAATCGCCAAACGTGAACTACGCGTCGTTGAAGAGTTCCGTTCTGATCATCATCAGCAGTTCCACTTCATCAAATGTCACTTTTATGAATGAAAATGCTTGATTAGTTCATGAAAATACTAAAATCACTATTTGTGTGCCTTTCACATTTGAGGAGTTCCCTCGATTCCTAATGGATCCCATCATCAGAACTCGAGCATGACAAAAATCAATCGTGAAAATAGAACTTGCTTAACAAACACAGCTAGGAGGACAAATCGCCAAACGTGAACTTTTCGTCGTTGAAGAGTTCTGTTCTGATCATCATCAGCAGTTCCACTTCATCCAATGTCACATTTTTGGATGCAAATGCTTGACTTGTTGATAAAAACGCAAAAATTGATGATAAAAAAGATTTGAGGAGTTCCCTCAATTTCTCGTGGATCCCATCATCAGAACTGCGTTTTGACATAAACGGGACCAACTTGGATATATATACTTACAATCAAAAAAAGAATTTTCCAAATCGGTTAAGAAATGACGGAGTTATAGAGTAACAAACATTAAAAAAAAAAAAACATACAACCGAATTGATAACCTCCTCTTTTGAAATTTTGAAGTCGGTTAATAAAATAAATATTTAAGGGAGCTCTCTCTCTCTCTCTCGGAGCTCCCATACAAAAAACTTTTAAAAAGTTGCTTGTTGTGTTCACCAGGCGCTGGGTCTCAAAATGTATGGGAAAACTAAAATCCGACTATGAAATTCTACTTGATATTATTTTACGTTCTTATTACTGATAAAAAAATATATTATTATTTAAATTAAATTAAAAAAAGGTTATAATAAAGTGTCTAATGTTGTATAGATAATAGTACGGAAGTCTTCGTGCGCGAGTCCGACTCGCACTCGGCCGGTTTTTTCTTAAGTGTTCATTTCTAATATTTAACACGTCATTTTATATCCAGGTACTCCAACAAGAACAAGACATAGACAGGATCTCCAACACGGTGGTGGGAGTGACGGAGAACGTAAAAGACGCTAACACAGAGATCCGTTCGGCCATACAGCGCAACGCAGGGCTGCGCGTGTACATACTCTTCTTTCTGCTCGTACTGTCGTTTACACTACTGTTCCTTGACTGGTACAATGAATAAACATGTTGCTCAAGTTTTGGTGTTTTGCTTTTACCTGAAATTTTGTTGATCTGTTACTTTTAGGCTCCTCGCATCTTATTTTTCATTAACGACAATTTTTTGTCAGATAGGTCCTTAGTTTCATTAAGTAGAATCTAGCAAATTATATAGGTAATTAAATAATTGACAACACATATTATGTATTTTATTTATTTCAAATTAGCACACAGTGTTGTGCTATGTTTTTACAGAGTTAATTATAAATACTATTTCCAACATAATTGTGCATTAGCATCGAAATTCATATGATACAATGTCATAATGCTTTGATTATTTACAAGACTTACACTGTACATAGAAGCTAAGAGGCCAGTTGAGATAAAATTCGTTTTATCTAAACATTGGTGCAACCCTAGCGACAACCAAGGAATACAATAACTACAATATATTGAGGATAATAAATTGAAGTATAATTTAATACCAAAGTTAAAATATACCAACTACACTGATAACTGACGTGCTCTTCAAAAGTGACAATTTAAAATATCGCAAGCATTTTCGCACACTTACGCGCACGTCCTACGCCATTTGTTTCCTCGAGGAATCACATGCCGTAGGTATGTAGCGTGCGACCTTGGAGGAGTGACGAAGCCATGGCATCGACTAGGGTTGTCAACTCAACACAACACAAATTAGGTAATAAAAGGGAAATTATTAATGGCAGCATAATATTCGTAAACAAATCCATACTTTAATCTAAAAACTAATGGTAACGCCGAAAAGAAATAAAAAACCATAAATGTCATTACAATTGTCATTATACTAGCTAGGTCACAGTCGTTATGTTATTTTATTTCTCGTCGGCATTTAATAGAAAAATACAGTCATTTCGAAAAACTCAAAAAAAGTAGTTTTTCGTAACCACTGCAGTATTAAACTTAAATCTAAACACTATTGTATGCGAAGAGTTCGTTTAGTAATTCATTGTACCTAAGTTATTATAAAAATTGCGTGTCTGAAATTTCCTGCAAGCATATAATTTAATGTGAAGCTATTCTATTATACGATCATAGTTCATAGGTAAAATCACTCACAACTCAGTATTCCCATAGGACTTACAGTTAGCTTTAACCCTTTTAATGCCAAAGACGCTTAAAGTTAAAGAACAACTATAGGTGTTATGGCATACGACAAGAAAGTAACCTCAATGTTTGCAAGTAAGGTTTTACTTTCTTGCTTGCAGCAATGATGTAGGAGAGTTAGGCTGAGTTGCACCAAACTGTCTGTAATCTTAAGCGTTGTTCGTTAAATCTGATTGTATGGAAAGTTTGACAAGTCTCTATGGGATGACAGCTGCCGGCGCCATATTTAACGTTGATCGGTCTGTGATCGTAAGTTGGTGCAACTCACCCTTAGTCTTTTTAGGATTTGGACTGCTGGTGAAACGGTTAAAAAATTCCAATGTCCAACATTTAATATAACTGTTATTTGATTGTGAATCTCCTTCCTTGTACATTAAAGATCCCTTTTGAACGGATTAATTTGACATAAATCGGCCAATTCAAAGGTGTTTTATCTATTGTTTCTTTATCATTTACTTTTAAAAGTATACACGTGTCTATTTTGTTTATGTAGCTTTTCTGTGTACGACTATACCTACTAAGTACCTTACATAAGGTACGGTTACCGCGTATGCAGAAAACATATTTTTTCATAGAAAATTTGTCATGTCTTAAAAATTAATGAACGGTATTCAAGGATAAAACATCGTTTCTATAGATAGAAATAAGCTACCATAGAAAACATTCAACAATAATACAAAACCAGTAAATATAAAGATTACCAATGTACAATGTCTCATTACAGGCATGTTTACCTGACTTGATGCCTGCGGGCACTAAATTGAGCTTTGTTTTAACATGGTGGCAAACAATCAAATGTTAAGCTAACCCTAGCCTATGGACGCTTACGACTGCAGAACAATCAGAAGCGCGATGCCGATCCCTTTTTTATATGAGAAAGTCACACAAACATGCCGCGCAGGTAAAATGCATTCCATGTCATCGACTTTTTTCATACAATGCCATCTATTGATACTGTTGTCAATGAGTCTTTATATTTACTTATCTCTGATGTATTACTAAGCGGCCACACTGAAAAGTCTGCGCCGCCATTTTGATTACCACCCCGTTATTTACAGTAAAAAATATCCACTAGTTTTTTTAACGCAGGAAACATTCCTTGGTTGTGTAAAGTACATACTTAATATTAATAAGTATAACAATTGATTTATTTATGTAAAAACATTAACAGTTTTAATTTGAGTAAGCAACTTTTTCTTGACCTTTTCATGAGCGCTGGCACTGACGACAAGTTTAGCGCGTTTTGAATCACTGTTACATCGTCACTGATAGGACAGAATAACAAGAAAAAGTCAACCAACCCATTTACAAGTCTTACACGTTTATTTCACACCGAAAGAACTTAAGAAATAAACTACTCTTTAGAAGTGTTCGTATATTTTATAAAATTCTAACAACATTTTGAAAGAGTTTTAAGACTTTTAAGGCTGTTTTAATCAGCATGTCAATGAACTAATTGCCACTGTTTATTTACAGCAACAAGTTACTTACAAAGACAATTTATTGAAGTGTTTTAGTGTGAAAAAACTATTTAGTTATTTATAGAAATTCATTTTATAGCATATCTAGATAATCCCAGTAAGTAGGCAAAGATCTTTGAAAGTGAACGTTAGGTTCGAAGTAAAATTAGATTTTGAAACATAAATCCAACATCTAAATTCTAAACTATGATAGTTTGGGAGCCTGAATTCGTAGGCTTTACACAACTTGCCAAGTCACCATAATAATATAATGAAAAACGCTTTAGCCTTTTATTTGATAGCTACTATCTAACTACAATCAAAGACAAGTAAATAATAGACTGCCAATCTTATGTATCCGAAAAGGTCACTAAATAGTGTAGCCATTAACAATACATTTTGTATGGCTATGGGTCTGATATTTTGCTTACATAGTACCATCTAATGAAATATCGGAGGTACTCAACTTAGTATATAATAGGCAGACTTTATTATTTACTGGTCCAAGACATACTTTAAAGTAAAAGAGTCTTCTGATAGAGCTTATAGAATAAGTATATCGATTCCAGCATTCCTTAGGGCTTTTGGAAAATTTCACTATCAATGTTCTTAATTGATCTCGGTCAACTGGGAGGGATGTTTGGAGAGTTAACTGGATCAATTGTCTCTAAGGACGAATTTTGATTGCGTCGTAATACCAAAAATGCCTTAATGACTACAAACATAATGGCTCTGTCTGGCATTACAAAAGGTTTATTTCTTAAATGTTTACACTATTTTGTTATGGAAGAGCGGGGTTTCCTGATACAGGTATTTTATAAAAGGAAGTCCCAACCTATTATGCGATACTGTGTATTTGAAGGTTTTTTTAATACCACGTTGGTGGCAAAGACGCTGACAGCCCACCTAATGGTAAGTGGTCACCGTCGCTTATGGACGCTTGCAATACCAGAGGTGTCACTCGCGCGTTGCCGACCCTTAAGAAAACTTTTCACGCCTTTTTTGAAGAATCCCTCGCTGGTACACTACACGGAGTCTTTTAAAATTTCAAAGTCAGTTTGCACCTTATGTGATAGATAGGTTGCTTATTGTATTGAAATTTAAATGCATTAGTCATGATTTTCCGTGTATACTTCATTTATTATGAACCCGCAGGCTTAATAAGGCTTCGCACGGGTAGTACTACTAGTATTAGCTTTTGGTGCAGCAGCTAGCCCGCTTGAATTTTTCGCGAGATGGATTTTATCACGGCGGGGGCTTCGTTTTATAAGGTCTAGTGATTAATATTTTTTCATTTCATTAAGGCCTTGTTTCTGTATAAGCAACCACTTTGGCAACACGAGACGCCTTCTGTCAGGCGACAGGCGACTATGGAAACGCCGAACGAGCGCAAAATTGGATTGGTATTGTTTTGCCGGAAACTAGTGCGAACGTGTAATTGTGTCGTGGTACCACCTGTCCTTTCAGGGGCCCTTTGTTCTGAGAACCGAATTATACTTATAACAGAACCGGTTTATTGTGGATTCATATACTATTTTTTTTCTTCACTTGTTGAATTCGATTTTTTACTCTTGACTCTGATATGTAACAGTTATTTTAGGTTTTGTGTATTTAATTTTTGAGGTTATTGTATTATTTTGTTATAATACTTTTTTTTATTTGTCATTGCATTATATTGCACATTATAATTAATATAAATTGTCATCGCTCATCAACATATAAATAGCATGTAAACGACTTTAGTGCCCGCACCGTAAGTTTATTAAGTGACTGAACAAATGAATAAAAATCATACCGAATAAGTTTTGGTAGCTGTGCAGTTGTAAGTTAGGTAAAATCGTTTTTGTGAATATTGCAGAGTAATTAGAATCAACCCGGGCCGAAGGTATCCCAATACGAACACGACGCTGGACACGTCCGCGGATCGGACCGGTTCGGGTAGTTCGGATACTGTAGCAGCGCGGTGCTATGAGCACGGGTATCCCCAAGGGTGTAACATGGGTAACGGGAGCCCTAGACATGAAACCAGTCTCATCTCCATACATTTCGTGGCTCACCTTCCCTATAAGACCGCTATCAAACTAACATTTACAGATAATTCAACAAAAATTTCAAGCCTATTAAATAAGCTCATCTTTTTAATGGCAACATTTTTCTTGAGGAACTTAGTACCTCTGGCTCGGGTCAACATTCATTTAGAAGACTATAACCATAGTAGATATATAGCTTAAAGTACAACACACACCGAGGACTGGCCCGGGTCGGGCGGGCCTATTATAACGCCCCGCGCCCGCCGTCTGTGTGAAGTCGTTCACATAGAGCTATCTGAACCGGCTTACCGTACTTCTGACCCGCGCTTGTCCTCTGTGTGTGTTGCGCTTAAAACAGAACTTGTGCCATACATATGTGCATAGAACAGGTTTCCAATGGAGCCCAAGTTTAAAAAGATCTTAAGAGTCTAGTTGAGTTACTGCTTTATATTTACTGTGCCAAAACGCGTACCGATCGCAACGAAGTACAATTAAAGGGTCAGATCGATCCTATTAATATTAGATTCGATCAGTGAGTATGAAGGATTATAGTAATCAATCGATCCATGTTCAATGAAATTTGATCTAACTATAATAGATCGAAAGCGTCGACATGAATCGATTGGCATCATACATCCTTTTATACTCAGACCAAGAAAAAGTGACAGACGGAGTATTATAATAAACGAACTAGCCCCGGTTTTTAACTATGCACAATAATTAAGCATACGCTCACGTAAAAACTAAACCATGCACAGAACTTGAAACGTGTGACCATTATTGCGACTCTTACTGAAGTGTTCTGTGCATGTTTTAGGTAGTTTTTACATGTGTGAGTGATGTGCATGGTTAAAAACAAAAGGTTGCTTTGACGTTCACAACGTTTACAAGCTGTCCTAAAAATCCGACGTAAGAGCCTTTGCATTGATATCCATAAATATTAGAATAGTTACCAACTTAGAGAAGCACACATTTGATGGTGCGCCGGCCTCCGATCTTGCCCCGTGACTTTTTGCCTCGGGCCTCCTTGTCCTTGCGTATTTCCCGGACGAGCGTGTAAAAGGCGTCGTCGACTCCCATGCGGGTTTTAGCTGACGTCTCCACGAAGGGTACGCCGTAACTTCGGGCCACCTGGAATGGGTAAAGAATTGCTATTTACAGTGTCCATAGCGTACTATAAATCGGACAATGCTACGGGTTCATACCTCTAGGATTATTTTCGAATGCACTTCACAGCGTTCTCTATTTAAATTATCTACCAAAAGAAACGGCCAGCCTGCAGACATTTTTTTCAGATAGTGTGCACAAAGTACAATATATATATACTGAGATAGAGATACCAGTGAAATACTCCACATAGATTGTAGCGCCGTTGTGTATTTAGTAAGAACTACCCGCACGACCGCTGCATCCCTGTCACTTCAATATGCAAGTGCGATAGAGATAGCACCCAGTGACATCTGGTACAAACAAGTTAAACTAACACTTCCATAGAAAAAATCGTACTTCGAGCTGAAAGGCCCCTGATAGTGTGAACGCGTAGCATTGGCCGATATTACGTAGGAGTGGGGTTGTTCGTGAAATAAACGTTCTGGGTTTGGGAGGTCTATTATTTACGGGATATTGGCGAATTTTAGATTTTGGGTCATTATTTAAGTGTTTGTTCCAAATCACTTTTGTATGCGTAATTTCGTCAAAGTCCTTAGTTTACTGCGTTAGATTTATAAAAAAAAAATTGCCTATGTTTTTATGTTAGAGGAGTATTTGTGACTCCTAGTAAGATCATACTTAGCTTAGAATCACAATAAGATAATCAAATACCTAATAAAATAGGCTAAGTTATATGGAGCAGATTAAGCGTAAAGTAAATGTCATGTCCTACCAAGAGATAAAAGAGTTTGCCAGGGACCGAATTAAATGGAAACAGCTCTTTGAGCTACACCGACTAGAGCGAAGCTCTTAAATTTGAGAGAGAATAAAATAGGATAGCTCTTTTGTAACTTTCGTAATATTTGAGAAAATAAGTGTACATTTTAGGTTCAACACGTAATTAACGGACGCCCCCATTATAATTTGTCGGGTTATTCGCAGCCACTATAACCTTGACACAAAATAGAGAAACTGGACTATTTATCGCCAAAGTTGGTCAAAGTCCTTTGGAATCGTACCATTTCCTTGTTTACTTACCCACACGAGAATGTGTCACCCATGTCTATTTATAGAATGTGTTACTAAAGCCCCGACATGCAGTAAAAACTTGTTTTTATTTTTATCATTGACATAACATAATGATTTAAACAAGAATGTTTATCTCTATTTTTAGATTTGAAATCTTAACTATCTTATAAAAAAACTGGTCCTTGTTATGATGTGTTATTATTATTTATGTGATGTGTTATAATAATAATAATATGATGTGTTGATAGCTATGACCACTGTGTGTACAATTTATAACTAAAAAAAATTAAAAAGTAAAAGGTTGATAGTTGTCACATGTTACACCATTGGGGCCTACAGTGATTTGATTATTACTACAACCATCATTGACTTGCAAGTTTATATATCCAATCATTAATATTTACGTGAATATATGAAAGTCATAACAGGGACCCGACGGCTCATGGCATTTTGAACTTTGAACACAGAGAGTAGTGGAGTAATTATTGCAAAGTGATGAAGATAGGGAACAAACAGTTCATAGTATTTTGAACATAGAGAGCAGTGGAGTCATTGTTGCAAAATGACGAAGATAGGGACCAACAGTTCATGGCATTTTGAACTTTGAACACAGACAGTAGTGGAGTCATTGTTGCAAAGTGACGAAGATAGGGACCGGACAGTTCATGGCATTTTGACACAGAGAGCAGTGGAGTTTGTTCTTGCAAAGTGACGAAGACCGAAAGATAGGGAACGGACAGTTCATAGCATTTTGGACATAGAGAGCAGTGGAGTCATTATTGCAAAGTGACGAACATAGGGACTGGACAGTTCATGGCATTTTTAACACAGAGCACTGGAGTCATTGTTGCAAAGTGACAAAGATATCTATCTGTATGCACACCCTTGCCACTAAAGTAATTTTTCGATGTTAACCATACCTACTGCATAGCTTTTATTTACAGATTCTTGATTTGATAATTTCAGGATAACTATCCCAGTGTCATTTGAGATTGCTTAATCTTGACCATGATTCAGTATTCAAATAATTGTAGCCTTGATTCATCCCATCCTTCAAAACTATCAATGCCATTGTTATTTCTCACACACATAAATACCTACAAACAAGAGTCAGATATATATTTTATTTTAATAGTTATGCAGCGAATGTAGGAGCTGCACGCATGAGCAGTGTGGCCCGGCCATTAGACTGATTTGCATTTTTTTTAAACTACATTAATTTTCATGTATTTAGTGGACTCATGACTTCTCTGATTTGGTTAGAGAATGTTTACCAACATTCCCCCCCCCCCCCATACACTCTGGAAATGCTCCCCAGACCACATCTCTACAAGGTGGTGTCACACAATCAAGAGAGCTTGTGGTTACACATAGAGTAGTTCACATAGCTCTTGTCCATCTGCAGGGCCATTGTGATTGATCACAATCCTAAATTACGAGATGACGAAGAAGATATTATGTTTTAGTTGTCTTTCATACAATACTACTATGCCCAAACTATCCCAACATATTCATCACTACATCTCCATTTCGTGCTATAAATATATCAATCTATGATTTATTTAAGACATTATCTACTGTACGGTTTACCTTATATTGTCTTTGTTTATATCATATACACTAACAAAGATATTAAACATAAACATTGTAATAGACTGACCTCTCTAGCTTGCGTCATGTCCACCGCCCAGGCCTGAAGATCGCACTTATTCCCGACCAGCACCATCGGCACCTCTTCAGCGTCCTTGACCCGCTTTATTTGCTCCCGATACGAGCCGATATCCTCAAAACTCTTCGCACTATTCACCGCGAAGACCAGCAGGAAACCTTCCCCCGTGCGCATGTACTGGTCCCGCATCGCGGAGTACTCCTCCTGACCCGCCGTGTCCAGGATATCCAGCAAGCAAGTCTCACCATCTATCACCACCTGTTTTCTATACGAGTCCTCTATAGTAGGATCGTACTCGTCCACGAAATGATTCTGTATTAGTTGTATAGTCAATGCGGATTTGCCGACGCCACCAGCGCCGACAACTACCAACTTATACTCGGTCATCCTGAGTCGGGGTAGGAAAAATATTTTTCACTTTTTCACTGCTGTCACTTGGTGAATACGACGCGAATCCGTCAGCTGCCACACCTCTGGTGTTACTCACATCGGCATGGCTGCTCGACCTATGATCACTTAATGCACGCCCTGTACCACTTGCGCGAAGACGACTAATTAATGTATTATTATTAGAGTCGAATGCAATAAAATGACAAGACAATGAGGCGGTTCACTCACCCCTGGGAATTATTCCATCTCTCAAACACATTTGTGTTGACCCCAATATCGGCCAATAGAGGCTTTCTCTCAGGTATTCACTACAGGGAATGGACGTTGATTGGACAAAGATTTGATGCATGGTCGCAATTACAAACCGAAAAACGCCTATGTCAAAAATTCGTAGGACTGTTCTGAGACTATTATATATAACACTATTTTAGATGAAAATTGTCAAGTTTCTTACTTGAACATATTTTTATTTTACCTTGCGATTTGCCATTTTTTCTTAACATATTATCTAAAATAACAATTAATTGAGACCGATGGGAAATAAAACTGTCTCTAATGAATTATACTTGTCCTACCAATATGTTCTTTACTCAGAAAAACTCTGAATGTCACTGGCTGAGTCATTAAAAAAGCTTTTGTAAATATTCCGCAGATGGCACTGTTTCTGTAATTACTTGGTAATTACCATAATTGCCAAGCAATTTATAGTACTAAATACTAATATTACAATATGAGAGGTAAACTTTGTAAGTTTGTTGTGTTTGTGTTACTGCGATCGCCAACCCGCATGCCAAGCGTGGCGATTATGGCATTTACCCCCCATGAAATTGGGGGAGGCCTATGTCCAGCAGCAGGGCTAGTATGATCGCTTATATGTCGGACATATAGCATTCGTCCCGTACTGTCAAGTATGTAAGTGCGAGAGGGACGAATGCTATATGTCCAACATATAAGCGATCATACTAGCCCCACAGTGGACGTCCTAGGGCTGATATGGTGGTGGTGGTGGTGGTGGTGGTGTATATACGGGTTAATCTCCGGAACTAGGAATCGGACTACTTATACAGGGTGTGGCCTGTAATAGGAGCAATAAATTTACAGGACGCTTCCTTAGAGCATCTGCAGCATACAACTCTGCCTCTTGGGTCCTAAAAAATTTATCTTTTTTCAATTAGGAGACATTTTGATCTAAAGTTATGACCTCCAAGTAATGAATCTTGGCACCCAGATATTATAGCGTGGCAGTCAATGCTGATTTTGAGGTTGCTTCAAGTTATGACTCATAATCGTTGTCGTATTTTTGGTTTAAAAGAATATTTTTGGGATTTTTTTATTTTTTTTTAATAATTTTTTAGTGTTTTTGAATAAATTGTTATTAATATCACTCCAGTAGAGTACAAAAGTACAATATAATCTACAATTGCGAAAAAATAAATAAAAAAAAAAACTTTTTTTTTCAATTAAAATTTGCGAGATGTGTAAGATGCAAAGAGAATTATTTGAGAAAGTCCAGAACGAAAAAAGTTTTGGCCGAAATAGTGAAAAAAAAAAAAAAACCTCCGATTTTTTCATTTTGGCACTCGATATTTTGGAAACGAAGAATGATATCAAAATTTTGATCAAAACTCCTCTGGACAATTTAGTCGGCTACAATTTGAGCCTAAAACAAAGACGATCGGGTCAAGGGTTTGCGCTGTAGCCTAACCTTTTTGAAAGAAGTCAAAAAGTCAGAACGACTATTAGTAGGTAATATTTTTTTTTTAATCAACACAATTGTACAATTGTAGTTAGTTTTAGTTTTATATTTCAAATTGTTTAAATTAAACATGTATTGTTTCTATAATAAATTATTATTAAGTAATTATAGTTCGAGACAACAATAGCACATTATTGCAGTGCCCGGGAAATAGCAATTCGTGGATAAGACAATGATGTTTTGGAAAACCAATATCTTCCAAAACCTTGGTAAATAAAATAGTTGATTGAGATTGCAACAAGGCATTTCATCCGAGACAATTTATCGACCCGAGCCGCAGGCAAGGGTCGATATAAAGTAGAGGATAAAATGAGTTTTATACATGAGTTATACATCTGCTTTTCACTTCGATTGCGAGAAAATTTAACAAATAATCAAGGTTATGATATCATATAATTTATCCTTCTCCTGGGGCCTAGGGTGTCATGTTGAATTCGACTTTGAAAATTCTTGTTATAGTTATAGTCGGAGTTTGGAGGTCGAGTTAATTTGAAGTCGCCGTTATCTTGCGTGAATATTAGTAGTGGCAAATGCCTTTTTATGTGGTTACCGTAACTTGGCTGCGCTTTAAAAAATTGCCAATTTAATAGGAATTTTGTATGTGAGCTATGTTTATATAATATATATCAACCAAATTGGCATAACGTTAGCAAATGTAATGCATTTGTTTATTTTGTTGAGTTCATTTTCAATGTACCTTGATGGTCGTGTAGTGCACGAGATCTGTGAATTTTTTGCTCCTATTACAGGCCACACCCTGTATATATTGTATCTCGCAAACTGGCACCTTTTGACGTCGTACACACAAAGTACAATATATAGACTGAGAGTCGTACACTAAAAAACAAAATAAGACTTGAATGTCATATGATGTCATACTATTGAGAAAATTGTATTTTTGATTGTATTCGAAGGATTGATTTATAATTTTATTTTAAGAGCATATTTAATCGTCCATAATGCCGCCAGAGGAAGAACGAGATGAGGCTGCGGATGCATTGGAGGAGGCTGGTGCTCTAGAGGCCGACGTTGGCGCTCGATTGTTAGTCAATAAGCTCGACCAGAAGGCCTACTCCGAACTTCGAAAATCGAACTTCGTATCGTGCCGTCCCTTTCACTCTCGTGTACACTATATGACGGAAAGGGACGGCACGATACGAAGTTCGATTTTCGAAGTTCGGAGTAGGCCCTCAGCATCACAATTAACTGACCATTGGTAGACCTTACTACAGTCAACAGCAAAGTATGATTATTTCAGTACCTTGTGACTTTCACTACTTTAACCCAACTGTCGGAGTATTGTTACGTTAGTGCGACAAAGTACTAAAATAATCATCTACATTTTCTGTTGACTGTACCATACCACACCCTCGACAGACATTGAATACGATTACAGATGGTTTGGTGCAACCCAGCCTTAGAGGTAGTGTGGTGTAGTGTTCTTCAAACAACTTTCATATTACGGGTGTCACACGCACGACGGTCGTTCTCTTCGTTCTTGATTTATATTATATGCATACATACATATAATCACGCCTGTTTCCCAGAGGGGTAGGCAGAGATCACGGATTTCCACTTGCTACGATCCTGACATACAACTTTCGCTTCATGAACTTTCATAACATTCTTCATGCATGCGCGCCGATTTAGGGTACTCCTGACCTGGCCTTTCTGCAGAATGTCTCCGATTTGGTCGGAGTACGTTCGCCGAGGTCTTCCCCTTCCAACTTTTCCATCCACTCTTCCTTCATACACTCGTTTTGTCAATCTTCTTTCATCCATCCTCTCTACATGTCCAAACCATCTTAGCATACCTTTCTCAATTTTCGTCACTATATCTTCATTCACTCCACACCTCCGTCTTATAACGGTGTTTCTCACTCTATCTCTCAAAGTAACGCTACACATACTTCTCAGCGCTCTCATTTCCACTGCATTCACTCGACTCTGATGTTTCTTCTGCCACACCCAACTTTCGCTACCATACATTAGTGTCGGCACCAACACTCCTCTATCCATATTATATGACAGCGAGAAAATCGCTAGTAACTTTTTTTTCTCGAACATGCAATGAAATATTTATGTTATGTTCCTTATAATAGGCTGCGAAGTATGACGTTTCAGGTGCGGCTAGGACAAGAGGTCGTTAATGGAATTTCATACACATCTTGCAGGCCTAGGCCGGCAAAGTCCTCTTTTTTAATTTCCATTCCACATAAATTTGTGGCACAGGCATCATGACATTCGGCCACTATGCGTATTAAAAATAAAACTCATTGCATGTTTGAGAAAAGCACTATACATACCTCGGCGGGAAACATGGGGTTGCCCACCTCAGACCTATCCTCTATATGTCTTCGGCCGGCAACCCCTTTCGTCCCGGCCTCTGTAGTAATGTACTATAACGTTCCGTGCTAGGGCTAGCTGATTTATTTAAAATTGACAGCGATTACCAGCTGAGCAACATCGATCCTCGGCTAAAGATCGACATGGATCCGCTGGCGCACCGCGACCTGCGCCCTGAGATGATGTTCATACGGGACGAACTGCGACAGGCCAAGGTCCAGGCTCTTGCTGTAAGTACAACACTGTTATAATTCTGAGCCCGCCACATACAGGCTGAATTCCGCGATCAAATTGAGTTGAGACGGGCTGTTGCATTAAAATGTATGGCGGAATTTAACCCGCGCGACTGTGGCACGGCCCTCATCACTACATAGTATAAAGCAAAGTCACTTCCCGCCGTCTGTCCCTATATATGCTTAAATCTTTAAAACTACGCAACGGATTTTGATGCGGGCTTTTTTATTAGTACGTAATATTTAATACTATTCTATAAGAAGTACTCCAATGTGATTTGTGTACATGAATTTTACCGGTATAAGCTAGACAAGCACATTTCAATTTCAACTGTACAATGATACCAAATTATAAGTCACTGGATGCAGGCATCATCATCAGTGGTTCAACTGCCTACCTGATTAAATAATAAAAATAATGAATATGGTATAGAAACCTTACCTACTCTCTCCCAGGAAGACAACACAACATATCTACAAACCAATGAAGGCTATCGCGTATGAATGTGCCGCTCGAGGCGCTAATGTAGCGTGAGGTCTTAGAAATGTCAAATGTCACTGTGGCCCAGCCCACCCACAGTGACATTTTACATTTCTAAGACGGGCGACGACTAAGCGATTTTATTTCTAATTAGAATAATGTGGTGGATATTTTGAGATACCTGACAAATTTATCTTTCGAAAACATATCTCCTCTTTTTCCAAACAAAACGGGACAGCGCACTGCGGCATGCTCGATATTTTTGCGGTACGGTTTTATGATTTAGATATAAAACATGATTTAAATGTAAACTTTGTTTTCACGCCCGTAATATCTAATAACAAACTTTGACAGTTGGACCTTACTCGACAGTGGCGCCAACTGGTGACCACGAAACGGTAGCCTTCATTAGTGCATATTAGATATTACGGCTGCGGTATTTTGTAAATTACAGGGTGCTGGCACACAGATTATTCACGATTTTGCATGGAATATTATTACATTACTACAGAGGCCGGGACGGAAGGGGTTGCCGGCCGAAGACATATATACGGCCGAGCGAAGCGAGGTCGGATAGGTCTGAGGCGGGCAACCCCAAATTTCCCGCCGAGGTATGTACAGTGCTTTTCTCAAACATACAATGAAATAAACAACAAAAAAAAAACAAAATTTTATTTTTAATGCGCATAGTGGCAGAATATCATGATGCCTGTGCCTCAAATTTATGTGGAATAGAAATTATAAAAGAGGACTTTGCCGGCCTAGGCCTGGGAGATTTGTATGAAATTCCATTAACGACCTCTTGTCCTAGCCGCACCTGGAACGTCATACTTCGCAGCCTATTATTAGGAACATAACATCAATATTTCATTGCATGTTTGAGAAAAATATATTTCCCAGTCGGAATCGTGGGACCATCCAAATATGCGCGACATGACATTTCGCTCTGCTTTACCTCTCTAAAACTCTCAGCTGCTTGAGCCTAAATAATTATGCATTTGTTAAATTTAATTTTTAAAAATAAACTCCGTCAGGTACGCCGGATGGCTCTTAAGAAGCTGCTGCTTAAAGATTTCATCCACGAAGACTGCGAGCTACGAAACCTGGGGCTCGCGTACTCGCCCGCCGATCCTTAAATTGCAATATATCAGTAACATTTTTACAAATCCTTACCATTAATATCGATATCTAAGGTTGAAAGATAAATTGATAATACATGAATTCACCGATATGCAATCTAGTCTCATTTTTAGTTTAGTTGTCGGCCCTGGTGTTACAGTTTTAATACAAAATCATATCGAAGTTTATTGTAGGATTAAAGTTGTGATATTTCTAACTAAATTATTGCTAAGAATATATTGCTGGATAATGTTGTAAGTGTATAAAAATCAACCAAAATATAGATCATACAGCAAAATTAAATCAGTCTGTAGCGGTTGTAACGCCATCTCTGTCGCTTTAATCACAAGGGAGTGATTAAATTGCCGTACAACTAGTTCTGCTACTTGACATTAGAGGGCGCTACTTGTATCAAACTATGGATGTTTATATAATGGAAATGTTGAGTCAAATTCAACGTGATTTAGTTGGTCAAAAGGAATACATGAAGAATGCCGATCGTGTACCAAATATAAACTTGACTATCATGGAGCAAATGCGTCAGTTACATAATAAAATAGATCGACAGCAAGCCACTATAGAAAGGCTTGAACAACAGATTAAAAAGAACAATATTCTACTATTCGGGTGTGAAGAGTCGGAGACAATCCTTGAAGACGGAACTGCTGTGCCTGATAAACAGACCATTGACTGTAAATTGGAGAGAGTCCGGGTGGGAAACAGTCAGAAAAACTTATTTATTTTCAAAGGAGAGGACTATACTCAAAATAATAAGAAATTACAACCGGCCACTGATGAAAACAAAGTTGGGGAACCCATCAACAGAACGACAACGGACGAGATAAAAGAAAAAATGGATGAAGCTACGGAAACAAGAAAGACGTCTATTGAAAAAGTAAGTCCAGGCCGAAAAATAGAGACCGTACAGATATCCCCGACGTTTTTCAGCTCAGACCAGCTCAGCAAGCTCAACACTGAGTTGAAACGAATCACAGAGAACTATAAGGCTACCAATATCTTCCCTGATATAGAAGTTACACCAGATACGAGTCCTATTGACGATCATCCTGTTATGAAGAAACTTATCCAAGGCGTTGTTTACAGCGCGTTTCCAGGCTACGGTGTTCACCCAAATTCTCGTTATGCTATTAAGATTGGAACAAGCGGGTTTGAGAGAGACCACGTGAGAAATCTTCTTGCGGAGTCTCCAGATTTGTCATTGTATGATGTGGTGAGAGAGGGGCTTAAAGCTACAAATGAATGGAGAGAGCTTTTCAAACTGTACAACTTTTATGAGCCCGCGAATATGAAATACCCCAATTAGTCTTTTACATGTAAACCGTTGTCATTTGTATTTGAAACGTAAGTTATTTAAATATATGACGGCGGCGTTGCCGTGCTGCAAGCTAATACTTTGCGAGCAATGAACACCTGCAACTGGCCTGACTTGTCAGGCCATTGTGACGTAACGCCACCACCTGGCGCCATTACCTGAATCAAAGGTTATAAATAGACCGATTGTGCCTGGTGGAGGCATTCTTGCATTAGAGTTGGCCGAGTGCACTTGTCGTGCTGCTAAAATGTTGTCTGACTGTTTATTGTGAAACTGTGTTTTAACCTATTGTCAAGTTGGTTCGATTATTGTGGATTGATATTAAAACAGTGATCTAAGTACTAAATCTAGTTGTTTCTATTAATTTGGAACCTGCATCTTTTATTACGAGTATGGGAGACGAGTCCCCCATATAGGTATATACACAAACTGAGTTATAATAGCAGTTGGTTCATTTCAACAACACATACGCACGCACGCATGCACACACGCCGCACATACAAATTTCTCATCTACCGGGCCGGGCCGGAGTGCATTCTACCATTAAAAGTGCGCAGCATACTTATTATACTCTTTGGTGCGCAGTAGGTACGCTCGGATCGGTTCTCCGTACAAACATATGTGGTTGACGAAATGTATTGCCGGTTTCTTTGGGGCTAAGTAATATAATGCGCTTCAGCCCTGTTGGTGGGAACTATCTGTACTCCGTCACAGGATTTGTTAGATAATTTTCCGAAAATCGTTTTTTTCTTGTAGTGACTTTTACTCTGCATATTTTCACAATCGTGTTTTGCTTGGTATTGTTCTTCCACGAAGTTTAACCCTTTAATGCATAGTGTAGAATGTAGTATACTTACATAATAAAATCATCAAATTTTATTCAAAATTAAAATATATTAAGTGTTCTTAGATATTATTTCGTAAGGAAAACTATTATTTTTAAATATTATATTTATAACTAGCTGTTGCCCGCGACTTCGTTCGCGTATTTGCTCCTATTGGTCGCAGCGTGATGTTATATAGCCTAAAGCCTTCACGATAAATGGACTATCCAACAAAAAAAAATCAATTCAAACAAGAGATTAGATTATTTCTCAGATTAGCGCGTATTAGTATAAATTCAGATCTCTACAGCTTTGTATTTAAAAAAAATTACACGTGTTTTTAACCAAATGCCGACAATTTCGGAAAAACTAGTAAATTCTCGATTTTGAAATGAAATGACACAGGTACAATTAAAAGTATCACTAAAATCTACCTTACAGGCATGCAAAATTTTAGGACATATTTTAAATTTAATTATTTTATTTTCTTTTAGTCTAAAAATTCCTTAATACTGTAAAAACATTTTTCAGCAAGCCAATTCATTAAGGTTTTTTTAAATTTTATGAAAGGTATGTCTTTTGTCGTATCAGGCACTTTATTGTAAATCCTAATACACATAACGTAAGCGTTCTTCTGTACTAGTGACAGTTTTGTTGGAGGAATATACATTTTGTTGTGATATTGCGACCGGATAGGATTTCTGTATAACTCTTTAACTTGCTGAAAAAGATGACCATGTCGATATACAAATAAGTATGCATGCATTGAGTATGTAAATACATGGAAGAGATAAAATAGTCTGATTTATAAAGTACGGCCTACATGAATCTCTATTTTTCAGCCCAAAGACAGCCCTTATACATTTTTTGAACAATGAAATCATCGTATATATCTGTGGATCTGCCCCATATTATAATTCCATACTGTAGTATTGAGTGAATGTACCCATGGTAGGCAATGAGAGCCGCTTCTTTGGAAACAACTTGTCTTATTTTCCTTAACGCAAATACAAAACGGTTAATTCTTTAGCATAGGTCTCCAACATGTTCTTTCCAACTGCAAAACCGATCAAGGGTAACACCTAAAAATTTAATGCTAGGTACCTCGGCAATCTTTTGGCCATTATGAGTAATGTTAAGATTTTCTGGTTTTCTTTTGTTTGTATGGAATTGCATGAGCTTAGTTTTGGCCAGATTTACTTTAAGGTTGTTTAGTTCTAGCCACTCAATGGCTTTGTTTAAGGTTTCATTAATCTGTGATTCGTAGGTTCTTAGATTATTCCCTTTAATGACAATCGTGGTATCATCAGCAAAAAGGTAACATTTTTTTGATAGAGTACTTGATAAATCATTAATATATAACAGGAATAATAATGGGCCCATTATGCTGCCTTGTGGCACTCCGTATTCATTTTTTATATAGTTTGACCTATGTTTGACGATGTATTTAGTATCCGGACAAAGTTGAGATATCTCTACACACTTCTTTTCGGAGGATGATTATTAAACGAGTAGTAACGGGCTTTGTTATTATTTTATATTTAATTGATTTATTATACTTATATCACAAATAGTGGACCTTACTCATTATAGTAAAAAAAAATCATATATTTCACCTATGCTGATTTTCAAAACCTGCTATTTGTAGTTACATTTCTGTGTGTCGTGTAATGTTTATATTAATAAATCACCTATACCTTTAAAAAAAGATTTTATTTATATGTAGTCAATAATGAAAATAAAAAAAAATATGAAAGAAGTTTATTGTATAAGTGCAACATTAGAATATAAATCACGACCCTGTCTCCTGACCTAGGAAACCCTGTGTTACAGGATAATGATATATTTACATAAATAGTATTTGACCTATGTAACTTCCAACACCGATTTTCAGTTTATGAAATTAGCGATTATGGAATAATACAATTCGTGAAAATATGCAACTTTGCAATTAAACGTCGTGGAAGAACAATACCAGGCAAAAACACGACTGTGTAAATATGCAAATAGAAAAATCGCTACAAGAAAAAACCGAATAATAGTGAATTATATAGGGCGACAGCAGTGGAGGAGATAAATTATATTCAGATGGCGAATAAATGAAGTTTTAATTAATATAAAAAAGTTACAATAATTAACTTAATCTAATTCGTGTTGTCCTAAGAACCGATGTTAGGTATCTAAAGGCGCGCGGCGAACGTGTGCTTCCGTTTTATTAAGGCGATCAGAGTGATTGCCCAATATTGATGATGCGCTGCGGCGCGGACAACGTAATGGAGTGACGTAGGCGCATACGTAGCCATGACGTGGTGCTGATGACGTTGCGCGGTGACGTATGCTGACGGTATACCGATGACGTAGCGGCGTAGCGGTGGTGCTGTGTGTAAGGTGCGTAGCTAACAAGTGGTTTGAATTATACCCCAAAAATGTCCTTATTTAAAAACTGCTTACAAACCGCGAGAGTTATATTGCTTAAACTTTATGGTGGATGAAGCGGTTACGACACTTAAGACCGCCATGCGCCATTATTAAACAGACGCTGGCGTTTTATTATAATTGAGTTTTGTTGTTACTTAATTACTGAGACTTTCGTTATTTCTGTGAAAATTATAAAGCGTTATCAAAATAGGAGAGATCAAAATAGTTATTGTAAGTTACAGGGTTATGTGGCGAGAAATATATATTCAAGGGCCACGATAAACACGGACATGATAGGGTATCTGGTTTGACCTTCTTGAAGACAGGAGAAAGAAGAGAAATCGCGTCCCATGAGTATACTGCTATATCACCTACATAACTCATAACATAATTCTCCTGTCACCTCTGCGATAGGTAATGCCGCTACCACATAAACTTACGCGTACACTTAAAAAAATGACGAGGCGAGGTAGGCCATGTACTATTACTTATTCTGTGGGTAGGCTGATGACCTGGTTATGGTCGCGCGAGTCCGTTGGATGCAGGTAGCCCATGGAGCGTTCGTGGCCCCGCGGCGCCCGCGTACCGCGTGCGGTATACGAGGTTAAGCAATGTGGGGGCAGGTCAGTTCTTGGATGGGTGACCGCCTTGAGTGGTTACTAACTGAGCGCTCCCATGCTTTGGAAGGTACGTTAAGCCGTTGATACCGGCTGCTGTCTACGACAGCAGTCGTTAAGCCAAGTTAGAGGCCTTCGGGCGGCTTGAAAACTTCTAACAGTCAAGTTGCCCACTCACTTGACAAAGGGGGGTCGAAGTTGCACCACGTCCGTAGGGAGTACCCACCGTTACCCTACACGTGACCCCTGGGTAGTGCTAAAAGTGCAACAAAAACTGGCAACCGTACTTGTCTTCTCGAAGATCTCACGGTTCGTAAATACATGCCATACGATTAAATTAAATTAAAGGTAGCCCATGACCGATCATGTGGCATTTAAGGGGAGGCCTATATCTCACAGTGGGCGTTCACAAGGCGCTGCGGGAATCATTTGATGAAAATGATGAACAGGCCTACTTCTGTTGGCTCGGAGTGTAGGGTATTTATACGAAGTCGGACTGGTCCTAAAGCATTAGTTCTTAGACTCGAGGCATCCAGATGAAAGCCGCGATTTTAGTGATGTGGACGTTCGAGCTGGACGAACCGAGGCTTTTTTGCCTGGATGCGACTGCCAATCTGTCAATATTTTGTGCCCAATCTGTCCACTTACTTATCGTCTTTCTACCTGCACCACTTTCCTTACGCTTAGTATGGATTTCTCTGAAGCAAAGAAAATATAAAACATTATACAAATGCTGTGTCGATATTCAAATATCAAAAAGCAAAAACGTTTTAGTTCTAAAAAACGACTTCTCGGGGACTTAGCAGCAAGCGGACCCTCACGGTAGTGATAGTAGCAAGCGGCAGTATCTTTACGTAACCTTATCTAACGTTTATATACTTACCCCTGGCGTCTCTGATGGTCGTAATTCAAGGCTCCTCCGGCTAGAGAAGCTGTGAGTACTCAAGCCACCTAAGGACGGGGCCTCATCCGATGATTTTGCTTCGGGCCTCGTATGGTATGGTTACGCCACTGGATACTTTATTTACCGCGTGACCTGACCTGAACAAAATGTGAGTAATTCATAACATAACAAACGCATATGATGCGCGGAAGTAACGTATCGGACGCGATCGCATACCAATCGTACTCGCGTCTCGAGCAGTCTCGGCCAGATAACGAATCGAGTGGCATCGGACAGCATCCAACGAGATGGTCGCAATACTGTATCCAGCAATCCTCACAAGCGTGTTATTACTGTGCGCCTATCTCTATTCCCCTAACGTACATTCACAGAATCAGAAAGAGACAAATATAATCAAGTACATCCTTTTATGGACGGATCCAAACTTAGCGCCTCTAAGCTACCTGGGTCACGGATTCGACGCATTCACAAAGAACAGCTGCGAATACACGAACTGTTATGTCACACATAATGTAAGTGATCTTGGTGGTGTGCTACTGTTCGACGCAATCGTGTTCAATGGGAGAGATCTCCCTAAAACGCATTGGCCACGCTACAGGCTGTCTAATCAGAAATACGTTTACGCCAATATGGAATCAGCGCAAAATTTCCCCGTTTGCGACCGTCGTCTGAACGCATTCTTCAATTGGACGTGGACGTACAAGTTGGGTTCAGATTCGCGTTGGGGCTACGTCACTGTGTACGATCTGGCAGGACGCGTGGTCGGGCCTAAAACTGACATGCACTGGTTGGAAATGGACCCTGTGGATAGCCAGACCAAGCTTCGTTTGAAGACGAAGAGTATAGCTGCAGCGTGGTTCGTTTCTAACTGTAAGACTAAGAGCTTAAGGGAGAGGTTTGCTAATAAGATAGCTAAAGAGCTGAGCCATTACAACCTGACCTTGCATGTGTACGGTTCATGTGGCTCACATGCATGCCCAAAGCAGGAATCAAAGTGTGGACAGATTTTGGAGAAGGACTACTACTTTTATTTCGCGTTCGAGAATTCGCTGTCGGAAGACTATGTTACAGAAAAGGCGCTGACAGCTCTGAGGCGGTACACCGTGCCGGTCGTGTTTGGGGGAGCCAACTACTCCAGGTATTGTGCTTAGATGTTTTCGATAATAATGTGGCATAATATGACACCGTTTTCCGCAATCACACTCGAACAGTTTCATAGAAACAAAACATTTAATTTGTACACGTACGTAGTGAAAGTCTCGACCGAGGGGAGGTTTGATCTTCGTACCGTCGTGATGTTGGGAACAGACGTAGTTTGGAATTTCTCCAATAATTAACACTTGGATTTTAATATACTGAATTTATTACTTCAAGATTAAAGTTTAGACAACTGAATGAAAGTCAGAGGACAGGACAGAATGAGCTCCTGAAGAAGATCATGGGTTTATATACCGTGATCCTCCCTCCTGCGAGAAGGCTTATCTAAAAAGTGAAATCATGCAGAACATTTGGTTTAGGAACGGTCGTAGAATATTAACTAGTGGAACTTCATAAAAATCACGTAGAGTGACACGCTTATTAATATTTGATAAGATAGGGAAAGTGGTTCATTCTGTCCTTAAAATGTAATGAATTAAGAATAACTACGTTGTTTGTATACTATTTCATACTAGTTTACAAATAGGTCAAGTTAGTAAACACATAAGCAAGTTAAGATAGCATGGGACCCGGGCGGAAATCATTTGGCACCTAGTGGCGTTCCTAGTACTAGTAAATAAATACTTAAATAAAAAAAAAACATGCGAAATCCCAAGTGCCAGTGGCAGGAGGTTCCGTCGTTGGGTCCCCGGTATCACCCACAGAAACAATGGTCGATCCAGGATTTTCGCTTGGGAAGGGGAGGGCTTGACCCCGCCGATGTTTGATTTTTTGCATGGACTTGGATGCTTTTCGGGAAGTAGTCTTCCTAGCCACACTACTGAATGGGCGCTCTGTGGATTGAGCGTTTAGTCATGTTGCAGGTTCCTGCCTCCAGGCAGTTACTTAGATGCGCGGGAGCTGGGCGCCGAGCGACTGGCGGCGCGCATGGCTACCGTTATTGAAAACCATAAGAACGGCAACGCTAGTCTATACCACGACTTCTTCAGGTAAACATGGAACAGTTTCCTCGTGGATTATTTGCGGAATGAATAAAATAAATAAATATCAATAGACAAATTTACATAAATCGAACTAGTCCCATAACTCCCATAGTATAGGTTCTTAAGGTTAGGGGCTTAAGTAGCTAAATAAGGCTTGTGTTATGTTATGTTTGAGTTCCCCACATTGCATCTACGACTATGTATGGTTTGACACACATATTTACTAGTATCTTTTACTGGCTGTTCCGGCGAACATCGTTCCGCCCCGCCCCATTTTGATAGTTATTCTGTTATTCGGAGCAAAGACAAATCCAAAAAATCAAAGATCATAAAAATCGGCCCCGCTGTTCTTGAGTTATAAATGGTGTAAGTGTAACACGACACTAACACGACTTTGTTTTATATAATAGATTTTGTCGTCTTAATAAAAATATTGACGATACAAGCAGTAAATGTATCATTGTTATCGAAGTACATTATCTAATTAAATCCTGAAGGATGCCCGAGATCCGCTACCTAATCCCAAGAATTGTCATAGGCACTAGTTTTTACGGAAGCGACTCCGATGAGGGGAAGTAGACCTTATTAGGATTAGGCTTGTCGAGTGAGTGGGCAACTTGACTGTTAGAACTACTCAAGCCATCCGAAGGCCTCTAACTTGGCTTAACGACTGCTGTCATAGACAACAGTTGGTTGATCAAAGGCTTAACGTGCCGTCCAAAGCATGAGAGTGCTTAGTTAGTAACCACCCATTCGACGGTGTTTTATAAACAGACGTGGGTGGCTACCACTGCTCAACACAACCCATGAAACCGTAGCAGACGTTCACAAAGCCTGAAGCATTTTACAAGTTGTCACTGTTATCACTATCACCCGAGAGGAAATGACTGACGACATTTGTACCTGGCTTCTGGATTACTATCGGTGGCGGAGCAAGACCTAAATTTTATGTGGGCAAGATACATTTTGCGGGGCCCGCTGCCGGCTACGATTTTTTTATCTAGTGCCAAAACCGCGCTGGACCGCGAGGCCGTGGGCGGTGGCTCACGCCCACTCCTAACGCCGCATCTGATTACTATGACAGGAATATGAAAGAATGACTTGTTTACAGATGGCGGAACCACTACACATTTAAACAAACGGCTGACAACGAAGATGTGTGCAACATATGCAAACTGCTTAATGATCCTGAGGCCGTTTCTAGAGAAACAGTTTACGAACATTTCCTAAAGTGGTGGAACAGTAAGGACACGATATGCGATTGAAATTAAATAATTTGCAATGGAAACTCACAGTTTAAGTTCATACGGAGTACCAATCCCTTGAATCCCATATCAATGTGTTTCGCTTACACATTTGGCGTAAACCGACACTGGCTGTTATAAAAGTTATACACGGTGAATTTAGGATATTACCCGTGGTACCACTGCTTTTGTACCACAGGGGGACCACAGGTAATTTTTTTTACCCGTTGTCCCACCGTTCTAGACAGTGTTCGCCATTGGGTCTACGGGTAATTTATTTTTCCCCATGGTTCGTCTATGTTCGTAATTATTACTGAAATGTTTGTTTTCACTAAATTTATTCTACAGAATAGTTAGGTACGACGACGAGCGGAGCGAGGAGGAGTGTTAGTAGAACTGCGATCCTAAAGTGCGCGAGCCGAGCGAGTGAAGCGAGCGTGCCGCAGCAGCGGCCGGCGAAGCGCCAGAACCGAACATTTTTAAACACATCGCATCGTGGGACCATGGGAAAAAGTAAATTACCCGTAGACCCACTGGCGAACACTGTTTAGAACGGTGGGACAACGGGTAAAAAAATACCCGTGGTCCCCCTGTGGTACAAAAGCCGTGGTACCACGGGTAAAACGCGGTGAATTTCAGTAACCCGACGGATTCTAAAGTCTAAATGAAGTAAAAAAAGTGGGATGTAACTAATAGTTCAAAACGGATTATTTTTCGAGATATTATTATTTTAAGTTAAATAAATAAACTAATGAAGTTGTTTCGTGTCAACCCTGGATTCAATCCGTTTTTTCGCGAAAACTCAAATCAGTATGACTAGGATTGTGGAAAAAGACCTCTTTTAGTTTAGGCACTCTAAAATCGAAATTTAGCGATACCCCTAGTTTTATCGCGAAACTATATATTTCCCTATACTGGGACATATATGTACATAAACGAATTTTATAGCCTGTTAAGTTAGCGGAAAGAGTATAATATGCTAAAAAAAACATCCTGAGTTTAAGCCTCATGGGCGGCTTGTAGAGAAAAAAAATTGTCTAGAAAAAAATACAATAAGAACATCTAATAATGTGTATCTTATAAAATACTCTGCCAAGAAAAGGCTTAAGGGGATGTCTCGATTCGGTAAACCACGGCCCCCGTGTAAGAGACACGCTTATGTCTTCCGCTCACTCTTGGGGAACGGCTTTTTGGACATATTTCGATAAATATCTGACTTTGGGAAAAGGCAAAGTGTTTTATTTGTATAACATAGGTGACGGCTGTATAGAAACAGATATTTTAATTTTTTTATGTTCAATATGTTTTGCCGATTGGCGTACAAAAACATTGGCTTAAATATCTATTTATTATGCTCTTGTTTATACATTACAACCTTGATTACAATATATGATTTGATTATTCTTATGGCTTTCCGGATTACATTACCGCCTATTTAGAATATGATGTCAAAAATAAGATAATCAAATTAAATTAACAATGAAACAATAGTAAAATATCAAAATAAAATAATCTTTGTGAGGTTTATTAATATTTTATTTGGTGAGATATTAGATGAGATAAAATTCTTGCTTAGCTTTGCTTCATTTCAACACTTGGACCAAACAACAACTTTGAAGCATTACATAGCAAATAAACGAATATTTTCTGTTTAGTCTATAAAATTGTTGTAATTAGTTTTATCACCAAGTTACAATTAATTATACAATTTTAAGTTAGGTATTTGAAATTTTAGTTATGAACCATGGAATAGATACATTCAGCACAAGAGAAATAAGATAAAATATTGCAGGTGTAACGTGAAAGCTCAGATTAAATATTTCGGAGAATCACCAGAAACAGAATATTAAATGTAAAATCATAGATTTCAAAGTTATACATCCTTGAATTCTTAATAATCGGATGGAAATTAATCAAATAATTCCCATAAGCGAGCAATTTACATTTAAAATCGAGTTTAAAAATATCTTCTGTTTGCCCTTGCCATTGCCCAAAGCCCAAACACCTTATGCTTAATCAAAGTTGCCAATTGGATCCTAATAGGACTCAAGCAGTGTATGCGTGATCCGGCAAGGATCCGACTTGCATTCGACGAATTAAATGTGAAGTTTTTTAGTTTTATGTCAAATTAAAATGATTTATAAGAATTATAAGTGGTAAATGTGTATTCATATTTCCCATAAGTACTATATGAAAAAACTAGTTTCATACGCTTAAATTCTACTACCTACATGACCTAAACGCAATAAAATAATGAAAGGGATCCTTTATCGGAATTATTAATACTTTTGTCATAATTTGAATTCAAAACATTTTTAAATTTGTGCGTGGTTTGCCTGAATGGTTATCCCAATTCCTTTACGGCTTCCTTAAGCGGTCATTTTGGGCGGCAAAGGCAGTAAAGTTACAGAGCTTTTCTCCATAACAGCGACATCGCGATGATCAGCAAAAACCCTCGTTTATAGGGTGATAAAATACGAGCGGCTTACTTCAGTCTATTAAGTAAATGGGGGCACGGTAGTACTAGTGCCCCGCCAAGATGAACAAAAAGGAAGGTGGGGCACTATCTACCTTTTTTCGAACCGTTTCGTTTCATTTTCAAACCCGGGACGGCGTACCCTCTTACGACGGATGAAGCCGTCCCAGATAACACCAGAAAGCCCAAATTCACAGGATAAGATAAAGCTTAGGAACATATAGTGATTTTTGTGTTTTTATCAACATATCGAGCATTATCATACAAAAATGTGACATTTGATGAAGTGGAACTGCTGATGATGATCAGAACAGAACTCTTCAACGACGAAAAGTTCACGTTTCGCGATTTGTCCTTCTAGCTGTGTTTGTTAAGCAAGTTCTATTTTCACGATTGATTTTTGTCATGCTCGAGTTCTGATGATCGGATCCATTAGGAATCGAGGGAACTCCTCAAATGTGAAAGGCACACAAATAGTGATTTTAGTATTTTCATGAAGTAATCAAGCATTTTCATTCATAAAAGTGACATTTGATGAAGTGGAACTGCTGATGATGATCAGAACGGAACTCTTCAACGACGCGTAGTTCACGTTTGGCGATTTGTTCTCTTCGTTTTGTTTGTCAAGCAAGCAAGATTTTTTCATGATTCCATGAGGAATTGAGGGTACTTAGTCTTCTACCATTATAAACATACATTATAACAATTTTTATTTTATTGTATATCTATCTAAGAGTGCACCATCTAAGGATAATAATCTTTTATCGGCGTCCCCATTGAAGTCGGTTTTTTTTTCTTAAAAATTATTTTAATACCACGTCGGTGGCAAACAAGCGTACGGCCCGCCTGATGGTAAGCGGTAACCGCAGCCTATGGACGCCTGAAACTCCAGGGTATCACATTTATAAAAGTAAAAGTAAAAAAAGTAAAAGTAGTTTATTCTTCAAATTAGGCATATTACATGCACCTATGAACGTCAATAAACTACCACCGGTTCGGAAAAATATACCTCTGCCACGAGAAGAACCGGCGTAAGAAACTCGGCGAGGTGTCATTTTTTCAAAACAATATACATTGTATAGTTAAATATAAAATTACAGTGTCAGCTACTACAAAATTACTTAAATAACAATGCTACAGTAGAAAATATATTTTCGCGATAGATTACCCGTGCAGGACGCTATCACTGCCAAACATCCCTATCCATGATGTAATCGTTTATCTTATAATATGCTCTTGAAATAAGTGTTTGTTTTACTACAGATTTGAATTTAGAATTGCTAAGTTCAGTAATGTGTTTAGGAATTTTATTGTAGAATTTGATACAATTTCCCAAGAACGACTTTTTCGCCTTTACTAGTCTATAGAAGGTTATTTTGAGTTTCCCAGTATTTCTCGTGGCTATTGGTTTATCAGCGTTCGTTGGAAAATTGCTCAAACTCTTCCTAACATACATTATTATTTCAAATATGTATAGGGACGGCAGGGTTAGAATATCTATTTCTTTGAAAAATTCTCTTAATGAATCACGCGACCCCAAGTTATAAATTGCTCGGATAGCCCTTTTTTGCAAAATAAAAACAGTTTCAATATCTGCAGCTGATCCCCACAAGATAAGACCATAAGTAATTATACTATTAAAATAAGCAAAGTAAACTAACCGTGCCGTTGCCACGTTGGTAAGCTGCCGTATTCTCCTGACTGCAAATGCAGCAGAGCTCAACCTACTTCCTATCGCTGTTATATGGGAACCCCACTGCAATTTTGAGTCCAATGTAATACCTAAGAATACAGTAGAAGTAACAAATTCTAATGTTTGACCATTAAGTTTAATATTTGTATCTAAGTTTCTGTTTGATGAGTTCGCTAGAGAGAATTTCATACATTTCGTTTTTTTTGGGTTCAATACTAAGTTATTGGCAGCAAACCAGTCAGATATCATGGAGAGGGTATTATTTGGTTCAATGAGTTCAGTATCTCTCCTATTTACCTTGAACAGTAATGAGGTGTCGTCTGCGAACATTACAATGCCTGATCTTCGGCTTACCATATATGGCAGATCATTTACATAAACAAGGAACAGGAACGGACCTAGAATAGACCCCTGAGGTACTCCCATCTCTACCACTGTCTCTGACGAAATGGCTTTATTTATCGCTACCTTTTGATTTCTCTGTGTTAAATATGACTTCATGAGATCTAATGCATGCCCTCTGATGCCATAAAACTTAAGTTTACAAATTAAAGTTAAAAAAATACACTCCTTTCTCGAAGAATCCCGCAGTAGTTCCTCGGGAAAACCCCGGATCCCTCGGGATTTATTTATCGGTAGGAAATTACGTCACATCCGGTCTTCAATATTATGACGTGCAGTAGATTCTATGAAACAGCCAAACCACACTTTATAACCGACTTCAAAAAAGGAGGAGGTTCTCAATTCGGCTGTTTTTTCTTATGTTTGCTAACTCAGAACATTCGACTGGGAAAACCGATTTTGATGATTCTTTTTTTAATTGATAGCTGGTGCTTCCCGTGTGCTCCCATATTACTTTAGTCTAGTTTTGAAAATGACATCCATGAGAAAACCAGAATATTATCGTCATCATCATCCTCCTAGCGTTATTCCCAGTACAGTTGCATCCTGGGATATATACCTTCTATTATTAGAAATGCAAAAGTATGCCTGTCTGTTAGTCTATTAACCGACTTTAAGATTTCAAAAGAGGAGGTTATCAATTCGGTTGTATGTTTTTTTTTTTTTTTTTTTTTAATGTTTGTTACTCCATAACTCCGTCATTTCTTAACCGATTTGAAAAATTCTTTTTTTGATTGTATGTATATATATCCAAGTTGGTCCCGTTTTTATCAAAAGGCAGTTCTGATGATGGGATCCATGAGGAATTGAGGGAACTCCTCAAATCTTTAAGGCAAACATATAGTGATTTTTGTGTTTTTATCAACAAGTCAAGCATTTGCATCCAAAAATGTGACATTGGATGAAGTAGAACTGCTGATGATGATCAGAACAGAACTCTTCAACGACGAAAAGTTCACGTTTGGCGATTTGTCCTCCTAGCTGTGTTTGTTAAGCAAGTTCTTTTTTCACGATTAATTTTTGTCATGCTCGAGTTCTGATGATGGGATCCATGAGGAATTGAGGGAACTCCTCAAATCTTAAAGGCAAACATATAGTGATTTTTGTGTTTTTATCAACAAATCGAGCATTATCATACAAAAATGTGACATTTGATGAAGTGGAACTGCTGATGATGATCAGAACAGAACTCTTCAACGACGAAAAGTTCACGTTTGGCGATTTGTCCTTCTAGCTGTGTTTGTTAAGCAAGTTCTATTTTCACGATTGATTTTTGTCATGCTCGAGTTCTGATGATGGGATCCATTAGGAATCGAGGAAACTCCTCAAATGTGAAAGGCACACAAATAGTGATTTTAGTATTTTCATGAACTAATCAAGCATTTTCATTCATAAAAGTGACATTTGATGAAGTGGAACTGCTGATGATGATCAGAACGGAACTCTTCAACGACGCGTAGTTCACGTTTGGCGATTTGTTCTCTTCGTTTTGTTTGTCAAGCAAGCAAGGTTTTTCCATGATTCCATGAGGAATTGAGGGTACTTAGTCTTCTACCATTATAAACATACTTATAGCCATTTTTGTATTTTATTGTATGGAATCTAAGAGTGCACCATCTAAGATTAATAATCTTTCACCGGACTCCCCCATTGAAGTCGGTTTTTTTTTCTTAAAAATTATATGCCAGAACCATTGAATGTTGAATGAAGCTAATTAGTAGAATCTTATTATTTTCTTTCCAACTGTACCCAATGTTATTTTGCCTATGTTTCTCTTAACGCACGTACGTGTACCATTTAATTTGGCTTTGACATTTTATAGACGAGGTCAATTTTGAATAGAACAATAGAAATCAAGTCCACCCAGGATTTGATTTCTAAGCTAGACCCGAAGACGTGTCAATCAATTACTGTAATAAGTGTTATTTAACATCTGTCATGCAAAATATAGCCCTGTAAATGGCAAAATATAGTCCTGTAGCGCTAGTGATAAGTTTCAATAATTCTAGGTAAAGTCACTTATATGTCTTCGTGTGGATAAAACATGTAGGTACTTATAAGTCTGATACTTTGTTTTGTGTCATATTGGAATTATGGATTTTCAGCATTTCGACCGCTTCGAGCTTTATTTCGAGTTAAATGACACAAAATAAAATTTAAGTTGAGAAATATAACGGTACTTCATCTAGGATAGCTCGAGTAACGTATAAACCCAGTTTGTGTCATTTTCGTCCGGCGCAACCTGACCTAGTGTTTATATAGAGAATATTGTTAAGGTCCGATGCTGTTAATAAAGAGAAATATCTAAATTTCTACTTAACCACCAGTCAAATATGACACAAACTAATAGATAAGAATCAAAATCAAAATCAAATATTTATTCTGCAAATAGGCCACAAGGGCACTTTTACATGTCAAAGCATGAATTTATACAATTTAAAAAACTGACAATCTTACTTAATAATAATGATTAAAAAAAATATACTGATTAACAATACAATGAAAATAAATTTACAAATATTAAGGACGTATTGAATACGATCTGTGTCCGAATAAACAAAAGGAATATAAAATTAATTTAATATCTCAGAGATGTATATGGTCTCTGAGCGTCCAAATATGATTAATAACAATTATTTCAAAGTGCTTAGAGATGTAAATGATCTCTAAGCCCTAAAATTAAAATAAGTAAACTTAATATTGTTAGAGATGTATAAGGTCTCTAAGCGTCAATAATAATAAAACTAATCCAGAACAGGATCATGTCTCTCGTCAATCTACATACAATAAAATAACACTAGTATTAAGGTATTTACTATGCCCTTGCAAGCATGAAAAGACCGGCTGTGATAAAATGTTCCACAAATCATACGCGAAAAATAAGCAGCAAGAATTTTTGAAACCTCAACTTATTCCGACAGGAGGAGTTAGTTACCGTTTTACATCGATAGAACCCGGTCCTGGTTTTGAAATGTGTCGTAATACTCATAATGCCAGCAAGACATAGGGATATCCGTGGGATATCCTCACTTACATCTGTCTTTTTAAATGATAAAGGCATGAAACTACAGCGATATCCTAAAACCTCTTCTCTCCATTAAGACAAATGGAATCGCACCCCGTGTTTAAGCCCTGAATCACACTGGTGCGGCGTGCGGTGGCGGTCAATAGTAAATTTGACAGCTAATGACAAGTTCACTATTGACCACCGTGGCCAGGCCGCACCAGTCTGTGAGAGGCTTAAAGGATCTTAAGGCTGTGTTTCCACTGAAGTGGAGCGTTGAGAAGACAATTCCTCCGCTGCGCTCCTCTCCGCTTCATTTCAATGCCATTGATTGTTCAAGTCTGTAAGCCACTTCGCACTGTAGCCGAGTGATAAAGCACGCGACTTGGAGGTCGCGGGCTTGGAAACCGTCTCGTACTACTAGGTTTAAATAAAACTTTGGTACGAAATATCATTTGATATTTAAGGCCCTCTAGTTCTGCGAGAGTAGGTATTTAGCGCTGTCCTGGCGGTGCGTGAACAAGCCCGCGCGGACGAAGCGACTGTGAACTCGGATGACCCCGCTAGCTTCATACTGGTCACAGTATAGAAATATAACTGTATTTTAACTTAAGAAATGCATTGATTATGTTTAAACTTTAGTATGTAATTGATATTTTTTTTTAATAAGGTAGTAAATAAATAATTGAACGTCGAACTTACGGTAAGATCCATTATAATGAAAAAAAAAAACAGAATTCGTAGTACATACCTACAACCCTGACATTCGTTATTTTAATCTATGAAACCTAAGAACCTAAGAAATATGTCTTATACCCTTCTACTCGATTTGTTTAATAGGTCGTGCAATTTTTTATCTAATTGTGTTATATTATACAGGTGTTATATTTATTTGTCGTGTGCGTGTTATCATCATCATGTATATGTATGTATGTATAACACTTTATTGCACAAAAAATAATAACAATCGAAACAAAATAACAAAATGTAAAAGTACAAAGGCGAACTTATCCCTATAAGGGATCTCTTCCAGCTAACCTTCGAGAAAATGAGAAAAATAAATATAGTACACAAGGCAACAAACTAATTTTGCACAAACACGGATATTTAAGAAAGCAATGACAGATTATGAATACACGTAAAACTAATAAGCTTGTATACACTATAACAACTATTTATGTAAATATATCATCATCATACGACGACCTGTTTAGCCTAGTTGGTAGTGACTCTGCCTCCGAAGCTAGAGGTCCCGGGTTCGAATCCCGGCCAGGGCATTTATTTGTGCATTTTTCACGGATATTTGTTTTTGGGTCTTGGATGTTTTCTATGTATTTAAGTATGTATTTATCTATATAAGTATGTCTATCGTCGTCTAGTACCCATAGTACAAGCTTTGCTTAGTTTGGGGCTAGGTCGATTTGTTTAAGATTGTCCCCCAATATTTATTTATTATTATTATTTATTATCATCATCAGTTACAGTTACCGATAGTAACGACAGTTGGTGCTACATGGGCATTTGACATGACCTTCATCTTGTACATATTCAGCTTAAGACCAACTCTCACGGAGGTTTTACCAAGGTCATTGAGCATGGTACTTAAATCCTGTATGGTCTCAGCCAGGACTACTGTATCGTCAGCAAACCAAAGGTGAGTCATGTACTCGCCGTTTATGTTGATGCCTATTGCCTAGGCTTCTCCAGTCCAAAGTCTTGAACACATCCTCCAGTGCAGCGGAGTACAGTTTGGGAGAAATAGCATCTCCCTGCCTGACTCGCGGCTACAACGGAATAGGTATCGAGTTCTGGTCCTGGAGTCGGACTCACATAGTGGCGTTTTCGTACAAACACTTCAGTACTTCGATAATAGCGGTAGTCTACTTGGCACCGCTGGAGAGATTGTAGTACAGCCCAGGTTTCAACCGAATCAAAGGCCTTCTCGTAGTCCACAAACGGCAAACAGAGGGCACAGGCAACAGGGTATACTCCTCAGTCTACTGTAAAACCGGACGAAGCGTATGGATATAAGTTGATAATGTTCGACTCTTCATATACACAGGCCCAGTAGTAGTGAACCACGACTGTCATAAAAATTATACTAACATAGTTTTTGACCGAGAGAGCGAAGCGTCTCCGTTTCAGTTCTCGACAAAAATTCTTTCGTATGTCTGTCTGTTCGAATGTTCTCCTCTACAGGTCGCATTTCTCAACCGATTCTCGTGACATTTTGTGAGCAGGTTCGATAATTATATAGGTTTAATTATATTTTTCGTCGAGACGGTTTTTGTAAATTTGAAAAAATATTTTATTTGCGTGGTCTACAGCTCACAGAGGGCCACTAGTTTTTTAGCTTTATTGTAACAGCTAACACTTTAGGAGCCACGAGCTTGGAAAAAACGTTAATTTATTTTAATAAATACAGATGTTTTTGGGTGGTTTAATTTATTCGTCTAAAGTTATTTGCTCTCAAAGCATAAAAACCATTGCGAAGTTTTTACGGTTTTACTATTTACGCGAAATATTACTGTATTATTTTAAAATAAATACCAGAAATAATTTTTACATAAAGATGATAAAAGAATCAATATAGTATATGAAATGATGCCAAACTTGCCACGGTAGCTACCTGGAAATGGGTAGATTTATTAAAAGAAGATTAGCTAGAAAGATAGATAGTGTATAAATTTTAAAAGGATCGGCAACGCGAAATTTACACCTCTGGAGTTGCAGGCGTCCATAGGCTGCGGTGACCGCTTACCATCAGGCGGGCCGTTAGTTTGCCACTGACATGGTATTAAAAAAAAGACGGTCGGAATTAATGTGGTGAAGCTCATAGCTTAATAAAAATATTCATGTGCAAAGCAGTAGATCTCTTACTATATCTATAATTTCTGGTAATAAAAATTTCATTTATAATTTTACCATCTTTGGTTCCATTTCTGCAGGGGTTCAGTTTAGTTGTTATACTGTCATTTCTATACTGTGGCACTATGACCATAATTTATTTGTTAATAAATACGACGTTTTTCGTTTGGGTTTTTATTGCCCTTCTTAAATAACTTGCAACAATTATATAAATTCGTCAAAAACTGCTTGTTTGGTGCACGAAACTGTCGCGGATAAAACTGACACAGGTCCGTTGTCCGTAAGCGCCAGCGCGCGACTGATCGGGCCTGCCGAGCCTCCGCGCTCGGCATTTTGTAGGTATTTAAACATATTAATTAATACAATCATTTTATCTTTTAAAATTCTGCAAAAATGTCTAGAAATACTGAATGGCTTTAGTTTAGTTCAAAAACTTTATTTAAAACATCAATAGTTTAGTCGTCAGATTGTAAATGCTTTACAAAAAGGAGTAACTTTGGGGTCTCTTTCTATCGAGCGAAGTTCATTAGATCGTGTAACTGAGTGCAACTTTGACTAGACTAGACCCTTAAGTAAAACATATATTTTTTTCAAATTTTTAAAATCCTTATTCTACGTTTCAGATTGTTTTTAGAAAACTCGAAAACGCTAACTCGCTTGACGACCTAGCCTTAACAGTACCTTTTCGGTGAAGAAAACCATCGCGAGGAAACCAGTCTAATCCCGATAAGGACTATTTTCCCCTCTGCATCTGGCTTGAATGGCAGTGTCCTTTGTACAAGTAGTGCCTATCTACGTCAAACCTTGTGATTGGCTGCTAAAGCCGACCGGGGGATACTTCAGAATACAACTGTGAAAAAACGCGTGATTCGTTACACTTTTTAGGGTTCCGTACCTCTAAAGGAAAAACGGAACCCTTATAGGATCACTTTGTTGTCCGTCCGTCTGTCTGTGTGTCAAGACAGTTTTTCTCAGGAACGCGTGGAGTTATCAAGCTCAGGTGTAATGTCTCTTGAAGCTGTGAAAAAATCAAACTTGTAAGCCAACGCAATCAAAAGATACAGCCGTTTATGCCGCAAATTTCCGCAAATTTTTGACACTCACAAGGGAATCAAAACCTACAGGGTATTTCCCGTGAACTCAGAATCTTGAAATTAGGTACAAAGCGACGTTTTACAGCACAGATAAAAGAAAAAATGCGTAAACCGTAAATATTTAGTTACATCATATAATAAAAATATTTTTTACGGAACCCTCGGTGCGCGAGTCCGACTCGCACTTGGCCGGTTTTTTTTCGCTACTCCGCTCCGATCCACCTCAGTGCACGCACCCATATAAAACTGGGCCTACGTAAATGAATGATGAGGTTTAGTTTGCGCAGGCACACCGCCGGGAAATCGAATGACTCGGCCATCTTCTTAGTAGTTTGTGACTCGGCCCATTGAGCTCATTATGAATTCAACTAACGACTGAGGGTTTATTAAATCAGTAAATCACACAATTTATAGGCGCTTTAATTAAATTCTTCATTAATTCGTTCCTGCGGTTATTAAAACCTTAATTTTGTAACAGTTTCGTTGTGCAAAATTGAGTGTTTGTTAGACACAGTAATTTTTTGTGTTCCATAATATAATAATAAGATAATTTATGGGTTCTGCGTATAAGTCTAGATTTTCCAATAATATTATAAAGAAATTGAATTTATAAAGATATAAAGTTTTCGTCTAATTCAGCGTCGTTACATTCCATACTTTAATTATAGTCCACTTTATTTACTTATTTCGCTTCATTAGTCCCAAAACTTTCCCAATCTTAAAGCATCAATTCGCTTTTAGGGTTCCGTAAACAACTAGGAACCCTTATAGTATCGCCATGTCCGTCTGTCTGTCCGAGGCTCTGCTCTGTGATTGTTAGTGCTTTAGAAAGCTGCAATTTGGTATGGTTATATCCACCACCACCATATCAGCCCATAGACGTCCACTGCAGGACATAGGCCTCCCCCACTTTCATGGGGGGTAAATGCCATAATCGCCACGCTTGGCATGCGGGTTGGCGATCGCAGTATCTCCACCGCATTCCAGGGATGCTGCTGCCCAACCCCCTGTGGCCTTGGTCGTAGTTTTAGGACATACCCGGGTCCGGGTACGGGAGCGTGGGCAAATGCTGTCAGGAATTTTGGCTTTTTACGGTTTTATAAAAAGCCAAAATTCCTGACAGCATTTGCCCACGCCCCCGTTTGCCCTCTCAACGCCCCCTGATTTTCTCTGGGTCTTCTACTGCCCCCCAGGAAGCTTTCAGCGCCAACTAGGGGGCGTTATCGCCCACGTTGAGAACCTATGGTCTACCTCATGCTACTGTTGTGATTTCTGTTACTGGATACATTTGGAAAGTTGCTGGAATTGCTGTTAACCCACGCAATTTCAGGCTGATATCTGATGGTCACCGCAGTTTGTTAAACTGTTAAGGCGCAGGGTAGGGCAAGCCATTCTTCATACAAAGGTTGTGTAAGTTTTTTGCGTTAGTGTTGGCACTACAGCATTTAATTTTATTTTTTGTTGATACATATTGGATATACGCAGAGCTTGATGTTGAAATTTTGCATTATTTCAAAAATAATAATAATAAAAAAATACAAAAAATAATTAAAATTAAAAAAGAAAAACATCAAGACATAGCTAACAAAAAAATAAGGACATGGACCAAAAATAGTAACTGGTGTGCAAGCACAAACGAAGAAAAACTTGCACAAAGTTTGTATGGAAAGAGCTTGCCCACCCCTTCGCCTTAGTAACGAGTATTTTAGTCACCGAGCCTGGGCATAAAATCTCAATGTTAACAGTAGTTTCCGATTAAAATCAGAAATAACTCGCTTGGTTACATTTTTATTGTACTGTGATTTCGAATGTTGAAAACAAATAACAACTTCCGAACCAAAACAATTATAGGAAGCTACAAGAAAAGAAGAACTGTTTACAAAAACTTACTTTGCTTCTTCAAACCGCAGCAGAAGCGGTGTTGCCTCCAGTGAACACGTGTAGAATAGAAATACTATGTCGTTCAGGCTTACTTTATAATCTATCAATCCAAATTACAGCTTTAAAATGGTAAGGGTCATTGGGCTTTGAGCTACACCGAGGAAGGACAGACGGACATGGCGAAACTCCTTACGCCATGGATTCCTTGTTTATTACGGAGACCTAAAAATATCGTCTTAAGAGCAGTAGCAGAGTAAAGTTTAGGGAAAAACTACCACCACCACCACCATATCAGCCAAAGGACGTTCACTGCTAGACATAGGGAAAAACTACATTACAATGTTATATTACTTAGCTAAATCTTTAAAGTAAATGTTATAAGTGGTGGCTAAAATAAATATTGGTTTCGCCGCGAGCGGCGCGGTGATGGAAGAATACATAGCGTGTGTATCCCTTCTCTAAGATAACATTCCTGCTTTAAATCCTTGAAATGCCAACCCCTTTCACAAGTCTTGTTGTGATATCTAAATATAGCCAATCTGTTTAACAATATATGTAAGGCACAGAACCCGTTTTAATTAAGTTCCACAAACTAGCTTCGAGTAATTAAAAAAACAAAATACAAAACACGTACGTTATTAAAAATGGGGATAGTGACCGTAGAACGAGGATCCTATAGAAGGAGGATTAGCGTACAACCAAAAGGGACGGACTTGTGGTAACCTTACTAAATTGAAATGTATCAAAACTGATACATCATTTAGCATGATTGTGTGATGTGGTGACAGCAATGGCATTCATCGATGACGTTTCGGTGACGGTGACAAATATTACGACCTTTACGCGATAGGGGACAGGAGCTATGTCAGTGCATATCCCCACGTGTGGTATTGTCTATTATGCTTACATCTCTCACATCTTTATATGTGTGTGTGTATTGCCAGTTTCAAGATTAAGGGTGGGTTGCACCAAACCGTCTGTAATCGTAAGCTGTGTTCGTTAAAATTTGAATGTATGGAAAGTATGACAAGTTTCTATGGGATGAACTTCCAAGAAAGAAGTATTTAATTTACTTTAAAAATTGGTAATTTGATCATCAGTCATCAAATAATGGACTGGACAGTCTTAGGCTGGGTTGCACCACTTACGATCACAGACCGATCAACGTTAAATATGGCGCCGGCAGCTGTCATCCCATAGAAACTTGTCAAACTCTCCATGCATTCCAATGATTAAGGAAATTCTATGGACCAGGCGTATTGTTCTATACATACCAAAGTTACTGAGGCTCAAAATCGCCATATTATGTTCCCCGGTACGTCAATCATACGACAATTGAGCAGTACACGATCTGTCAGTGAGTGGAATAAAAATTTAAAAGTTATAAAATAAACAGTGTTATTAAAATAAAAACCGCACAAGACTTTAAAGGAATGTGAAGGGAAATGCTGCGATCATGCCTAAGTGTAGCATAACAGGATTTGGCTTAAGAAACAGAAAAGTTTGTCGTTGCATAGCTTTGTAATGTTTTTCTATTGAAATATTGGATGATTTGAACATTGTCGAGAACAAGACACATGTATCATAGCATAATTAGTGTACAGATTAAGATAATTTATATGTTGTAGTGAGATTTAGCTTTATTTTCAATATTTTCGTACTAAAAGTTACCCTGAAGCAGTTGCTAGGGTTGTGCCTGAATATATCGATAATGAATTGCGATGACTTACTATACCTACTCATTGATTCGGTGATATATATTTTTAAAGGTTGCCAAGAAGTGAATTTCAGAAGAAAAAATAGTTAGACGCTATTGGAACTGAGAATGAAACTAGTGCAAACCAGTGGTAGTTGTTTGAATTGAAAAATAAAGACCTGTGTAAATTATAAATATAAAAATATTACCCTGATCTCACTTTGTTTCAATAGTAACCTTACCTAATATTTTGTGGTTATCTCTTGGTAAATTCTCCCCTAATCTGTGGTGGCGGTGAAATGATAATACTAATGTAAATACACGGTAGGTATTATTGGCCGGTACTGGATGCATGACTTCACACCCCTATCATTTGACGTACCATATCAAATGTACGCATCCGACCCATAGTTACTGGAGTTTCGTCAAGATCCATTCAGTAGTTTTTGCGATTAAGACGAAAGAACATCTATACAAAGAATATAATATTTTTAGGATATTTCAAAGCTAAATTAATGGGATACATCCAGCATACTTGAGTGTGTCTCGTAGGTTTTTATTATAGGTGATGGGCTGATCTATTTATGTTACATGCCGTTATTGACTGCATGTAATTAATACACGATATTTAGCGAAATAGTAAAGAAACTCTTTAACTTGAATCATTAAATCCCGTAAAGTAAATGCCTGTTTCAAAGAATCATTAAAGAAAACTGCATAGAAAAAAAGTCACTACTATTTATACATAACTAATAACATCCTAGGAAACCAATACGTTCTAAGATTTGTCTATAATATCGATAAAAATGTTGATTAGCGGGACAGCACTGCCGTGCTGCCACCATGTTTAGTTCCAATATGGCCACGAAATGGACAAGCTCGTAATGTTGACACTTCGCGTCCATAGAATTTCGTCATTGATACATTCTTTTAACGAACACAGCTTACGATTACAGACGGTTTGGTGCAACCCAGCCTTATTTGATGACTGATGGTCAAATTACCAATTTTGAAGTAAATTACAGTACGATTACTTTGTGTTTACCACTGACATATACTCTTATTCCAGTGGATAGTCTACTTTAACGCTTATGTAATTCTATTACAAAGACACTGTTTTAAAATCGTATGTTTGTAATAGAAACTCTATTACATAAGCGTTAAAGTAGACTATCCACTGGAATAAGAATGCTCTTATTCCAGTGGATAGTCTACTTTAACGCTTATGTAATAGAGTTTTTAAGAAATAAGTATCTACAGTACGATTAATTTGAGTTAAACCCTTACATATGCATGTAAGGGTTTAACTCAAATTAATCGTACTGTAGATACTTATTTCTTGGAAGTTGGTAGTGAGTTAGCTACACCTAACGTTTTCAATTTTACTTTCGTTTATTATGTTAGATGGCGCCAAAATTTTTATTTAATCGTATGGCATGTATTTACGAACCGTGAGATCTTCGAGAAGACAAGTACGGTTGCCAGTTTTTGTTGCACTTTTAGCACCACCTAGGGGTCACGTGTAGGGTAACGGTGGGTACTCCCTACGGACGTGGTGCAACTTCGACCCCCCTTTGTCAAGTGAGTGGGCAACTTGGCTGTTAGAAGTTCTCAAGCCGCCCGAATGCCTCTAACTTGGCTTAACGACAGCTGTCGTAGACAGCAGCCGGGGTCAACGGCTTAACGTGCCTTCCAAAGCACGAGAGCGCTCAGTTAGTAACCACTCAAAGCGGTCACCCATCCAAGAACTGACCTGCGCCCACATTGCTTAACCTCGCATACCACACGCGGTAGGCGGGTGCCGCTGTGCCACGAGCGCTCTAAATAAAAGTGATACAAACAACCAAATCCAAATACTAAAGCACAATACCTACTGTTGTTTTTTTTACATTGAAGGTTATTCTATTCAGTGACGAAAATAACTACAACTTCGTAAAGTTGAAAAACCCCCGACATTTTCATTTCAAACCTCAATATCTCAAAAACGGCTGAACAGATTTTCATGAAACATGACTAAGAACCACCACCACATCAGCCCTAGGACGTCCACTGCTGGACACAGGCCTCTCCCAACTTCATGGGGGTAAATGCCATAATCGCCACGCTTGGCATGCGGGTTGGCGATCGCAGTATCTCCACCGCACTCTAGGAATGCTGCTGCCCATTCCCCGGTGGTCTCCCGGTGGTGACTAAGAACACTCGGGATAAATTAGCTATGACACAAAAAAAAAACACTAAATGAAAATCGGTTTATCCGTTTGGAAGCTACGATACCACAGACAGAGCCACAGATACACAGCTATACAGACACACAACAGATACGCAGACAGACACGTTAAACTTATAGCACCCCTCTTTTTGCGTCGAGGATTAATAAATAGGTAGGCAACGAAAGAAGTATCCACTTAATAAAATTTACGGTTGTATCTCCGATACAACCCGCTGCTTTTCTTCCTGTGCACGGAATACGGAAGCGTATCTATTGCACGGGGGCATGATTAACAGAATGAGGTACCCCCTTGAAACGCAATGAAAAGGATGGTCCTATCCATGTGAGTTGACTAATCTACACAACTTTATTAACTTCAAAGAAAGCATTTCAGTCTAAAGAAGTCCTGAAGCTTTCAAGAAATAACCAACTATTTAAGTTTTACATTGACAAAATACTGAAACCAGTTTAAGGCTCTCATTTTGCTAGACAGGGCTTTAAACTATAAGCTCTAATGAAAGATCTAACTTTAGTAGATAGCTATTTCTACGGGTATAAAGTTTCAGAGCTTGCAGATGTTCAATGCTTCTAGATATGTGGATTGTGGGTATGTTAGGGGTGTCCGTTAATTACGTGAGATGTTAATAGGGGGGAAGAACCTCACCAGATATCATGTGGGCATAAGGAGCGGGGGTCTATGTAAAAATGACTCATTTTTTCCGCAAGGATTTTGTAAAATAATAATCAAAAATATTGGAGGACAATCTTACACAAATCGACCTAGTCCCAAACTAAGCAAAACTTGTACTATGGGTACAAGACGACGATATACATATATGTATAGATAAATATATGCTTAAAACTAATACTCGTGCTAATGATACACAAAACCAAAGTGGTCATCAATCGTCAAAATTGCAAGAAAACTGGGTTAATATGTATTTATGACATACAATAGCTTAGTGGATATTTGTTTAGTATATTATTTAATTTTTTTTAATGAAAGGGAAAAATATTGTGCTCCGAGTAGGATTCAAACCTGTGACATCCTGGCATACGCGGCCAATCGCTCTAGCCAACTGAGCTATCGGAACAATCATGCGCAGTCACCAAATTCAACGTTCCGCGTTATTGGCCGCGTATGCCTGCCAGGATGTCGCAGGTTTTAATCCTGCTCGGAGCACTATCTTTTTCTTTTAATTTGAAATTAAGAATTTTGGTTAGCAGACGTTACTGCTGAAAACAAAAGTAGCTTAGTATATAATTCTTGGATTTTCGAAAAAATGCAAAAAATCACCTCATGTAAATAATAAAAAAAAAAAAAAAAAATATATATATATATTGGGGGACAATCTTACACAAATCGACCTAGTCCCAAACTAAGCAAAGCTTGTACTATGGGTACTAGACGACGATATAAATACTTATATAGATAAATACATACTTAAATACATAGAAAACATCCAAGACCCAAGAACAAATATCCGTGAAGAATGCACAAATAAATGCCCTGGCCGGGATTCGAAGCCGAGACCTCTAGCTTCGGAGGCAGGGTCACTACCAACTAGGCTAAACAGGTCGTCAAAAAATAATAATAATGTACCTTATGTGTCAAATTCATTGAAGTAGTATTGTGTTCGCACCGCGCCATTAAAATGTTTAATACCCCAATAATAGAAGCACCCTGTAACAGCCACATTGCCTACAAAGCTCTTATACAGCATGATTACTGAAAGTAATGAGACATCTGCCAATAAAACGTAATCACTTAGTAATTGCCCTGCGGTAAAACGGCAATGAAGAGCGGTTGTAAAGGACGCTCAAACAAGAGGTCTATTTGCTCGGCAATGCGCATTTTATTATAACACGACACGGCCAGTGTGAAACGCTATAGTCGCCTGGCAGTGCTCATTATTACAGTCACTCTATTTTCACTTGTATGGGAAAATAGGAAATATTTTTTATCTACACCTACTACTATAGTAAATCCTCTCGAATGTGCTCAAAAACCATCCGTACCAAATCTGTTTAGTCACATCCTTACGAAAGTGTTTGCTGGTTTGACGGCTGTCTCAGCACGCACACATGCGTCGGAAGTCTTGCTGGTGCTTGATAAATACTTTCACAAATACATTGAAGCGTTCTGAATTTTGTAGGGGCGGGCCATATTATCGTAGTTTACAATGTATCCTGCCCACCGCCCGCGCGCGCGCCATAACTGCATGACATATCACGAGCCGGGGCCAGCGTCGGGTTGTCTCGGTGCAGCTTGCTTCCGCCGGCTAAATGGTTGCATATGAAACACACGAAAGTGGATTTTATATATGGATGTAGATAAACTAGTGTACGCAACTGTATATAATTAGGCATTATAACACTCGTGTGATCTTCATATAAAACTCGCCAGTGGCTCGTTTCATAAAACCACTCTCGTGATTTAATGCGTCTCATTATGTAACCGTTGCATAAACTACTATTATACCAAGTCGGTAGCAAACAAGCGTACCGCAGCATATGCACGCCTGCAACTTCAGTGATGGCCAGGCATCGGAAATTCGGATACTTTTATACCTACTATTAGCAACATCCCGGACAATCTAAGCAAGTATGGAGTCGGTTTATTAAAATTAATATTTCTATTATTTAGTTTCCAGGATTCCGGGATTGTATAAAGCATAACGAAAAGGTTTTTTTAGGTAAAGGTGCTCTTACACGGGCAATATTTTGACCAATTATTGCCCGTGAACAGTACGGTTGTCTCACTTTTACTTACAGGCCAGAGAAGGACGCGTGTACTGTTGACGGGCAATAATTGCTCAAAATATTGCCCGTGTAAGAGCACCTTTATGACTAATTTGAGTAGATTTTAGCAACATTCACGTTGGTCAACATTTTTAACGACATACAGGTTGCAACAAAAAAAATGTGGTGGTCCGTTTAAGGGCGTCATAGGTATTGTGTTTTGATTACGGAATATGTATGTGTTTATGTTATCCTAATTCTCGGTATTCCGAGAAATCCCGGCAAATTTATTAGTAAAATTAAAATGAGTCCGCCTCCATGCTACTCAACAACAACGCGGTGTAGGCACTGAGGCCGAATTGTAGGTATAAAAGTATACGAAATTTCGATCCCTGGTGATGGCATGGCGCGTTGCCAATCCTAACAAATTTAACTACCTGTAATCATCAAGCTGTGTTCGTTAAAATCTCATTGTATCTTTAAAATATCATTGCAAGTTTGACAAGTTTACGAGTAGGTAGTACTACCTCGTATAAAGCTATAAAATAATAAACAAAGATTATTATCTCAATTCAATTCAATCTATTTGCAACCATTTTAATTTAAATACAATTCATAAAATATACGCTAAGATAAAAAAAAACATTTCCCAATAATTAAAAAATTGTGTATAATTCATCTAGAAAAGTTATTTAATTAATATGGATATAAAAATAAAATTGGTAAAAACAATTCGATTAAGTAGGTCATTATGATCAATTAATTTTGTAATACAATCTAATCTATACAAGCCCGCTGACATAAGTAATTTCTGTCTTTAAGAGTTGAAGCAGCAAATTCATTCATATTTTACGCAGTATCATAGCCAGACTAAAGTTTGAACGAGTACGAGAGATGAGGTCTGGGGTTCGAATAACGACCGCCGGCAGTTAAAATATAAAAGTAGAAACCGACTTTTTGATAGAATTGGTTTATCGTTGGCAACGCGGAACGTCTTAAGGATGATTCACAGTAGGCCGTTCCGTGTCCGGGCCGGCCCGTTTTCTTCTAGAGAAATACGCCGGCCGTTGCGTTTGCTGTCATAGAAAACGGGCCGGCACGGGCACGGAACGGTCTACTGTGAATCATCCCTTACATGGGCTTTGCCTTGCGAGTCATAGTTTTGAAACTAGTGGGCAGGTTTTCTGACGCTGACTGTACACGCATCAAGCCAGGAACGTAAAATGAATCTAGTACGAACATTTTTAGGAACATAAACAATTTTATACGCAACTTTATTTTTGTCTTATACCGAATTTGTCATAAACAGAATATGTCTTAAACCGAATCTGGCGTAAACAGTACCTATATCTTAAACAGAATCTGGCCTTGTTCGAACAAAGGGAACACTGAAGCCATCTAACATAAAGACGAAAATGCTTTGAAGGCCAGAGCAAAACGGAGTAAACAACAACGATACAAAAACACGATTAAATATAAATAAACTGTTATGTTTACCTAAAGGTGATATTCCATCCCTCATTATTATTTAAGACGTCCATTTTATGGAACTCATTTTTTTTTTGCTGGATCCGAAGACAGGTTTGTTTGTTACACGTGGGGCATGGTTTACAGAATCAAGGCATGACTTAAATAGTATACGACTTACCTATTTTCGGTTGAAACGCTCGGAGAACACACATATATTTGCGTTCAAGCGTTTCAACCGAATTCAATTGGTTCCTCTAACGTCCCTTGGATTTACCGATTTGCGACCCTGTTTAAGGCGTGTTAGATTAGAAGCAGGCGTTTATGTTGACTTGCGTTAATGGAGACATATACTTTGAACCCGTGTCAACAAAGTTAGATGGGCCCATGGAGGAATAAATCAAGAGGAAATACTAAATACGGTATTTCACTGATAGCAAAATGAGCAACTTTTTACGAAAAGTCAAAAACGCTAGGTTAATGTGCCTAATGGCGTCACAATTTTCTACGGTCAATCCGCGACCTTTTTTCCATGTGTATGTTTTTATTTAATTGTATAAAATAAAAATAAAATAAGCAAACTTGAAGATAAAAAATTTGTCCCAAGTCGCCATCAGCGGGTAGAGTGCCCAGAAGGCTGGCCGCATTGCCACGCTGGATGGCAATAAGCATTGCCATCTTTGTGCGAAATATTGGCCAGCTCTCTGGTCACCTGTGGTCTCTATTGAGCGCGCCGACAAATCTTTGAAAAGTCGACGCGCACTTGGTCCCCATGGTCCAAGTGTTTCGACCCCAAACGCCTCAAATAAATAAATAATCGTATGATTTGTGTATTTATGACGTAAAAAAGATATTTTTTAGTTTACGGTTTTCAAAAAATTTATTTTTGACGGCCTTTTTAGCCTAGTTGGTAGTGACACTGCCTCTGAAGCTAGAGGTCCCGGGTTCGAATCCTGGCCAGGGCATTATTTGTGCATTTAGCACGGATATTTTGTTCTTGGGTCTTGGATGTTTTTTATGTATTTAAGTATGTATTTATCTATATAAGTATGTATATCGTCGTCTAGTACCCATAGTACAAGCATTGCTTAGTTTGGGACTAGGTCGATTTGTGTAAGATTGTCCCCCAATTTATTTTAGTGTTGTGTCTTACACAAATTGACGTGCGGTATCAGCAAAGCACATAAAGTTGATTAGTAATATTAGATACGCATACGAAGAGGTTATAAGGTCTTTTTACCTTACAAGTGGCGTTGGCGTTTTCAATGTAAATTCTTTAGTAGTCAGCCACGAAGTATTTACAAGTAGGTATATGTCAGTTTCATTTCATAATTTACGATAAACACAAAAATAGTTCGAAATCCAACCTCACCGCGTACCGTAGTCGAGGTTAGTAGGGACTAGGGATAGCAATGACGCAATGAGGTAAGTTGGGAAAATTGCTAGGGTTTTGACACTTTCTGACGTTAAATCTCATATAAAACTGAATCCGCCGCATCTGAACATCAAATTTGAGAGTGGTTTTTATTTTATTTTTAAGCCAGGTCCGCAGCGCCATGTTTTTCATGTTTGCAAACATCTAAAATGTTTTTCGAACACAAAATAGGCGTGGCCTCAATGTTAAGGCGAGTCCGCTGCACGAAAAATCTAACAAAACATGTTAGTAAAACATGTTTGATGATTGCAAACATGAAAAACATGGCGCGGCGGACCCGGCTTTATGAATTGGCTGCTTAGTATTACCAGAAGAAGAAAGAATATGTCTAAAATATAATAAAATTACTTTAAGAGTTTAAATAAATTCCGGACTCGCATCCCTACTGCCCCCACCGTCCCTTTTCTTCCTGTTTTACCAACCGTTAATATACCCACATCGACAAGTTGTTACATATTAGCAGAAATACTATTACTACCTACTATCCCTATTGTTGTCACTCGCGTGTCCGTCTGTCGTCTGTCATACAATTTGTTTCGAAGCGTTTTTCAACTTCCCATTGACCTATGAACTTGAAATTTGATGATAATGTTTATTATTACGTATATTTTACAAAAAAATACCAATATCATAAAAAACATATTAGTTTTTTTGTTGTATGGAACCTCCGGTGCGTGAGTCCGGCTCGCATTTAGCCGGTTTTTTCTCAGCTACTGCGACTACTTCAACTGTGTGGCTCAACGCACAGAGCGGAGCTGGCGCGTCACGGTGCGGGGCGCCAGCGGTTTTGAATTTTTGATCTTTCCGAAACTGGCGCCTGTCGATCGGGTCGATTATTGCGTCATATAATATTATACTATTCTGTGTTCATGTGTCACACACGCTGCCTCCGTTCCGCTACCCCACGCGGTTTTTTGCTGCGACGTGCCCCGGACTACGTTTTGCTTTACCGCAAAACCGCCTCCGCCCCGCAAGGCGTTGCGCCGCGCTCTGTGCGTTTCAAGCTTTATGTAGCCAATCTAGACACGCGGCAGCGTCTCCAGCCAAGTTCACCCCAGGAACTGGCGGACAGCAGCCGTGTGTTATTTTACACGAACCGTTTGGAGCCACTTTTGACCCCCCAATATCTCTAAATCTATTTAACGTAAAAAAATGAAATTTGGTACATGTATTAAGATCCTTTAGAACAACTAGAACCCAAAATTTCTTAATAATAGGTTAAAAAGTTATTGAGACATTAAAGTCCAAAATCCGGCATTTTTACCACTGACTGACTAGAATAAAGCTCGAAACGTACAGAGCGGGTGCGGCGCGGTGCGGGGCGGAGGCGGTTTGGCATTTTCGATCTTTCCGAAACTGTCGACTGTCGATTACTGCTTCATATGTCACACACGCCGCCTCCGCTCCGCTATCCCGCGCGAATACCGCGCGGTTTATTGGTGCGACGTTCCCCGGCCCCGCACCGCGATCTGTTTGTTTCGAGCTTAAGTCATTGAAATAAAACAATGTCACAAATCCAAAAATATTAATTTAAACATATAATCTTACATTGACTTATTTAAATACATATACTGTACAGGACGCTTATTGTTTATTTACTTTTATATTAATTTATTACATATACGGGTGACATCGGAGACGTAATCAGAAGCTATTTTTTCAGACTCTACACATCATCGCATTTTCCATGCAATAGTTGTTACATCGAATAAAACAAGTTTATTATTTCAATTTTTTACTAAAAAAATAATAACGCCATACTTAAATCATGGTCACCCTATCACTTTTGACACACGTTGTATGAGGGATGACAAGACGTCGTGTGGTGTAGGGTGACCATGTTGTATGAAACATTATTTTTTCTGTTAATAATTTGAGAAATAATAGTCAATATTGCAAGTAGTAACTGTGATATCATCTTCATTGAGTTTATCTTTCAATACTTTATCGAGTCAAATAATTTCTGATCACGTCTCCGATGTCACCCTGTATAGCTAAAACAGACATAATTATAAAATACATCTATTAAAACTTCTCTCCTTACTGAAATACCTAGTTCCATAATAGGGCCACAACATGTGTAGATCTTAGGCAAATTAACTGTCAGACAAGCGCCAAGTAGAAAAGATGTCAAGCATGTTCCGCTGAAAACTTTTGCTATTATTATAGGCTCAATCCGACACTAATAAAAAATATTATTTTACTCTACCAATAAACAAATTTTACTACAAATACTCGGAAAAAAATCAAACTTCAGCTTATTGATGCAATTTTAATGAGCTTATTGATGCAATTTTAATGATTTTAGGGTTCCGTACCCAAAGGGTAAAAACGGGACCCTATTACTAAGACTTCGCTGTCCGTCCGTCCGTCCGTCCGTCTGTCACCAGGCTGTATCAAGAACCGTAATAGCTAGACAGTTGAAATTTTCACTGATTGTGTATTTCTGTTGCCGCTATAACAACAAATACAAAAAACGTGATATTTTAGCCCTTTTTCATGGCTACCACTCGCCGAGCTAGATCTCAAGAACCGTGATAGCTAGACAATTGAAATTTGCACAGATTATGTATTTCTGTTGCCGCTATAACAACAAATATTAAAAACCTGCCAAGTGCGAGTCGGACTCTTTTTATAGATCATGCGGTACGGAACCCTTAGTGCGCGAGTCCGACTCGCACTTGGCCGGTTTTTATTTAAATACATATACATGAAAAAAGGACACAGCTTGACTATAGAAAATTTTCGCTTTCTGGCCAAGTATAGTAATAAACCCGGACCCGGACCCGGACCCGGGTATGTCCTAAAACTACGATCAAGACCACCTGGGGATGGGCAGCAGCATCCCTGGCGTGCGGTGGAGATACTGCGATCGCCAACCCGCATGCCAAGCGTGGCGATTATGGCATTTGCCCCCCATTAAATTGGGGGAGGCCTATGTCCAGCAGTGGACGTCTTTGGGCTGATATGGTGGTGGTGGTGGTGGTGGATAGTAATAAAATGATGTACACAACACGGGAGGTAATAAATAAAGCCCTTGATCGCAAATATATATACGTCCCTCGCCTACAGCTCGGGCCGTAAAATCTGCGATCTCAACCTTTCTTTGCTTTACCACCCTAGTTGTGTAATGTACTATTACATATGTTAGCAGTTTGTTTAAGGAAATAGTCCAAAAATACAACGATATACGATATTCATATAGTTTCAATGGCGATTGTATTACTATTACTGTTGCTAAGAAAAACATTGTGAAATAAAGTTGTATAACAGCGTTATGTCACTGCAATAATTTAAAACACCTTTGAACTGAAGTATGATTTTCTGTACGGAACACATCGTTTCGTAAACAAACCTACTAGGCTGCTAGCATTTCTAAATTTCGACACGTGATTATAATCAGTATAATCACAATAGAACCGATGGCCGTTGGGGCGGAAAGGTTCTCGAGTGGCGACCACGTACCGGAAGGCACAGCGTGGATAGGCCCCCCACACGGTGGACTGATGACCTGGTACAGGTCGCGGGTGTCCGCTGGATGCGGGTGGCGCAGGACCGGTCATTGTGTCACACTTTGGGGGAGGCCTATGTCCAGCAATGGACGTCCTTCGACTAATATGATGAATCACAATATATACAATAAAAAAATGACTTTTTCTCAAACATTTCTTTATTTTATTCTAAAATAAGCTGTCAAATATCACGTATATGAAGGAATTTCATCTAAAATTTGAGACCGTCTTTTGTTTTTGGGGCGGCGCTGCGCCGGTGCTCCGGAAGCAAAAGACCTCCTTTCTTTCACGGGCCGCACGGGTTTTTATTACTGAATCCTAACCCCCTTATTCATAAACCTTAACAAACCTCTGGTAACTAAAATTTGTTTTGTCCCTTTCTCACAAATATAAATGTCAAAGTGACAGATAAAGCCAAACCAACTTTAGCGGCTTGTTAACTAATAAAGGCTTGATGGACGTTTGTGAATAAGGGGGTTAGAATATACGCGTCCACAAATTGACATTCCCGCCGAGGCATATATGTCTCTTAACTGTAACATTCCCAGTGACTGTGTAACGCTGTATACAGGGTGTGGCCTGTAATAGCGCTTCCTTAGAGCATCTGCAGTAACGTCTTCTGGCAAAAAACATATTTTTTTAGATTCGGTCCCGGTCGAATATTTGTCTTAAAATAGTTTTAACATTTTTGGTTTTAAATGATATTTTTGGGATTTTTTGAAATATATTATTCATTTTCTAGTGTTTTTCAAATAAAAAAGTAAAAGTAGTTTATTCTTCAAATTAGGCATATTACATGCACGTATGAACGTCAATAAACTACCACCGGTTCGGAAAAATAAACCTCTGCCACGAGAAGAACCGGCGTAAGAAACTCGGCGAGGTGAAGAGTTATTAATATCAATCCAGTTTCCAAAACATTTTTTTTTCTATTGAACCCCTTTGGAAATGATTGCTGGAGAGCTCAATAGATTACCGTAATATGGGGTGAGTAGGGTCAAAACTGAAATTCAAACCTCGATAACATTTTATTTTTACATATGAAAACTGAATGGTGTATATAATAAGTGTTCCGGACGTTTGTATTTTATTTTGGGTAGTTCCATTTCATAACTTTGCCGATAAAGAGGAAAACCCACCTCATCCCGTAGTGCCTCGTATTTGGGGTGAGAGGGGTTTTCATACAAAGATGATTTTGGAAGATTGTTGGATCGTTTTTTTATTATGCGTATTACTATAGCTCCATTTTAAATTGGAATACATTATTTTTATAGCAGTAGCCTTAAAATTCCTTCTCACCCCCCTCTCAAACCTTCTCTCCCCATTCATAACCCACCTCTCCCCGCGAAACCTACTCACCCCGTTTATCGGTAACCTTAATTTTTTTGCTAATACCTTAACCTGTATACACTGTATACGTTTGATAAATATACTAACTTTGACACACAAACAGAGTCAAAACCTGGTAGACCACTTTATTGGCCGCGAGTGATTGTCATGACATGAACCCTGTAAAGGTGGATAAAATATCGTGGAGTAATAAGTCATTCATGTAAATTGTTTGACCTACTTTCGTTAAATATACAATATGGACGATAAGATCATTCACAGTAGACCGTTCCGTGTCTGGGCCGGCCCGTTTTCTATGCCAGCAAGACGCCCGGAGGGTCTAAAGGTCTTCGAAAATGGAACTTCGTGTCGTGCCGTCTCTTTCATTCTCGTGTTATACACTTTATGACGGAAAGCGACGGCACGATACGATTTTCGATTTTCGAAGTTCGGAGTAGGCGCTCAGGCCCGGTGACACTCGGAAGCGGCCCGGCACGGCCGCTTTTTGGTCAACACAAGAGTTTGACGGCCGATCTAGCTACGGCCGAGGCTCGGAAGCAGCACGGTCACGGCCCGGCCCGGAAACGGAACGGTCTAGTGGGAATCACCCTTTAATTATGTACATATATTAACATGTGAAATTAACGCTGAGCAATTTCTACATACATTACGTAGGTAACATGCTAAAATAACAACTCTTCATCTTCTGTGGTTTGGGGTTTTGTTTTTATAAACAAATACATTGACAGGGCCCTATGATAATTAGGTAATTAAGATCATTTCAATTTGAAATTAACTTAAAATAAACTTAAAATATGTTTAAAAAATTGGGCCCACTTATTATTACATATACATTGCTTTGGCTCGAACATCGAACCATTACGTGGTTTTACGATGTTTTGTAAGTAACATTGTACTCAATTGTTTATTAAATAATAATAATAAGGTAAGATAAAATAAGATAATTTATTTGATAAGACATGAGTCACATTGCTGCAATAATATTTCCAGTAACTATTTCCGGAAGTCCTTTTCTGTTAGTTCTGTTAAATTTACGGGAAGTGTACGTATTATATAATTGTATAGCCATACAGTAACAATTATTTTGGCAATATTTTAGTATTGAAGCGGGACTTCCAGATCATGTTTTCTACGTTTATTAATGTCTTTCCTTTTAAATAGGGCTATATTTTTCTTAACAAAATTACAGATTTGGAACATCTACAAAGACGGCAAATACAAGATATTTTTAGGGTTCCGTACCTCGAAAGGAAAAAACGGAACCCTTATAGGATCACTTTGTTGTCCGTCCGTCCGTCCGTCTGTCTGTCTGTCAAGACCCTTTTTCTCAGGAACGTGTGGAGGTATCAAGCTGGAATTAATATCAAATACTCAAGTCTACTGTCCCTTGGAGCTGTGAAAAAATCAAACTTCTAAGCCAACGCAATCAAATGATACAGCCGTTTATGCCGGAAATTTTCGGTACTAGCAAGGGAATCAATACCTACAGGGTACTTCCCGTTAACTCAGAATCTTGAAATTTGGTACGAAGCAACGTCTTATAGCACAGATAAAGGAAAAATTGCAAGAACCGTAAATTTTTAGTTACTTATATCATATAATACAATTTTTTTTTACGGAACCCTCGGTTATACTCATCGATGGTTTTGATGGATAACCTGTACACAAACGGGTTATTTATTACCTCATCATCATCATCATTATATCAGCCGAAGGACGTCTACTGCTGGACATAAGCTTCCCCCAAAGAGTGCCACAATGATCGATCCTGCGCCATCCGCGAACTTTACCCAACAATCTACCTAGTGGGGGGAAGAGGGGAGGGGGGTACCCACACTACGCCTTCCGGTACCTCCAGCGCCAAGTTTTAACCCATTACCCCACATACGAGTCACGCCTCTACGAGCGACTAAGCGCTACACTCACACTGACAAGGAAGCCGTCTCGTAGGCGCTTTCCTCCACGAGTTTAGGCATTTTATCGGCTACGAGCGTGTAGCGCTAATATTGATATTCTTGGAAGTGACAGTGGTTATTTATTTATTATATTTATTTATTTAAAACATGTTAACATGACATTACAGTTACACCAATGCGTCATGAAACGAAACTAACTAGATACAAATAAATTAAAATTACATTTAATTAACTAAAATACAAACACATCAAAAAGTCTTTGACCAGTGTGTGTTGCCAGTGATGACATATGGCACTGAAACGTGGTCGCTTACTATGGGCCTCATAAGAAGGCTCAAAGTCACCCAAAGGGCAATGGAGAGAGCTATGTTGGGAGTTTCCCTGCGTGATCGCATCAGGAATGAGGCCATCCGCAGCAGAACCAAAGTGACCGATATAGAACTCCGAATCGCTAAACTTAAGTGGCAGTGGGCGGGGCACATAGCACGTAGAACCGATGGCCGTTGGGGCGGAAAGGTTCTCGAGTGGCGACCACGTACCGGAAGGCGTAGCGTGGGCAGGCCCCCCACACGGTGGACTGATGACCTGGTGAAGGTCGCGGGTGTCCGCTGGACGCGAGTGGCGCAGGACCGGTCATTGTGGAAGTCTTTGGGAGAGGCCTATGTCCAGCAGTGGACGTCTTTCGGCTGACATGATGATGATGATGATGACAAACACATTAAAATTACATAGGTACAGTTGATAGCCTAGTATCCATCTCCTCACAGAATCTCAGACATTCATAGCACACATCCATCCATCGCCACGCAAGTAAGTCACACTCCGGTACTGATGCCAAAAGCGCATTCATTGAGATGTGAGAGAGCGCGAAGTAGCGATAAGTTCCTGCGTGACACAGTGCGCGCTGCCGGCACCGCCAACAAATCGCGTTGCCGTGGCCTAAGTGTTATCCTGGGGATATCTCTCCCCGTATGATCCGACAAGCAGTGACCATCAAGCTGTAGCTACGTCTCACCTCCAACAAGTTATAAACACGCTGGGTAAAGTTTTAAGCACAGGACCGTTTACAAATTGTGCCGGTTATAATAATAGCATTAGATACATTTAAGGACCCAATTGTCGAGTACTCTGTTCGTTGCTGCTACGGGCTACATACGGAGAGATTCCCAGCTATCACCCTCTTTTGTATATCTCCCTCCTTACCGTCTTCCATGAACAAAGTCACAAACTCGTCCACTAGCTCCAACTTTTCACCATCAACCGCAATTTCACAAACAAATACATAATTAGCTATAATACCACACCAAATCAAAACTATATAAATTGCAAAACAATTGCTTTTACTATCCCTTTGTTGTTCAACCACTCTTAACCCCACCGCTGATAAGCTGTCAGGCACCCGTATCAATTAATAATAGTGGTATGGCACACCAACTAGACGGATTTGATTTCTCTATAAATTGCAGAGGTATTTCCTATCTATTTCTCTCCGCAAATCATCCGAAGGAAAGTATACACTTAATATCAGTTTTTTAATTTTTTAGGTACGAGTATATGATCAAACAACTTTCCATTTCATAGCATTTTTTTGACATTTTTATAATTCACTGCTCGCGCTGATTGCAAAGCTTAACGGTTCATAAGGGTTGATATTAGAAATTCCGTTTAAAGGTTATTAAATAGAATCCTTTTTTTAGGTAGTTTTCCTTGTTTTATATAGTGTGTAGCGATGCTACTTAGATGTTAAAACATGATTATAGGCATAGTTGAGCTTAAGGTTAAGGCATGTTCTGTAACATAGATTTTCGTGCGAAATAACATTGTCTGCACATAGTAGTATGTAGGAACTGATTACTGACCTTATAAATTATTAGTCTAACGCCTTTTCAACATACAATTGCCGCCGGAGCCCTAGAAATTCCATGCACTTTCGACAAACTTCACTGGCCCATTTAGACACTTTGCCAACACTAAAACATAGGTTGTGGCACATCAAAATGTTCGTCGTGACACGGCCCATTCATTTATATTAGTAATTACGCTCATTAACGAGAATTGGAAGAAATCCACTAGTTAATAAATAAAAGGGTATTTATGACACATTCCAGCCGGTAGATTAAAAACAAATGTCAAATGACAGTTCCGATTCGCGCAAGCGACACAATTTGATTTCGTTTACGTCGCAGTTTAAAAAGTCGTAATATTAAAACACGAATTAAACTTTCTCCCCCCTCATGTCCCTGTTCGGGCGCCATATTGTAACGAATAAAATGTGTGAAGTGGTGTGATGTCGCTACAAAGTATTAAAGAAAGTTGCTCGGATTTCAGCCGGACCAAGTCGTTGAACCATTGGTTCAAGGGTCCTCTTGGTTTCGCCTTGGGTTGGTGTATTTGTAAGGAATGAATTAAAAAGACAAAGGATTTAACATGCAATACTTATAATGTCTCTGCTTTGCATCTTATTAGCCCGCGCAGAGGCTCTATAAACAACTACTTATGACAGGGCTACAAATAGTTAACCGCAAACGCATACGAACGTGGGAGCTCCCGATATTAATCGATGAACGCGAGAAACGCAGCGCGAAATAATTTTGGCCAAGACGTATAAAGAAAGTCACTTACGCAGGAAGTCCGTCGCGACCAGATCGCACGTCACTCACATCAGTCCATCAATACGCCGGAGCCGGTGGTGGTGTCATCGCTTGTCAGTTCGCCGAACTGACAGGAGGCAGGAAAAATGGCGGGAAGCGTCACGTCCCTGTGTTGTCCTGTATTGTGGGACCTTGATGTCACGGCCGACGCAATTGCGGCCAGGCGGCGATGCGACGGTGCTGTCCCGTCGCAACTGCGCCGAACCGCGCCCGGAGCCGGAGACGAACTCACGGGTTCTTCGGTACCCGCAGTTTGGGGAGCTCGTGTGAAGCACCTCGGCCTGCTGGCCCACGCAGGTCGCTCCGAAGGCGCGCTGTCGCCGGGGCGCCTCCAAAGCAAGCGCGTGGACGAGTCACAAGCCCACGGGCTCGCAAGCTTGTAACCTACGGTGGCTAATGCGCATGATCACTGCGCCATTACGGCGGCGCGCACAAACACCTTGCACATCGTCACACGGTTCACCTCACTGGCACAGTTTAATAGGAACTATTCTAAAATAATGCTTATTCGGCAACCATGGCGGACAAGCTACAACGTTTTTAATTACGCGCGCACGCGGCGCGCGCGCGCGGCGCGAACGCCAAATCACAACGTCTGTCCTCTAATAATGCTCGTATCGATCTGTCAGTCTCGTCGATCAGTGTCTAAAAAAAAGAAAAAAACACAAGGCGTCGTTCCGAAACACGCTCACGCGTAAACGCTGCTACCGTATTTCAGTGTCGCAAATCGCCGCACATTCGATTAGTTTTTAAATTACTTTAAATATAAACTTCTTCAAACAATGAACTTTTTCAGCTATTCGTGTTTTAATATTACGACTTTTTAAACTGCGACGTAAACGAAATCAAATTGTGTCGCTTGCGCGAATCGGAACTGTCATTTGACATTTGTTTTTAATCTACCGGCTGGAATGTGTCATAAATACCCTTTTATTTATTAACTAGTGGATTTCTTCCAATTCTCGTTAATGAGCGTAATTACTAATATAAATGAATGGGCCGTGTCACGACGAACATTTTGATGTGCCACAACCTATGTTTTAGTGTTGGCAAAGTGTCTAAATGGGCCAGTGAAGTTTGTCGAAAGTGCATGGAATTTCTAGGGCTCCGGCGGCAATTGTATGTTGAAAAGGCGTTAGACTAATAATTTATAAGGTCAGTAATCAGTTCCTACATACTACTATGTGCAGACAATGTTATTTCGCACGAAAATCTATGTTACAGAACATGCCTTAACCTTAAGCTCAACTATGCCTATAATCATGTTTTAACATCTAAGTAGCATCGCTACAAGTGTTCATTGTTTCTAGACACTAAGTCCTATATTTATACGAGAGTACAATTAACAAACATGCTTCTTACATTTAAATACAAGGATACCAGTCATACAATTATTTTAAAAAGTTATATTTAATACTGTTGCCCGCGACTTCGTCCGCGTTTTCGCTCCTTTTGGCCGCAGCGTGATGTTATATAGCCTTCCTCAATAAATGGACTATCCAACACAAAAATAATTTGTCAATTCGAACCAGTAGTTCCTGAGATTAGCGCGTTCAAAAAAACAAACAAACAAATTCTTCAGCTTTATAATATTAGTATAAAATAGAAATATTACTAAGACGTGTATTCAAAGTTTGTATATCTACATGTCATTTACAGGAACTCAATCTACATGTCATTTACAGGAACTCAATTATATTACTAAGACGTGTATTCAAAGTTTGTATATCTACATGTCATTTACAGGAACCCAATTATAACTACGCTTGTGTCCGTGTCAAGAGGCCACTAAGGACTCTTGGTCAACATTAGACGATGTTATTCTGCCACCCCTGTGACTTAGAAATTACTTATGTACATGTGAACCAAAGCAAGAGTCACAAAAACTGACTTACATACTATTATTAGTAGTATATAAAAAATACAATAGAACTAACATTTTAACAGTAAATTCTGTAAAAAAAACTCGCATCGTTGTTTTTTCTTTGCATTCGTTTGACTCAGTTTACTCTTACACTTGCGATTTCACGACTATGATATTATATCCTTTATGACACACCAGTGTCACTGTTAGAGCTCCACATCTGAGCGAAAGCGGGGAGGGATAGCGCGAGGGGCTTCTGTCAGGGTTGCCCCTGACGCGGCGGTACCTTCTGTCAGGGTTGTCCCTGAAGCGGCGGCGGCACCTGTCAGGGAGGGCCCTGATGGACCAGTCCTATATCTGCACGACAGTGGTGTCCCGGTGTAGTGAGAGCACGCGGCGGCGCTCGCGGGCCGCACATTGCAGGCGCGCGGCGGGGCGTCAGGCCGGCGCGCGCGGCGCGGCGTTCACCGTCAGGGTTGTCTCCGCGAAACGCACGCGGGGCACGCGACCGTTCTGTGGGCAAACATCGTCAATCACTAAATGAATCGTCATCATCAGCTCTGAGAGCGCTCGTTGTCCAGCGGCGCCAGCGTACCGCGTGCGGTGTGCGAGGTTAAACAACATGGGCCCGGGTCAGTTTTTGGATGGGTGACTAACTGAGGTGCTAACCGCTTTGAGTGGTTACTAACTGAGGGTTCCCGTGCTTTGGAAGGCACGTTAAGCCGCTGATCCCGGCTGCTGTCTTCGACGGTGGGCGGTCTATTTATTATATGATTTAACTTAATTTTTCTAATCCGGGCATAATAAACTGAAAACTGCCATTAAAATGACTGACAGCAGCAATAAACTTTTTATGAAAATGCAAGTCTATACCATAGATAAGTACCTAGTCATTTAATTACGTTTTATGACTGGTGGGAGAATGAAAACGGATTTCCACACATTGTTATACAACTGTTTTATTTTAAAAAAAGGCACACGTCAATGGCCGTTTTCTGCCACGACTTTTTTATCGCTTTTGCTGTCGTAGAAAAAATATTGTATGCAACGTTACATAATTAGGTCTTAAACTTCTCAAGTCTCTAATAACAAAAACTCGCTGCGTTTCTTACTATCGAATTTTAAGAACCTTTATTATGTATCCTTTGCATAAAATACTAGTTGTTTCTTACTAACAGTGATTTAATAATTGTTTTTGATTTCAGTACGAGTGTATGTTGCCTGCCACGAGTACAGAGCGCACAAGACTATTCGCGTATGATTTGGATAGGCTAAACCGGAATCCACAATCGTTAGGCTTGTACAAAAAAACAATTAAATCGTATAGTTCACCCACAAAGTGCTTGATGAAGTTAGAGTCGATTGTAACACACCCACGCATAGAATTATACCGTGAATTTTGATCAACACTTATTTATTTTAACAAATTTCATCGTTAGGGCGTTCCGCCTAACTTTGGTGTACGATACTGAAATTATCCAACTTCCAGCTAAACTGATATAATTTATACGAGACCCTTAAACTAATATAATCAATCAAATAAGTTAAAATGTTAAGACATTTTATTAAATAACCATTACAGTTTTTAACTGCCTTGGAGGGATGTATTAGTAAAAAGGCAGTTGTAGATACAAGAGTTTATTTAAAGGTACACAAATATGGGGACAACTAATTCAACGAGTAAAACTTGGGAGCGAGAAACGGTAACTGTCACCTTGGCCCAATCCGTGCTCTTGCTGACTACGCATTTAGCGTATCGCTTCAAGTTACTTTATAATTGAGACCAATTTAATTTATGCCAAATTCTCTCAAGCCGTTTTATTTAGTTATCAGAACTGCTGCCGCGAAACGAAAATGATCGAAGTTCGTGTATCTCCCTCTCAAAGCGTAGCAAAAGTAAACATAAATATCGAACTCATAAGTGTTTTGTCGCTTTCACCCGATGGCAATTCAGTATGGCAGTTTAAACATGATATGACATTAAAGCTTAGATTAATAATACCAACAGATTCGTAGTGTTAAGCAAGATGATTTTTCATATAGTTGTCTCTTTGAATCCTTATCGTTATCCAAGACAAGTTAGAACGAGACAGTTAGTATGATCATTTACGGCTGTTAACGGATTGCCTCCATTTAAAAGCACACCAACATGTTAAATCCCATATAAACTTACACACCACAAACGTCAGTTCAGTACAATTTACAGTTATGAAAATGGAGACACTGACAGGTCCTGTCAAATATCACTTATCTGTCTCTCTCAAACTTATTGATTTGTGTATTAGTGAGAATAGATCAGATGCACAGAAATCGTTCAACTTAAATGAGCGGATCTGCTTTAGGCGCCTTCCTGAGTTGTCGATGCGGTGGCGGTACGATATGAGAAAACTGTCAGCTGTCAGTGTCAACCGATATCAATGCAGTACTGCCCCACTTCTGCGCGCAAACGTATTACTGACAGTATTTGGTCAAGTGAGGAAATCTCACATCGGAAAATTCACGATAAAGACCAAAATACCTATGACATATCGCTCCCGCCCGGCCAAATCAGGAAGTCACCTTACTCTCATATGCAGCCAGTGAGCAACATCTTAGGCCTTGGCTTTCCATCAGGCGAGACTAAGGCCAATCGATGGTCAGTCTATCATTAAAAAAAATCTGTGTGTTAAAGCGACAAGGTCCAAAGGTAGCCCGTTGTGAGTTCGACCGGTCAACCAATTGGATTTCAGGGCCACTTTGTACCTTGTCACAGTGAAAATCAATATGAAAGCTGCTGGAGATGTACACCGTGCAATATGCTCGTAAAATATAATTTCGCTATGGAAAGTCGGGGAAAGTTAATTAACTTTAGTGACCTTTTCAAATTTGTTTTCCAACTTCGGCAAATCGCCATACAGTCTGATAATTATTGACGTTCATGACCTTTTCTAATATGTTCTCAATTTTGAACTGAAATTCGATGATCTTAGTTGACTCACTTAAGCTTGGCTTCAAAAAAATTCGATATTTTTTGAGAAATATGGGTTGAGTCACTGGAAGAAGTACACTACCGCTCATAATTATTTAGGCTATGGGTGCCTTTTTCCATACGTCTGTATACAAAAATTATTTTCAGAAATACACTGCCAAGTCAGAGTCCTAAACAGTTTTGCGTGCATTATGCATTTTTTATTTAGCTGACTTATTGAGCCTTAAATCGGTGCCAGAGACCCTCCTTTTAAAATGGTAGTTCTCTTTTTGCAATGACTTAAATAACTACTAATTGCTGGTTCATACAAATACACTAGACTTTTCTGTGTCACGCATACTATGCTAACCTGTTAAAACTAAAATTGGTATGCAATATGTCGAGTTAGATCGACCTCTTGACAACCTACAGTAATATATGGGGAATACGACCGTGACACCTACAAACATGCCCGTGGGGGTTCGAAGAGTGCGAATACCCATCAATAAGACTGCGATATAAAACATATTGGACTGTTTATTGGGCACGTGGGAATTCAACCGTCGACTTTTCCTCAAGAGGCAAATAATACAAGCATTAGGAAAGGACCAATCTCTCGTGGTTGACATGAAAATCAATAGCACGAAAATATTAGTGCCTTCAGGGAAAACGGAGACTCATGTTGTTTCAAATCAAACTAATCAAACCTAACCTAACACATGCGTTGCAATCCAATCATGCTCAACGAAACACTTATGGTGAACATAGTTATTTCTAAAAACTATACACCGAAAACTTTTTAACAAACTAAAAAACAAAATAATTAACAAAAGAAATGTTACGAACACCTTGTACTTACCTATGTTGGACAAATAAAATCTTTATATTTGTCTTACTTATCAAAAAAACTAAGACTTCAATTACGGCAGGTGCATAGAATATCTGACAGTTACGAGTAGATATCTATTTATTTATACCATTCGCGCCGTCATAAATTTCGGGTCATCTTTAATTTAATAACGGCAATAAGGTTTTTTTATAGTTACATAGTATATATACTATTGAGATGGCAACGTGATATAGGTACCTAATTTCCGTAGAAGTGTTTATTATTTGCAAAATAATAACATGAAGTATTTCTACGAAGGAACAATATATTTTAGGATAATAGAATACTGAATTTATGATCGGAGTTACTTCACGGAATTGGTTGATTGGGGTTAACAGCGGGTAATAAGTGCTTGTCAGGAATTTCTAGTAAAACAAAAACGAAGTGGTCAAAACACACCGTAATTAGCTATTTTGAGCTCTGTTATGGAGCTGTAACGCATATTATCCCATACAAAGGTTACGGTGGTGTATGTTCTTTCCAGCCAAACAGTGCGGAGTCTGCACAACAGATGTGTTAACTATTCGCTACGGCGCCCGGCGGGTAGACATACCAAACGGACCTGCAGTTGAAAAATCCCTATGTTGTTGTAATTAAGTCGGGAATAATTATAAGTTACACTAGAATTGTATTTGTAACGTAGACTTTCGTTAAATAACTTAGAAGAAAAATGTGGACACTTGATTGGAGACACCGACGCTGTGCGGGTGATTTTAATAAAACGCTGAGATAGAGTATTCCAAAATTTTGTGAATCATATTAAGTACGAGATTATAATTGTATTTTATAACGAGTGTGGAATCGGTGAAGTGTGGCTGTGGAGCCTGTTGGCTAAACCAAGTTAAGTAATTATTATATTAAGACAGCCTTTTCATTCGGGGACAGATCTATATTTTAAATCCCTTCATTTTATCTATTTCCATTCCTGACTAAATAAAATACGTAATCGTTAAATAACGATTACACGAACTTCATGCAAATACTGGATCAATTCGAATGATAAAGCAGTTATTTTAAATGTCAAAGTTAAATTAACATTGAATGTGTTTTATGTGTGCTTTTGAATTTTGGTTTGTGTTATATGAATTAACAGGCGGATTCGATTTCCACCTTATCAAATTATTCAGTGAAGTTTATTGGCAAGAGGACGAAGTAAAATGATAGATTGTAAATATGTTGCATGTAAATTAGATGGGATGTAAATTATGTGACATAACTACGTGGCCAGTAACAGATTGAATAAATTACATATTACGCTGCTATTTAGAACTTGGAGTATGTGACTTGCCGGCGTGGATGACGAGTTCAAACCTCGTACCAATTGAAATTGGGATTGTAAATTGTGTGGTTTATGCGAGGGTTCAAATCCTTGGCGAGAATCAAATTTGTGTGAGCGGCCAGAAAGCAGCTACTGGCAGTAAATATAAGTGCTTTTCTAAAGCCTCATATTTTTAAAGGGTTATATGTTGTTAATTAACGTGCGTACAATGTCTTGTGAATTTGGTTCGTTTGTATCCTAACGCTCTGAAGTCGGCATACGGACTTAGAAGTTTTGATGTAATTAATTTTATTGAATTTATTTGAAATAGTTGACTATGATGTATATAGCATTAAAGGCACGGGGTTTTTCCGTTTTATCTGTTTCGCTTTTTACCTCGTAACAGGAAATTGGCCTTAGTGAGCGGAAACAGATATTGGAGAAAGTTCTAACCGACTTTGTCCAATTAAATAATGAAAAGTTTCGATTTAAATTACAAATAAATACGAATTAATAAACCAGCTTTAACTTCCATTCTAGCCTATTGTTTTCTTTACACACCCTCCTCTACAAACCAGACCTGTATCTTATTCAAGTACCTACCTAGCTACAGTTCAGTTATCATCCAGATGGTAAGTAGCTAGGCACAGCCTAGGTACCAGCCGATACCGTTTCACTATTACCAACCACCACCTAACCCAACTATATAAGTAATTTCCGGGATCCTATCATAAAAATATTAATACTAATAATAATAAAAAAAAACCGACTTTAATGGGAGAGGCCAGTGAAAGATTATTATACTTAGATGGTGCACTCTTAGATTCCATACAATAAAATAAAAATGGCTATAAGTATGTTTATAATGGTAGAAGACTAAGTACCCTCAATTCCTCATGGAATCATGGAAAAACCTTGCTTGTTTGACAAACAAAACGAAGAGAACAAATTGCCAAACGTGAACTACGCGTCGTTCTGTTCTGATCATCATCAGCAGTTCCACTTCATCCAATGTCACATTTTTGGATGCAAATGCTTGACTTGTTGATAAAAACACAAAAATCACTGTATGTTTGCCTTAAAGATTTGATGAGTTCCCTCAATTCCTCATGGATTCCATCATCAGAACTGCGTATTGACAAAAACGGGACCAACTTGGATATATATACTTACAATAAAAAAAAAAAAAATTTCAAATCAGTTAAGAAATGATGGAGTTATGGAGTAACAAACATAAAAAAAAAACATACAACCGTATTGATAACCTCCTCTTTTGAAATCTTGAAGTCGGTTAAAAATGACGTTTTTTGCGATCTCTCGCTCTGTTAACGTTGTTTTTTCATGGGTTTTTACGAGCCCGATCTAAACCTGGAAAACGTTATTTTATTAACTGTTATTTTTGCAATATTAAATAAAGATTATGACAGGATTAAAAAACTTCACAAACTTGTACTATTTTAGGAATATATGACGGTATTTTACCGACCCGTATTCTTTGTCCGTATTATTTTTAGTTCATAAAACTGCTCTCAAATATGTAAACTAAAGTGTGGCTGTTTTACACTTTAGCGTAGACGAAATAAGATTTAAATTTTAACCGAATGTCTTCAAATTAAAGCGAATTAGAATACCATAGTGTCATTGAGAAATTAACTTTATTTAACCTAAGGAGTGTCCCATTAAATTTATCAGAAATAAATAAATACTGGGTGTACAATGATAAAAGTTTAGTTTTGCTATTAGGAACTCGCGTACAGAGGGCGTAGCGGGAAGAAACTTAACTCCAAGCTCCCAATGACCTCCGGTCTGTAACTCTCCGTTTTCTCGTGGGTTATCGTATTAATACTTGTAAAAACTGGCCAAATGCGAGTCAGACTCGCGCACAAAGGTTTCGGTATTATCTATACAACACTAGGCATTTTATTATAACCTTTTTTTTACTGAAATAATAACGTTAAATAATATTAAGTGGAATTTTGCTCGAGTGCGAGTCGGGTTTTTGTTTTCCCATACATTGGGAGACCCAGCGCCCGATGAAGGCAACAAGCAACTTTTTAAAAGTTTATTTGTATGGGAGCTCCCTTAAATATTTATTTTATTTTGTTTTTAGTATCTGTTGTCATAGCGGCTGCAGAAATACATCATCTGTGAAAATTTCAAACATCAGCTATCACGGTTCATGAGAGCCTGGAGACAGACGGACGGACGGACGGGTGGACAGCAGAGTATTAGCAATAGGGTTCCGTAAACCTAAAAACGAGGTTTACTGAAATAGTCTCCCATATTTACTTTAAAACTAATAAGGTCCCAATAAGGTCTAGTTTCCTCCTTGGGTTGAAAAGTCAGATGGCCGTCGTTTTCGTAAAAACTAGTGCCTACGCCAATTCTTGGGATTAGGTAGCGGACCCCAGGCATCCTTCAGGATGCAACAAGGATGGGCCAATAAAAACATTTTTGGATGTCACTTTAGAAAGAGAGAGAGAGAGAGACGAAAGTTTGTGAAGACAATAAGAACCTCTTACATTGTTAGAGACGCCAATAAGGAACTGTTTGTTATATGTAGATTTCATATATAAATGCATTAAACAACATACTTATATCGAAAATAGAACTTTTTTGGACCATGTGGAATAAATCATAAAAAAAAGGGTTATATACACAAAATAAAAAATTATCTCGGGAATAAAGGATTGAAAAAACCGTTAACCTTATGTTTTGCGCCATAAATACATATATCTATAGCTTTAACGGAGGAATATCAACTCGTCAAAAATCGTTGATAAGGACGTGGAGCCCCTTAAATCATGTCATTCTCCTCGCCATAACTAACACCGCTGCCAAGCTCGCCAAGGATGTCATTTGTCGTCCTAGTTGTGTTGCTCGATAAATTTATTATTAACGACGAAGTGACACAACCTCGACATGATTAAAGCGAATCCTCCGCTCGGGCTTGTAAAATAGTTATTTGTTCAACAAGAGAGCAAAGTAAATTTTTGCTGCGAGTGTTGATGTAGAGTCCCGAGATGCAAATATCTTTGCTCTCGTGTGATACATACAACTTTTCACCTCAGCGGCGAGAACATATAACGCAAAGGAATAGTGATAGAGAGAATGAAGTTACTTAAACTAACAAAACACTTAATATGAAAAATTAAAAAGTTAGTTTTTTTCACGCTCGCAGCAAAATTGCATTTTAGTCACTGGTTTCAAGCCGGAAAAGTCGTTTTCACGCTCGCAGCAAAATTGCATTTTGCTCACTGGTTTCACGCAACAAAACCGCCATTTTCGAGCCGCTGAAGTGAAAAAGTGTTTTATTGAGAATTCAGAAAAAACACAACGTTCGCCTGAACCCACAAGATTTTAGCTATGCATTTCTGAGGTTATAAGAAGTATTAATAGTTATATCAACAACATGGGCGCAGTTAAGCGAAAAAATAAATTTAAATGTGGACCGGAAGAAAACGGCTCAATTCCTCATAGATCTCGTCAACGGGTCTCCAAAATGATATGGGACCAACTTGGAGGTTCGTCTCAAAAAACAACCTATTGAAAACCTCCACCTTTTTTGAAGCGAGATTAAAAAACCGGCCAAGTGCGTGTCGGACCACGCACAAAGAAGGGTTCCGTACCGACACCTCCTTCCTAACCTACATTTAAAGCCACTATACAATACTCACGGCACTTACACCCTTTTGTTTGGGCAAGGCAGTTTTTCAGCAATAACTCAAAAATCGTTAAACCGTTCTTGTTTCTAACCAAAAATCGTTGAAAGGATTAATTATTGTACACCATCTTGAATTTTTTCAGAATTTTAAACTTCATAGTTTGGAAATTAGAGTGGGGGGGGGGGGACACATTTGTTACGACTTTGACAGCTAATATCTCACCAACGGTTGACTTAAATGGAAAAGTTTTGAAGGCCATTGATACCCCACACGCCTACGTGCATTGAAAAAAATTTTTTGTCCCCTCTGTTACATGTATGGGGTCTGGTACATATTTTTTTCGTAATTTCACATCATATTTCTAAAGCGGTTCATAGCATACACCTTCCTACCAAATTTCATCATTGTAGTGCTCATAGTCTCCGAGTAAATCGGCTGTGACATACGCACGGATGGACGGACAGACACGACTAATCTATAAGGGTTCCGTTTTAGCCATTTTGGCTACGGAACCCTAAAAAGTGATATAAGTGATTTGCTACACCGCTGCTCAAAATAGGCGTTTTGAGTTTCGGTGTGTAAAGCGCGTTAAAAACGTGACGCATGAGACATGTCATTGCGTTTGGTGCATCAGCGTATTGAGCAGCGGTGTGGCCGTTCCTTTAATATGTATGTATGTAAATACTTTATTGTACACAAAACACAGGTAGAAATACAGACAAATTCGGTTATATCGGTACAAAGGCCAACTTATCCCTTTAAGGGATCTCTTCCAGTTAACCTTTGAGCTTTTTTTAATCTGTTAATAACAGGGCTGTAGTGTTGCTATGCACGGTACACCACTAGTTCTTGATTGGGTCGCAACTTTGATCAGTTGATCCTCCAAATTGAATTGGTACAATCCCAGTTGAGGGAGTTTCGGTGTTAACTAGGCGGTTAAGGAAACTTTACCAAAACTAGAGATGAGAAATCACGTTATGTATTTTGAATTGGATGGAAATGTAGCAAACAATTAGTGTTCAACGAGAATCATTTGCATTTGGCATTTGTATTATTTCGATACGGATTATAATACGAGGAGTTTACAGGGGAGAGCATTCGTTCTGGCGTAATGAAATCTTCGAGAAAATTAGTATTTTACACCACACCTTGCCAAAAAGCGCAGTGTTCCGCACGCTGGGCGTCCGGAAAACCCCACTTTTTGGCCAGATGGTGATGTAAAATTGTGTACTAAACACGGAACGTAAAACAGATAGCCATCTCTCGCATATTTATGACCCTCGCCTGCGGCTCGGGCCTCAAACATCTGCGATATCGGCCTTTCTTTGTTTTACAACTCTTGTATCGTAAATAACTATTCCGTGTTTTTAGGGTTCCGTACCTCGAAAGGAAAAAATATAGGATCACTTTGTTGTCCGTCCGTCTGTCTGTCTGAACCCTTTTTCTCAGGAACGCGTCGAGGTATCAAGCTGGAATTTATATCAAATACTCAGGTCTACTGTTCCTTGGAGCTGTGAAAAAATCTAACTTCTAAGCCAACGCAATCAAAAGATACAGGCCTTTTATACCGCAAATTTCCGAAAATTTTCGACACCCACAAGGGAATCAAAACCTACAGGGAACTTTCCGTGAACTCAGAATCTTGAAATTTGGTACGGAGCAACGTCTTATAGCACAGAGAAAGGAAAAATTGCGTAAACCGTAAATTTTTAGTTACATCATATAATAAAAACATTTTTATGGAATCCTCGGTGCGCGAGTCCGACTTGCACTTGCCCGGTTTTTACAGTCTAACAAAGCTTGGTGTCACTGGCACTGTCATCTTAATCCACACCATCAGAGCATCTTAATCCACACCAAGAAGGAACGGACACTAGCGGCCACGCTGCTTGGTAACTTCACATACACCTAAATTTTTCGCTGACATGCAAGTTCCCTGACGATGTTTTTCCTTCCGAACAGTCAACGGTAAATATCAAATGATATCCGTAAATGAGAATCCTCAGGAAGCTCGGTTCTCCATACAAACGTAGTTTCACTCTCATTTTAAAACGACATGCTGGAATAACGTGAAACTTTGTATACAAAATGGGATCCGGCATATCTAGGCCGGAAACTAGTTTCTGTTGCCTGAAATTATAATGGAGAAAAATACAGCGATTATTAAGGTTTTCATACAAGACCTAAAAAGCTCAAAAGCTCACTGTATTTTTTTCTATTACAATTTCTAGCAACAGTAACTAATTTCCGGCCTAGATATGGCGAATATTAATTATACAAAGTTTCATGTTATTTCAGCACGGCGCTTTAAAATGAGAACGAAACTACGTTTATATGGACAATGGAGTTCAGTCGAGCATGCGGGGTGCCCATAAGGTCTGAAAAACTCATTGGTACAGTCAACAGCAAGTGTAGATGATCATTTTAGTACTTTGTCGCGCTAACGTAACAATACTGCGACAGTTGGGATGCGTCAAAGTAGTGAAAGTGACAAGGTACTAAAATGATCACCTACTTTTGCTGTTGACTACACACACACACCGTATTTGCAAAGTAAATCTTAGATATAGTATCTTATATCGAGTAATTTTACCTATATCCAATTGTTTCTTAGCCAAGGGAATCTTATTAGTTTTTTCGGAATTGGTCACCTGCGAAACAGGCTGAGCCTAGTATAGGGGCAGTGCAACCCACCACCACCACCATATCAGCCCTAGGACGCCCACTGCTGGACATACGAGTAGGCCTCCCCCAATTTCATGGGGGGTAAATGCCATAATCGCCACGCTTGGCATGCGGGTTGGCGATCGCAGTATCTCTACCGCATTCTAGGAATGCTGCTGCCCATTCCCCGGTGGTCAGTGCAACCAAAATTGTGAAATTGTTACGTTCATTTATATTAGGGATGTCACGCATGTCATTTCGATCACATTCGCGAATACGAATGCGAATGCGAATATTTAGGATGCGAATGTTCGAATGCGAATATGAATGTTAAGACAACATACGTAATTAGTATTAAAACTGATTTTCAAAAAATACCACCATATAAAAACTAAAAAGCAAAAAATAAACGAGAGATTTCCAAGTTCCAACCCAATATATACTGATATTATAAAGCTGAAGAGTTTATTTGTTTGTTTGAACGCGCTAATCTCAGGAACTACTGGTTCGAATTGAAAAATTATTTTTGTGTTGGATAGTCAATTTATCGTGGAAGGTTTTAAGCTATATAACATCACGCTACCACCAATAGGAGCGAAGACGCGGACGAAGTCGCGGGCAACAGCTAGTCTTTAGATAAAATTTAAACCTACGATTTCATGACGTGAAATCTACTGTACATACTCCAATTTTAATTAAACACTGATTTAACTAGTAGCTTCGGTTACTGTGTGTGGACCTGACGATTTCATTTTAAAATTACGAAGTTCCAAAAATTTACTTGACAAAAAATTCTATGCAAGTATCAAATCCGCTCACAACATTTCAAATGCAACCTATAGACCATCGGGAACAGCCAAAAATCCGGATATACGAAAGGAGAAAGTATTTTTGTCGAAGCTGAAAGGGAGACCTTCATTTCACTAGGTCAGTCATCAATTTCTTACATTTTTATCACCTTTTGGGTCAGGTTTTTGGTAACATTATATCAGGACCATTGTAATTGACTTGGTCATAGTCGCTCCATTATCATATATTTATTATTCTTCGAATAAAGATCATTCATGCATCTTCATCTAAATATCTTAGCGCCACGCATTAAACACTTGGGAGTTTTGGATGACCATTCATGATCTTCTTCATCAATTCTAGTTCACCAAATGCTACTTTTTGAATGAAAATACTAAAATCGCTATATGTTTTGCTTAAATTTTTGAGCAGTTTCCTCAATTCCAGATGCTTTAAAAAAAGAAATAATTTTCCAAGGTTCCACAAATGATAGTTCTGAGGTAACACACATCAAAAAAAGAACATAAAACCGAATTGAGACACTCCTCCTTTTTTGAAGTCTGTTAAAAAGTACTTTCTATTGGCCAAAATAAATCACGTGACACTGGTAGGCACGCTCTGGGAATGCGCGAGTCGGCGTCTTCTTCAAAACACGCCACGACTTGCACACATTCGCATTCGCAAAATATTCGCATCGTTTGATGCGAATGCGAATGTTCAAAATGATGCGAATCATTTGCATATGCGAATACGAATATTTGTGACATCCCTAATTTATATCACTTAGTTTAATTTTATAAAACTCATTATTGTGTCTCTTGTTGTAAAAGATATTAATATAGTAAAGAATTATGAATTATTATAAATATCACAAAAATATCATCATACACACTTATACAAGACTTACGGGTTTAGTTCTAAGAATTACTTTTATACTTTACCAGTGTGAAGTCGATTGAAAATAAACATTAAAAATGTTCACGTAGAGTCAACAGCGCAGAAAATAAGGGTATTACAAAAGGCAGTTTGCTGGCCCGGCTGGAAAACGAGTGCAGCGAAGCATTATGAAATCAATTTTCACATTTCTATTGCTTCATTTGAAGGGAGCGAAACGTCACATTATTGTTATATTATACTAGCTTTTGCCCGCGACTCCACCCGCGTGGAACTCGTTTATATCGTATGTCCATACAAACTTCTCCCTCTATTTCATCCCCTTCACGGACTATTTCCGGGATGAAACCAATTTTCTGTACTTCCCTATATTATTTACTAACTCCATGCCAAATTTTGCCGAAAAGGTAACGGACAGATAGGGTTACTTTCACAAAAAAAAATACAAAATATTTTATTTCACAAAATGTTTTTTTTTTGCGCTACCCGGCAAGCAAATATTTGCCTGTGTTGGGAGACACCACTCTTTCTTAGGCTATTGAATGTATTACAAGATATACAACAAAATGAAAATACTTATAAAATATTCAAATAGAGAAAAAAAGATTGTACGAAGAAGAACAAACACTTATAATATTAAGCAAATAATAAATCAAACAAAGGATCTATAGGTTTCACATTTAATATTAGTATGGAATGGATTAGGTGTACCGTTACGTATAGGTAAAAATACTTAGAAAGGGACTTGTTGTTATAGTTCCCACGAGTTATTCCCACTTTGTAAAACTTTACCTATACAAAAGAAAATTAAAGCTGGGTTGCACTAAACCGTCTGTAATCGTAAGCGGTGTTCGTTAAAATCGGATTGTATGGAAAGTTTGACAAGTTTCTATGGGATCACAGCTACCGGCGCCATATTTAACGATGATCGGTCGGTGATCGTAAGTTGGTGCAACTCACCCTTTATATCTGATTGCTTTAGAAAAGTGTTATTTAGATGAGCATAAACGGTCATCATCTAATAAATATAAAACAAGGATGAGGTACGAGAGGGGAAGTTAGTCCAGCCTCTGGCGGTCAACTATTATGGGAAAAGTTAGTGCCTAAGCGGTTTAACGATATAGGGTGGTTGAAAGGTTTACTATGTTCGTGTGCATGTTAGTTTTTAGTATACTATAGTATTATTGTTTAAGATACCAATTGTTTTGTTTTGGTGCATGACTCGTTAAGGAATTGAGCGCTTCACTTGCCAACAAACTGGTTATAGTTTGGCGAAATTTTACATTTTGTTTGTAAGAATGTACTTCTTGAATAAAAAAAAAAGTAGTAGCGTGTTCGAATAGACACAAACAAACAATTAAAATGTGCAACACAAACAAAACAAACGCCTATTTGGATTCGAACACGTCACAACTACATACAACAGGTCATTTTCTTAATTTTTTCACCTACAATGAGGGCTAACTTTTGTGCTCACCTGTTGGCGCCACTGTCGAGTAAGGTCCAGCTGTCAAAGTTTATTATTTGATATTACGGGCGTGAAAACAAACTTTACATTTAAATCTTCTTTAATACCTGCTTTAAAACCGTACTCTAAAATATCGGTCATTCCGCATTGTGCACCGTCCCGTATTGTTCGTAAAAATAGGAGGACATACGTTGTCATCACGGCTGTTTATCTACGTAGAACGAAACGTGTATGATAGCCGCCATATTGTGTCAAAAAGATTTTGACGACTGACAGAGCTCTGATTGGCTACTGCCTTGACTTGACTGCCATAATGGCAGTGCCATTGGACGTCAAACGTCAAAATAAAGTGACAAATAAAAATAAAATGGCGTTTCCTCGGAATTTCGTCTAGTCGTCTCTGAACATTTTTTTTCAATTTTGCAAATATTGTTATTTCAATAGTAGTATTGATAGTTTACTATGTAGTAAACAAACGAAACAGTATGTAGCTAATCGAAAATTCACCTAGAACCGCGTAATAGCCATTGTTTGGACAACAAATGGAAGATAGTGAAGTGCGTCGTATGTGGCATGGCATGCAAGTTCTCATTTTGCAAAATGTACGAGTGTTGTGGTTGTAAAACGTAGAACTCTGTGAAAGGACGAAGATATATCTTATTCCCGGATATGAGATGAGATACATTAAAAAATAAATCTGCTGATAAGTAAAATGTTTGTTTGATTCCATTTAACTAAGATACGGCTCAACATAGTTCACGGTATTTCAATTGAACACCAGTTTCGTTTTACATCGGACGTTGGTGTTCAATTGAAAATGCCGTGAGCTTCTACACAAAGTTAAATTTAAATGAGCTATATATATTTATAGTTGGATGTTCACAGTACGTTCCATTGCCACGGTGTCATTAAATAATAAAAAAAAGTCAAAAATCTACCAGCGGGTACAGATTAAATATGGTTGCTTACGGTCTACATTTTTGGTTCGTGAGTTGGCGGTCTGAACCCTTAGTCTGTGGTTGCCATAACATAAAACTATTTCAAACACTGACATTCATTGACCCGTGACTCATATTTGCCATTATCAATCTCAGGTATTGCAAAATAATCCCCACCTTATTTATAATTGGAAATATACCCGCGTAACCCGCCCACAAACAGTAGCATTTGACATTTTCGAGGACCAACGCTACACTAGCGCCTCTAGCGGCGGATTCATAAGGAGGCGGCGTGTTTGTTCATCATCATGTCAGGCGAAAGACGTCCACTGCTTGACATAGGCCTCCCTCAAAGACTTCCACAATGACCGGTCCTGCGCCACCCACGGATGCGCTGGATAGCGGACACCCACGACCCTTACCAGGTCGTCAGTCCACCGTGTGGGGGGCCTACCCACGCTACGCCTTCCGGTGTGTGGTCGCCACTCGAGAAACTTTCCGCCGTAACGGCCATCGGTTCTCCGTGCTATGTGCCCCGCCCACTGCCACTTAAGTTTAGCGATTCGGAGGGCTATATCGGTAACTTTGGTTCTGCTGCGGATGGCCTCATTCCTGATGCGATCACGCAGAAAAACTCCCAGCATAGCCCTCTCCATTGCTCTTTGGGGGACTTTGAGTCTTCTTAAGGGGCCCATAGTAAGCGACCACGTTTCAGTACCATATGTCATCACTGGCAACACATACTGGTCAGACTCTTGAAAAAAAGAGTGTTTGACATTTGAAGCAGTAATTCTTTTACGCTTGGTACCTGTAGGGTAATTTTTCAACTTTTCGAACGTACGATTGGTCGATCTAATTGTCCATTTTATTATGGGAAATGACATTTTCATACCTGCTATACAGAAAAGTTTCATTGTTGCCGTCGAAGAAGGGATCAAAGTAGTAATTTTCTTCCCTGATTTGAGGGCAACAATGACTTTTTTTCTCATTGAAGTTGGAAATGAAGTATGAGCCATTCGGTAGCAAAGTTATTTATAAGATATTTTATGTTTTTAGCAGCGGGCCTCATTGGTGGTGTGAAAAGCAGTATGTGTCACACGGTAGCAAAATTATTTCCGTCCTGGGCGTAAATCTTGAATCCCTCGCTACACTCAAGGCTCTACGATAGAATCCCTCCCTTTTTAAGGCACGAGTGAATAGGCATCTTCTGGGTGAGCTTGCTTCATCGTCGGCCTCATCTTTGCCCTCTGGCTAGATGCTGGCCAAGAGCAATCCCATTTTTAATTAATAATAAAAAAAAACAACGCTCTGGATTCTATTATAGAATCTTTCGCTTCACTCAGTCTCAGTCCTCGCCGTACATGTATCATTTTGCTCCCTTGAGACATAATCTACTGTTTAAAGACGCACGCTGGAGAACGTTGCGTAAAAATCGCCGCTGGAATAGTAAACAAGACGGATTTTTGATTGAACAATATGAAATTCATCTAAATGGGATCGTGACTGCCACAGACCTCTTGTACCACCTTCCTTCAGGCGCTCCTGTCCTGTAACCTAGAGACTAGAAATGGCCAATTAGGTAAGTAATAACTAGATATGCATTGCAGTTTGCTGGTTGCAAATGTTGAGCTGAGCGCGTCCACCCGGTCTCAAACTCCTTGACAGTTACTCGCTTACCATTGAAATATGCGAAAATTCAGTTTTTCGGTGATTGTTCCTCCGTGTTATGTCTGTTTTTTTCTTTAAATCTAAACTATCGTCATGCTGTCACCTATTGACCTGCAAAATGTAAGCGTGACCGGTTGAAGCGTCTACGAGGAGTATACGAACTCAAACGAAATACACCTGTCGCCTAAGAATGAGCTTCGCTTCGTTCAGCTCGAATAAGGAATTAGCTGAACCAAGAGTGATGAAAACAATTTTTATTTATTTATTTAAGGAACAGTTACAACTTACAAACAATAATTTTTAAGAAAAAAAAAACCGACTGCAATGGGGGAGGCCGGTAAAAGATTATTATACTTAGATGGAGCACTCTTAGATTCCATACAATAAAATAAAAATTGCTATTAATATGTTTATAATGGTAGACGACTAAGTACCTTCAATTCCTCATTGAATCATGGAAAAACCTTGCTCGCTTGACAAACAAAACCAAGAGAACAAATCGCCAAACATGAACTACGCGTCGTTGAAGAGTTCCGTTCTGATCATCATCAGCAGTTCCACTTCATCAAATTTCACTTTTAAGAATGAAAATGCTTGATTAGTTCATGAAAATACTAAAATTACTATTTGTGTGCCTTTCACACTTGAGGAGTTCCCTCGATTCCTAATGGATCCCATCATCAGAACTCGAGCATGACAAAAATCAATTGTGAAAATAGAACTTGCTTAACAAACACAGCTAGAAGAACAAATCGCCAAACGTGAACTTTTCGTCGTTGAAGAGTTTCTGTTCTGATCATCATCAGCAGTTCCACTTCATCAATTGTCACATTTTTGTATGATAATGCTCGGTTTGTTGATAAAAACACAAAAATCACTATGTGTTTGCCTTTAAGAGAGAGTTTGAGGAGTTCCCTCAATTTCTCGTGGATCCCATCATCAGAACTGCGTTTTGACAAAAACGGGACCAACTTGGATATATGTAAACGAGGTTCATAGCTCCTCGTTTAACTTGTCTATGATAGTTATTCCGCGAGTTGTCAGTTAGGTTTTGAATTGACAAGATATGTAAAAAACTTAATGTCATATTTTAATCTAATAAAATAATTATAATAAATAGAGAATGTAACGGAATATTAGCATTAAATGTTGTTTCTCTTTTCAGGTAGTGTTCAGTTAATAGTGTACGTGATATACTTTATTTTTAACATTGTAATTAATAAAACATTCTCTTTTCAGAGCAACACAATTTTGTTTGTATTTCGTAGTTCCTACGATAGATAATGATATTATATATATATATACTTCCAATCAAAAAAAGAATTTTCCAAATCGGTTAAGAAATGACGGAGTTAAAACATACAACCGAATTGATAACCTCCTCTTTTGAAATCTTGAAATCTGTTAAAAACGATACTTAACATACTTAATACAAAGTTGCACAATTTCCATATCTGTAAGTTAACAACAACTGTCCACAACACTCTCTAAAACATTTCTTATGTTACTCGAGAATATATGATTTTTATTCATATTTATTTATTTATTTATTTATTTAATCTTTATTGCACAAAAGTAAAACTTAATAGTACAAAAGGCGGACTTAATGCCATAAAGCATTCTCTACCAGTCGACCTTAAGGCAAAGCAGAAAAATTGTGGTTATTACTAAATTACAGCATCAAATTATACAATTCTAACGTTGCGATGGTTTTAAAATTTTGTAAGAACATTGAAAATAAATCACATTTCTAACATATATCATTAAATGTGCGACACATACGGATAATGGGACTATTCGCAGAGACATTATTATTATTTACAAGAGGACGGGCAAACAATCTTGGATGACGGACAGGTCTATTACTACATTTAAAATGAAATTCATGAATAATATCGGCATCTACTAGGAAATTTACAATTTTGAATAAAATGTAAAACTAACTTAAAATACTCGTAGCAAAACTCCCCGTCAAGCAGGTCCCTATTACACTGGCGGCGTTACCTGTTTCGTTTCTTCCCGATTCCTCTTTGATTTGTTTTCCGCATCCTTTTAATTGAAACACCAGATTTAGACTGTGGATATTATCTATTTAACCTCCGACGTTCCCAATCATTTGCAGTGTTGTTTTCAGTTGAGTAAAAACTGATTTAAAAAAATACTGCAATAAAGGAAAATAACGAGAGAGCGGATAATATATGTATTGTTATAGTATCTGCAGTATCTGCACCATCTTTTCTTAAATATTCAACAGCTTTTATGGTATTATAACATACAAAATGCATTAAGCCGCAGTAAATTAGTTTTACTGTAAACAATCTAGTGCCAAACTTGGCTACTTTTCAGATAATCTACGGAACTTGGCGCCCTTTTAGATCTCAATTCTTTTGTAGGTGAACTTGGCTGCCATTTTCACATTTATGTTTTTGATGGGATAAATACAACAAAGTGCGTGCAGAGAAGGAGAGGAGACAACCTCCTTAAGAAAAAAATGGGTGCTTTGATAATTTGGAATGTATTATACTTAATCAATACTTTTGTCAATATAGGTAGATTAATATTTTCATTGTCACAGGTCGCGCGTAAATAAAAACAATGATTTAGGAGAAAAATTGGTTTGATCAAAGCCACCCCTTGCCCAGTTTCCCAGTATCCACTGTCCTCGATTATTTAGAGTGGCAGCCGCCAAAAACCCTGCAACTGAAACCAATAGGTAAGTACATACTTACGTACTTTTATACTTTACCGCACGGTCTTTTGTTCCTTTTTCTTTTGCATTTTCACAGAAGATGTCGAAAAGAGCGCTATTTAGCTATAAAACACCTGTATAGTTTTAACCTCCGTCCTCCTGTATTATTATTTGAAGGGGACACGGAAAGACCATCTCTAGTCCTTTAAAATTTCAAAACCAGTTTGCACCTTATGTCGTTACAAGTTAGGGTTGCTTTTTGTTTTGAAATTTTAATAGACTAGACATATTTTCTCCGTGTACCCTATTTAATTATTTTGTACCCGGTGTGTTTATAAGCCGTGCCGGGGGATGGGCAGCATCCCTCTGGAGTGCGATGGAGATACTACGATCGCCAACCCGCATGCCAAGCGTGGCGATTATGGCATTTACCCCCATGAAATTGGGGGAGGCCTATGTTCAGCAGTGAACGTCTTTCAGCTGATATGGTGGTGGTGTTTATAAGAGAACCCCAAAACTGTGGCATGACATGAGGTCGGTTCCTGATACTTTCAATCAAGGTCCATACTCGAATTCTAGTGGGAGAGTACACTTCCGTGCTCCAAAACATCTGATCATGCACTCTAACGGCTTGACAATAGAGTAGTGTTTCTTTGAGCACCTAGGTCGTTAGGATATTATCTGATGACGACAGTACGTAATGGATCGGTCGAATTGACGATTAAAATTCTTAATCAAAGGGCATCCTTTCGATATTAACTAGACTTCAGTGAAAACTGTCTGGAAAGTTCCGCGGGTTTAAGGAATAAGATTAAAATTCATAATTACCTTTATCACGAGCGGGGATTCCACGACGTTCCTTTTCATCGAACTGGATGCTGAGTTGCCTGGAGCAAAATAAGTTAATGTTCAAATTCTATTTGGTAATAAATGTCTGCTCAGTAATGTGAATGATAAAGTAAAATTTTAAGGAGTAATACTGTCCGCGGGCGTTTTCAAAATTGTTCGTTTTACTTTTTAACCGACTTAAAAAAGGAGGAGGTTCTCAATTTGTCGGAATATTCTTTTTATGTATGTTCACCGATTACTCGGCGACTAGTGGACCGACTTTTTTTGTTTGAAAGGGTATGTTTTCTAGTTGGTCCCATTGTCATCAAGTCTGGATCTGATGACGGGATCTTGGAAAACTCGAGGGGACTCCTCAAATTATAGAGCAGGAAAGGCTGAGTGTGAGTATGGAAAAGTTTGGAATCGGTGTTTTTTTTGTTAGAAAATTTTCTTTGGTAGCAGCTTGTATGTGATAGCAGCCATACACGTAACATTTTCAATTTTAATTTTGTTAGTAACGCTAGATGTAGTTAAAATAAAAGTGGTGGTTACGGTGATTATCAACCAAGTACTAAAGCATAATACTATTAAGCTTGGGTTTATTTTTCATCGATTATTTTTATATTTAGTACAGAATACAAATAGGTAAGCAACGTAAAGAGTAACCACATAATGTAATTTACGGTTAAATATTATAGACAACCACCCTATAATAGACAACGTCGTTCCTTTGATCAGGTTTAATTATCTTCTAGGTTCCTTTCTGAGCATTATACCTATATTTATTCCCTGGCTTCTCACTTCTCACAACTATATTACGTAGTACACGTGTGGATACAAATAAGATCGAGTTACTTATCCTTTCATTAGTATCGCATGTGGCAGGCTTTTGAAGGCATCTGTAACGTTAATAGACAGCCCGCCTCGAACGAACCAGTTTAACATGTTCCCTGTGCCCGATACAAAAAATGTTGGCCCCACAGAAATCAGAGTAAAGCAAAATAAGCTCATTTAAGATGAACGATTTTTGTACATCTGATCTATTCTCACTAATAACTCAGTAAGTTTGAGAGAGACAGGTAAGAAATATCTGACAGGCCTCCACCTGGCCAGGCCGCGCCAGTCTGTGAGAGGCTTAAGAGTTCAAATCAAATATGTTTTTTTTAATTGCCAGTGTTTGTCAGTGTCAATATTTTCTCTTGTTATTTTTGCGATTAATAATAACTCTGCGTCGTATTTAATTTGATAATGCCGAAGAATTTAAATATACATGAAGGAGCTGCAATTATTTTTAAACATGAAGCTGGCTATAACAATTAGCGAAATATGTACATTTTGTTGGGTGGGTGACCGCTTTGAGTGTTTACTAACTGAGCGCTTCCGTGCAACGTGCGGCACGTTCGCAAGGCACGTTCAGCCTTTGATCCCGGCTGATGTCTATGACAGCAGTCGGTAAGCCAAGTTAGAGGGCGGCTTGAGAACTTCTAACAGTCAAGTTGCCCACTCACTTGACAAGCCTAATCCCAATAAGACCTTATTGGGATTAGGCTGGGATTGGCTGATCTCCTAACCCAAGGGGGAAACTAGACCTAGTTTCCCCCTTGGGTTAGGAGATCAGATGGTATGGGTGATGGTGATGTATGATGGTGGATGGTCGCTTCCGTAAAAACTAGTGCCTACGCCAATTATTAGGTAACGGACCCCGGGCATCCTTCAGGATGCAACTGTACTGGGATAACGCTAGGATGATGAATGTAGGAAAAATCTTATCCTAATTTCGTACAGAAGGGCAGTTAGCACGTGTTATGCGTTAAAAAAATAAACATTAAAAAAATAGTGACAGTTCTACTTCCTAACCGTTTGATTGCGAGACGCCGAGAGATCGGCTAGACGGTAAGTACTATCACTATCACATATTCGGTGGTTAGTGGTTTGTGACCCTGCCTACGAAGCTGACGGTCCTGGATTCGTAGCCCAGTTAGCGCAAATATTTTTGTGATAAGCATGAATATTGTTTCCAACCCTTGGGCCTTCTGTATGTATTTAAGCCACTGATGCGGTTTCCGAACGACGGTACGGTGTGCGAGCGGGACAGCGCTATGCTTGTCTATAGCGATATCCCGCTCGCACTGCGGAAACCGTCCTGAAACCGCACTAGTGTGACAACCGCCTAAGGAGACGTGTAGAGAGACGAGTCGAGAAGGGTTATGAATAGCAGAAAAGGTTTCAATTGTCTATTTGTCTTTCAATATTGCTTGGGTAAATTGATTAGTCTCAGCGCTCACATTTTCTTCGTCTCCAATTAGGAAAGTGATCAGGTTCCAATAGTACTAACCTTACTTTTACTCGTATAGAAATCTATATGTAAAGAAAAGTTAGGTTATCTTGCGTTGACAAAATATTTCCCAATGATTTGCTCTACTATTTTCGCAACACAGTTAAGCGTTATTTACTGAAATTGCGAAGCGTCTGGTTGACGTGACTTTGTGACCGAAGAGCTCGTGACTTTTCACAACGTTGCAAATATTGCGTTGCTGTGGAAAAGGGAGCGTTGAGAAGTATCTGTTGCGTTTCTTTGAGAGATAAATTGAGAAACAGCGTCATAAAATGGAGAGGTGGAGTAAATGAAGATATCATCATCATCATCATCAGCCCACAGTCGTCCACTGCTGGACATAGGCCTTCCTCAATTCGCGCCACCACACCCGGTCCTCAGCTCTCCGCATCCAACCGCTTCCCGCCACCCTCTTTAGGTCGTCGGTCCACCTGGCGGGAGGTCGTCCCACAGGGCGAGTCGTTCGCGGTCTCCACTCCAGAACTCGCCTGCCCCATCGGCCATCAGCTCTTCGACAAATATGCCCCGCCCATTGCCACTTCAGCTTACTTATCCTGAGCGCTATGTCAGTGACCTTGGTGGATAAAGATATAGTGATGAAAATTGAGAAAGGTATGTTAAGATGGTTTGGACATGTAGAGAGGATGAATGAAAGACGATTGATAAAACGAGTGTATGAATGAAGAGTGGACGGAAAAGTTGGCGGGGGAAGACCTTGCGAATGTACTCCGACCAAATCGGAGACATTCTGCAGAAAGGCCAGGTCAAGGGTACCTTAAATCGGCGCGCATGCAAGAAGAATGTTATGAGAGTTCATGAAGCGAAAGTTGTATATCAGGATCGTAGTAAATGGAAATCCGTGATCTCTGTCTGATTATATGTATGAACAGATATGATTATATGTATGTATGTATAATTTTGCCCGTCTTTTCCCGCTCACCTATTGTATCTGAAGCACTGGTGCCCACACAGCATCGCCTGAAGAGCCTGCAGCTGCACTCACGGAAGTGTAGGTGGTAGGAGCCGTAGACCACGGGGTTCATGCAGGAGTTGGACACCGCCATCGCGAACAGGAAGCTTTGCACGCGGTTAGACACCCGCCGGGCTGACTCCCGGTCTATCATGTACCTTGAACAAAACGGATACAGGCTCAAAATTAAATTAAATAACTAATAAATCTTCGGTTTGTTTAGCCTAGTTGGTAGTGACACTGCCTCCGAAGCTAGAGATCCCGGGTTTGAATCCCGGTAAGGGCATTTGTTTCTGTGGTGAGCAGGAACATTGTTCCTTAGACCTGGATGTATTAGCTTATCGCCTTATTAAGCTGACTGTGACTTGGCTGTACCACAACTTGCAAGACTATTTTTACCGTGCACTTGATGGGTCAAAGTGAGCTCGCCTGGGCAGACGGTGTGTCACAGTCACATCATTCTACCAATACAAAAAAGGGTCAATATTTTCAATAACTAAAAGGTTACTAAATGTTACAGAAAACTGCCTTAGACCTGCAAGGTGATTACATGACTGGGTGCACCAGGGACAAAGTAAGCAACGCCAGAAATTGTTATAGAATAAAAAATCGACGGGAATCTCCTCCTTATTGCGACATCGCAGACACCGTAGCTTATGGACTCTTGCGACTCCAGAGTAATCACAAGTACGTTACCGACCCTTTATTGACTTGGGGATGCGCTGTGTTGAGAGTGAAACAGTGCTTGAACATTTATGTTGTCACTAAAATGTTTTTGACCTGGCTTATTTCTAGTCGGACTGCGATACCAATTAACGCGATTGCGATCCACCATTTTTATCACCTGTATACTCGTAATCACTGGTATCTGATCCTTTTCTGTTATTGTCAAACAAACATAAACTCATGCCCATATTCCCAAAAGGGGTAGGCAGAGCACACGAAAATTAATTTCAGTGCCACTTCTAGCAATTGTAAGTTTACAGATGGAGAAAATGTGATATTGCAGTGACAGGTTGCTAGCTCATCGCCCACAACACACTTCAACCTGGTTCCCATAGTCGACTCTTACGATACCCAAGGGAAGAAAGGGGTGGTGCTATTCTAACCCGGCACCACACGGGGATGTCAAACAAAGGCTTTGTAAAATCACAATAGTTTTGTACACCGAATAGTTACCACATGCACATGGTGGCGTAAGGCAGCCAGCACAGCGCGAACACACAGACGATGGTCACGGTCATGCGCAGCGTGCGCCGGCGCGCGCGGCGCAGCACGCTGCAGCGGTCCGAGCGGCGCAGGCGCACGGGCCCGCCCGCGCGACGGCTACCTGTACGACAAACGATAATACATCCTGTAATGCCTGTAATAATATTGACTGTTAAAATTTTCACAGTGGATTGCATAGCGAAAAATAAAAAGTACGTGTTTAGTCTTTCAGTATCTTTCAGTAATAAAATATTGAGACAGAGCAGCTGAAAGATATCCTAAAAAAACATGCGTTGGTGGAAACCGCGGTGGCGTTGTGCGAAAGGTGGCAATAACGCCCGCCCCGCCCCTACGTTGAGATGCCGAGACAAACTTATGCGTCGAATAACCGATTTTGTAATGAAAGCTAGTAAAAGAAAACACAAGTTGCAAATTTTCCTTCATTCACGGGGTACTCCCATTTCGTAAACATTGTTGTATGTCACGTTCGTGATCGCGCATCTTTACACACGGAAGTGCACGGTCATGCGGAGATGCGCGTGCGTCTAATTTGCAATATTGGTCGAGACAAAGCCTTGTTTACACTTTGATTAGTGCGAGTGCAGGTGATTAGTGCGAGTGCAGGTGATTAGTGCGGGTGCAGGTGATTAGTGCGAGTGCAGGTGATTAGTGCGGGTGCAGGTGATTAGTGCGAGTGCAGGTGATTAGTGCGAGTGCAGGTGATTAGTGCGAGTACAGGTGATTAGTGCGAGTGCAGGTGATTAGTGCGAGTGCAGGTGATTAGTGCGAGTACAGGTGATTAGTGGGAGTGCAGGTGATTAGTGCGAGTACAGGTGATTAGTGCGAGTGCAGGTGATTAGTGCGAGTACAGGTGATTAGTGCGAGTGCAGGTGATTAGTGCGAGTGCAGGTGATTAGTGCGAGTGCAGGTGATTAGTACGAGTGCAGGTGATTAGTGCGAGTGCAGGTGATTAGTGCGAGTGCAGGTAAGATAGGTGAGCATGCCCCTCCCCCTGCACCGCTAACGCCGAGCGTCATTCAGCTCCCGATTATCCACACGTTACTAATTATTTATTCGGACACCACATTTTATTGTGAAAATTTTACCTATGTTTTTTTTCAGAAATGGCATTTTTAATCGATACCTACCATAATGCCTGGAAAAAAATGAACAGTCAATAAAAATTCACTTTGTATTAAATAAATCATTGACTGTTTGTCATTGAACCCGCTTAAATATATGAGCGGGCGCTCGCCGCACCGCTGCCCGCTGGCAATCTAACCGCGGCCTTAGTATTGATTTAAACTTACACCATTATCACACATTATTTTTAGTAAACGGCACATAATAGCGTACAATTAAATGTATCCTTTCGTCCATTATATATTATCACCAGCTGTTGTGACTGTGCTGTGTCGGGCGAGTGATAACTAGGGTTGTCACTCGCTTGGGAGTGACAGCTGGGTATGAGTGACTAATAAAGACAAAGTGCGGGTAGTTTGAAATATCCATGCGGCTAGAAGATGATGAATGAAGATACCAGCTTACGTTGGTCAGACATTTTGTAACACATTCGAAACGTCGGGTAAACCTCAAAAAGGTGAATAAAGTAAGTAGGTTGAAAAGCCAAAGTTTTGATACGGTATGGACTTTAATTTGTGACCAACTTAAGGGTTTTGTCATACTCTTTAGGTGCGATTTTATCTACCGACAGTACTTTTATGCACAATCATCAACAATTGATCAAGGCGACGCTAACGAGCCAACACGTCTACGTGTCTATCAATATGTAATTCAGGAATTCCAATGGCCGCCTGTCTTTTTCATCACGACTCCAGCAGGGTAATCACGTAACTTTTCGAACGTATGATAGGTCTAGGTTTTTTTAGGGTTCCGTCGCCAAAAAACGGAACCGTTATAGTTTTGTCTGTCCGTCCGTGTGCCACAGCCGAGCCGATTTATTCGGAGACTATAAGCACCAGACATGTAATAACACCACTACTCGCATTTTAGGTATGTGGTATTGTGTTCCTAAAGGTGTGTGGTGAGAATGAAGGACCTGCATATGTTTAATTGTGAGCACACCGAATCCTCAAGGCAATAAAGGGTCGGCGACGCGCTTGTGATAGTTGTGGAGTCCCAATGCGTTCTGAAGCTCTCTGCTTATCATCAGGCGCGCCGTAAGCTTTTTTGCAAAATTGCGGCCGTTGTCTGATACAAATACTCGTATCTACGGAGAATAGTTACAACTAAGGCCGGCAACGCACTTAAAACCCCTCTGGTGTTGCGAGTGTCCATGGGCGGCGCTAATCGCTTACCATCAGGCGATTCGTCTGCTCGTTTGCCACCTATGTCATAAAAAAAAAAACAAGTTTTGGTCAAAAACTAAAATGTTGTGTTTTCATTATCCCAAAGTTTCGATTTTGCTTGTAGCATCGAGCAATCGAAACTGCATCTGTATTTGACCCAGATACTGTGAACCAATATGTGGAAAATGCAACATGGAGAGTAAATGCAATTTCGAGAATGCCCTGAATACCTACATACGAGTATACAGACAAACATGAACGTTAATGGAAAAACACATTCACACATGACATGGTAAAATATAAGGTCGGTGATGGGATTAGGAGTAGACATCATAAACGCAGGTAAACAAATGGGTTGCCATGACTCATGACTGGACAATTGACCCGAAAAGCTACTGTTGCGGAACGTCATAAAAATTGGGGTGTTTTAATATTTCCATAGAATATGAACTTTTGGGACCCGGGTATGTCCTAAAATGATGACCAAGACCACCGGGGGATGGGCAGCAGCTTCTGAGAAAAAATGATATTTGCCCATTATTTTTAAATTTCCCAAATATAAAGTTATCAAATCATATTTCGGGTACATAAGTTTTTTTTTAATAATCGTGGTTAAAATCCTCGACCTGCAGATTGCGTGTCTGACCGCTCGGTTAGGCATAAGGTAAAGGTCCCAATGCTGGACACCTTGATGTGCAATTCGTTTTCAATCGCAATAGCCCGCCAGACACTATCAGTAATAATGTCAGTATTTCGCTACCCATCCCTTTCTATAATATGAAATGAGAGTAAGATAGGTACAAAATACTGTCATTTACTGATAATGTCTGGCGGGCTAAATATGTGTCCCGCTCACAAATACGTAGCTAGTATAGCGACACGCTTATGAACGTCAAAATCTGTTTAATAATTGGATACTCAGGTGTGAATTTGCTTTCAAACCGTGCCCGAACATTGTGATTCACGACCTGTCTTGACTCGGCTCCCTACTCACCCCAGTTTGAAGGAACACAGCCATGAACATTTTAGCTCACTACCCACAACCATAAAAAAATATCTTACTTGCTCGCTGTTTTCGTTCTAAAACTTGCATAATTTTTTAAACGGTCTGCAACGCGCATGTGACACCCCTGAAGTTGCAGGCGTTCATAGGCTGCGGTGACCGCTTACCATCAGGCGAGCCGTACGCTTGTTTGGCACCGACGTGGTATAAAAAAAACGTAGTTTCATTCCCATTCGTTCACTGGTTCTCAGGCAACGCACTAATCATCGTTATAAATATACACTCTCTCAGCCGTACGGGCTGGCTTACCGCATAGCCGGTAAGTAATTTACTATCCTACTCTCCCCCTTTCACTATGCATTCAAATACAAACCTTATGCTACAAGTACATACAGGGCAAGGCTGATTGTATTTGCGATGGACTCAAGTCTTAACTACGTTAAATCAGTTAATCGATTTGGGTTGAGGGACAATACAAACGGATTGTGAAAACAAAACAATAATAATGAATAAATATTGGTGGACAATCTTACACATCAATTCAGTCAAAAACTAAGCAAAGTTTGTTACTATTGGTAGACGACGATACTTAAAATATACAGGGTGTGGCCTGTAATAGGAGCAATAAATTTAAAGGACGCTTCCCTAGAGCATCTGTAGTAACCTCTTGTGTCCAAAAAATTTTTTTCTTTTTTCAATTGGGAGAAATATTGATCTAAAGTTATGACCTCCAAGTAATGGCTCTTGGCACCCAGAGATCATAGCGCGGCAGTCAATGCTGATTTTGAGGTTGCTTCAAGTTATGACTCATAATCGTTGTCGCATTTTTGGTTTAAAAGAATAGTTTTGGGATTTTTTTAATTTCTTTTATAAATTTTAGTTTTTTTTAATAAATTGTCATTAATATCACTCCAGTAGCGTAAAAAAGTACATATAAGCTACATTTGCGGAAAAAAAAAATCCAAAAAAAACTTTTTATTTTCAACTAAAATCATTTGGAAATACTTGGTAGAGAGCTCAATAGTGTACCGTTTAATTTTTTGCTCCTATTACAGGCCACACCCTGTACATAGTATATACACAGATAAGTTACACAAATTCAATGATGTTTGAAATGCGACGAATGATTCAATAACTTTTTTAAATTTCAGGTTCAAATATATCTCCTTATAATGGTCACACGAAACACTGCGCAGGTTACAAGGTAATACTCGTCTGAAATCACTCTAATATTAAATAAAAATCGGCCAAGAGCATGTCGGGCCATGCTCAGTGTAGGGTTACGTAGTTGCCAATGAACTAGCTCTAAAAAAATCAATAACAAGCAAAAGGGAATACTTCCGCAGCGTCTTTTACTAAGAAGGGAAGACTTTTTACGATAACTCAAAAACAGCTACTGAAGGTACTAATTTATTAAGCTCTACTTTCCTGATTTTTTAAAATTTTTTTAGGCCAAAAGTTAGCTCAAAAGTTTGAGGGGAGGGAGACTCATATTTTTTTCTTTTGGATTGGTTATTTCTGAAAATATTCACTTTATCAAATAATGTTTGGCGAAGATCTTTATTGAAGTTGAAGCAAAAAAATATTTCACTCCCGCTTTACGTATAGCGGAGGTACACATATATTTTTTTAAGTTTTCATTATACCACTTTTTTAGATTTATTGATTTATATATATTATGATATATATCCATGCCAAATTGCAGCTTTTTAGCACTAATAATCACATAACAAAGCCTCGGCCGACGGATATGGCGAAACTATAACGGTTCCTAGTTGACTATACATAACCTTAGAAAGTTGTTTGTTTGTCACGATATTGCCCCCTATTGTCAAATAAAGATAAAAGGTAGACTACCATTGTGAACGAAAATCAGCACGGGCCACGGAAATTAAGTTCCTAACTTAAATGACCTCCCGAAGTTTCCGTGGTGTAAAGGAAAAATTACGCCGCAACTTGGGCAGCAAGTCTATCAACCTCAGTAAGCTAAGGTTGAAATTTGCAAGTCAAATTATAACCCCCGGCCCGGCTTTTGAACTTTTTTATTAATGAATACCTATGCATTTACTTGGTTGAATAGTTCGCCAAAGCCACAGTTTATTGTGATACTTAATTTAATGGTTTACGATTATTCATTCAGTGACACCATGTTATAGACATAGACATAGACACAACGTCTTATAGTACTTACTGTAAACATCATTTAATGATATTTTAATCCGCGCACTTGGCCCTTGATTTGTTTAAGGATACTGACGTTGGCACACCAGTAAATTATTTTCCGTGTCAATTGGGTGCTTATTTAAATGTGTCCTGCCAATACTCGTACCAAGCCGATCCCATATTTCCTGGATAACTGATTCGAAGGACGTTTTTTGTTCTGAGAATGAAATGATTGGTTGAGCCGTGGTTGTGCCGCCTGGATTTCAACAACCTCTTGTTTTATATACTATGTATTGTGATTGGCATTCACGAATACACACACGTTATTCACAGCTATTGAGGAAAGCCCCTTTTAAAGCACGATAATTCATTTATGCAAAAAATCTGGTTAAAAGTATTTTAAATTAAAAAAAGAACGACTCAATAATTAATTACTCGGTGATCAAAAATTTAAAAAGTTAATGACGCACGTGCAGAATAACTTAAGGATTACTAAGAGCTATTGAAGTCGGTTTTTTCGCACATTTTAGTTACCTAATCATTGCCAGAGTTTCTCCATATTGGAACCACTATATTTACTGGCTTACCTTTCATTAAGATATATTTTTTTATTCTGCCATCGTTTGATTTATTTAGGAAACTTCTCTAAAGTTATTTGCAGTTATCCATAATCGAATACTAACTAAAACATTCCTGTGTATACATAGTTTTTGCCCAAATTTCCTATCACATCATTACAAGTTGTTAAATTGAACAATGTCACCGTATGTACGTTACATGCGGTTACGCATTGTTGGAAACAACCGAACCGCTCTCTAATTCGAACATTCCTCACGAAATTAATCGACATTCGCGACATTTCGCCGGCTCATTTTGAAAGTTACGACAAGTTGTGTTTGATTAAAAATAAAGGATGATAAAGATAACGGAAACTACGAGTATTCGCTAGATAAAACTTTCAATTCATTTGAAATGAAGAGCCAAGTCAAGTAACAGCCTTACAAGAGGAACACAACACTAAAATAATAGACATCCCATAAGATAATTCAGTTACAGAATAAGTAATAGTACATGTCTTCAGTTGCTAAGCTACCAGTGGGGAAGTGGTTGTTAGGGCAGGGTCGAAGAACTATTATATTAATTTGTGGTTAGGAGTGAATGAGTGTAGGTAACGATTGACGACGTGCCTACTCCGGTATATTTGTAGACGGTGGATGGCCAGAACAATATGGACGCTTTGGCTGAGTCAATATTAATGACCATTTTGGATGTATCCAAGTATTTGGTGATTATGACTGCTTCGTACTATATGACGCTATGACTTGACTGTACATATATACATAACATGGAGGTAAGACAACAGGCAGTAACACAAATAGTTTATTAACCCTACTATTCACAAAACTTAACGAACCTCTGTCAACTAAATCTTGATTTGACCGTTTCTCACGAACACAAAGTTCAAAATGACAAATAAAAACAAATTAATTTTAACGAAAATTTAACTGTAAGTCTAGCTTTTGACACAGACGGTGTCCGCGCGACGTGAAACAAAATAAGTATAAACAAATGGGCCAAGAGCATGTCGGGCTATGCTCAGTGTAGGGTTCCGTAGTTAGCCAATGAACTCAATAAAAAAAAATCAATAAAAAGAAATCATCATCATCAATGGCCACTGCATCCTTGTCGGATGATTCTTGCAACATTAGTGGAATTAGGTTGGATTATGACGGCTGATACAGCTGGGGCGCTAGTCGGGTAACCTCCAAGAGTGTCTGGGCTCTTCCAGTTCCTGTGGACCCTCGCGGGTCTGGGGGAAGGGGAAGGGTTCTGGCCGGTGCGCCCTGAAGGCAACCAATAACACGGAGACGTGGTCGCTCTGGGTGTTCCTCTGTTTAGCGGAGGACACTCCAGATGCAACCAATGGGGGGATGGGGGGTTCCGCATCAGGGAGTCGCAAGACACCCCAGGTGCGGCGAGAGGGTCAGGTCATGCCGTATGCCTGTTAAAAGAATTACGGACCCGTAACCCTGACATCGGCAGAGGGCCGCTGTAGTCACCGGGAGCGGGGGCTGTCACCGTCAGGCCGGGGCCGGGTGGTGGCTGCGAGGGAGAAAACCTTTATAAAAAGTTACAAGGGGACCTGAGGGAGTGAATCCGGGGTTTTTCACTCTCTCCTGGCCTGGAGGTCCTTTGTTCGGCAAGTGTGTGGTGTCGCCCTGTACGCTTGCCGTTGGGTGGGACGCGCAAGCCTTTACCGAGAGGGGACAGCTCCGGCTGTCGCAGCAGGCGGTGTTCGCGGTTGTGTGCCTTGGCGATCCCGTGTCACCACCACTAATGCTGTGTGATGGGCATACCCTGGTGGTTTTAGACGGTAGTCCAGGTGGTTCCCGGGAGTCCGTCATACCTGTCCTAGTTCCCCGGCTAGGCGGGATACGTAAATGCATTTCCCCAGGTAAAAAGACGGCTGATACAGCTACGCTTATGGCTGTACAAACCAATAGCGGCACGACATTTTTTGCCGCATATGTCGCATGTAAATATTGGATCAGGAAGTGAGGCGTTATTGTTAGAGCAACGAAGCTTTTTTTGTTTCAGGTGTTCAAGCCACACTACATCGTGGTTCTTTATTCCCGCGCTTAGGTCTCCACGCCACTCCGGTCTCATCTCAGCTCGCCGCTCCTTAACGCCAGGGTCGATTTCAAAACATGCCATCTCTCGCTTGCAGGAGTCCTTAAATCTCAGCATTGGCCGTCCCACGGGTCTTTTTGCGTGTGCTATCTGGCTCATCATTATCTGGCGGGGTAGTCTATACGGGTTCATTCTGTGGACATGACCCAGCCATCGAAGTCGCCTCTGTTTAAGGACCGCAGTAATGCTGGAGGTGTGCGTTTTTGCAAGGACAGTTTCATTGGTCATTTTGTCCTTCCAGGTGACTCCTAAAACAGACCTCAGGCAACGCATATGGAAAGCGTTCAATTGACGCTCCTGCTTGGAGTAAGTAGTCCACGTCTCTGATGCGTATAAAAGTGTACTGAGTACGCACGCCTGGTACACGAGGATCTTGGTGGTAATGGTGAGCTTATCATTTCTCCAAACACGGGCATGAAGCCGTCCAAATGTTGTTGAGGCTTTACCAATGCGTGAGTCTATTTCTTTGCTGTTACAGAGCGTAGCTGTTGTTGTCGAACCGAGGTAGCAAAAATGATCAACGACTCGAAGAGTAGAACCATCGAGCAGAATATTTGGTTTCTTGTCTGTCCCTTGCACCATTATTACCGTCTTGATTGAAGCAAAAAAAAATTCATCCCCACTTTGCGTGTAGGGAAAGTACCCTTAAAAAACTTTTTTAATTTTATTTTACGACTTTGTCAGTTTTATTGATTTATATATCCATACCAAATTGCAGCTTTTTAGCACTAACAATCACAGAGTAAAGCCCCGGACATACAGACAGACAGACGGACTTGGCGAAACTATAAGGGTTCCTAGTTGACTACGGAACCCTAAAAATTTATAACTATTACAAATTTCAAATCAAGAGCAAAAGTAATCCCGAGATCTTACGACTCACAAGTAAATATCTCTGCACAACTAAATAGTCAAGATATTATATTGTAGCAAAAGTAATTCTTCAGATATTTTATTTAGCGATGTGACAGGCAGAGTCGCACCATAAGGGTGCCTGTTTGGTACGGAACCCTAAAAAGATCACATGGTAGGGGACGGGCATTGGGCGGCAGAGACCTAGGACACGTATTTAACCAGGTAACTAAAAATAATAATAGAAGTCTAACCTAGGTAACCTACAAAAATAATAAATTGGCAGATAAATTAATAACCCAGCGACTGTTTCGGGCGAATAATGCCGAGTTATTATTGTTATTACCGACTTCAATAGAAGGAAGGAGGTACTCAGTTCGTCTCCATGTTTGCTTGTTCTTTTTTTTTCTTTTATGTAGATATGTATGTTCCCCGATAACTCTTGACCACGTTGGCCGATTTTGATAATTCTTTTTATGTTTCAAAGCAGGTACCCCGACATTGGTCTCATATAAATTTGGCGAAGGTCTGATGATGGGATCTACTCGTAGGAGGAACTTCTCGAATTTGATAGGCACGCATATGCCAAGCATACCTTGCATGCATGTACCCAAGCATTGGCTTACGGAAACCACAAATTGTGGCATAGCAAGTACAAAATTGGAGTCGTTTTTTTTGGTATAAATTATTACATAATTTATTATATTAAACTGCCGATTTAGCTGCCGATTTATTAATTAATAAAATATCAATTTAACTTTATGTCAGTCTAATGTAATATCAATTTGATTTAATGTCTACTTATTAATTAATGTAATGAGATTAACAAAGATTAAGATTTCGATGTACCTACTATGTTTATGGGCTTCTTGGCCTGAAATAAATGTTTAATTGCATTATATTAGTCGCCCGGAATAGTTATTTGTTCAACAAGAGAGCAAAGTAGAATTATGCTGCGAGTGTTGATGTTGAGTCCCGAGCAAGAGAAAGATTCTATAACTGAATGACGAGCATAGCGAGTAATTCAAAATTAGAATCTTGAGCGTAGCGAGGGACTCAAAGACACGAGGTGCAAATATTCACTTGAGCTGCGAGAACATCTAACGCAAAGGAATAGTGATTGAGAGAATGAAGTTATTTAAACTAACCTACGATATGAAAAATTAAAGAGTGAGTTTTTTTTACGCTCGCAGCAAAATTGCATTTTGCTTACTGGTTTCAAGCAGGAAAAGTCGTTTTCATGGTCGCAGCAAAATTGCATTTTTTTTCACTGGTTTCAAGCAGCAAAACCGCCATTTTCGAGCCGCTGAGGTGAAAAATAATAACCCTTGTTCCATCAACGGTTCGCCTCACCCTAGGCGAACCAACGCGTCAGACATCCAATTACGGGTAGTTATTACGAGTCCCGGCGTCAAGATATAATATACCAGGGGTGAACGGGAAGTTGTAGTAACGTGAAATTCTGAATAGCATAGCTGACACGCTAAAACCGCCTCCGGGGTGAGACTGAAGGCGCACGTCAGTGTACACCGCACCAACCGCGTTCGCGATAAACTTGATAATTTGGATTTAGTATCCGTGTTTGTGCGAAATTGGATATTTTCCTCATGTTATATTTGGGCGTTTACCTTTATAGTATAAGAGCTAGCGACCAAATCGGTGATGTGGCTTCAGCTGTATTGAAACTCCGTTAGCTACTTCCCTGAACAACCTTTTCCTATAATCTTCGTGCTGGCAGGCCGCGGGCGGTGGGTGCGGGTGTAGTGGGGTGGGGAAAAAAGAAAAATAATGTGGGCTCAGCGACTTTAATTTTTTTTTCGAACAGTTGTTCTGTACTCCCTGTGCCCCAAAAAAAAATTAAATCGATCGGGTGGTGGGAAGGGGTTGCCAGCGTTAATTAAAAGTAACAAAATAATAATAATTTTCGTGTGGGCTCAGCTGTATTGGCTTTTTTTCTGACGCGAGATTAATCAATATGTAAGCCCCAAAAAAATAGCCATGCAAAAATATAGGAAAGGGTTGTTGAGGGAAGTAGCTAACGGAGTTTCAGTACAGCTGAAGCCACATCACCGATTTGGTCGCTAGCTCTCCGTCCATTACCTTCACAGGAGAGGTTCATGCTCAATAGAATACTAATAAATAAAAATAAAAAAGATTATAATAGAAAACCCGAAGAAAAGAAAAAAACAAGCTCCTGTTTCAAGATGTTATACTTATTTTTGTAATTTGAAAGAAATAAAACGGCTTTTTGCATTTTATTTATTTATATTTGTGCGTAGCGTGGGCAGGCCCCCTACACGGTGGACTGATGACCTGGTAAGGGTCGCGGGTGTCTGCTGGATGCGAGTGGCGCCGGACCGGTCACTGTGGAAGTCTTTGGGGGATTCTTTTGTCCGGGAGTGAACGCCTACGGAAGTTTGGAGTTTTGTATTTACGGAAGTATCCTCCAATTATTAACGAAATTCATTCATTTGGCCTAATTCCTGGCATTCCTTTACAAACAGAAGGAAAAGTTGTGATAACGATAAACTCTAGGCACGTTGAATCATGAAAGGCTGTAAGTGATAAATTGAACATCCAATTTTGGTCTTAAATGATGATAGAAAAGGTTGAAATCATAATAGCTTAGCGCTAATTTCAGATTTTCCTCTGGGAAACCGCGGTCGTTAATGACCCTAATTTTCTAACAGATCTCAACTTAAATCTCAATTCTATTTTCTTAACAAAAATGCTTGGATTAAAAACGAATATTAGTGTTCTGTAGTTGCTTACACTTACACGTTACATTACGAGGACATATAGGTAAAATATGTTTGACGAAACTAACAACGTTATCTAAGTAACCTTTTGCCCGAAAAATTGTTTTTGGATAAAATTAAAACGAGTACTTTTAAGAATAGTGTCAGTAAGGTATTACTAGAAAAGTGTAGTCAGGATCAATGAGAATGTAAGTACCCATTCTTATTGGTCTTGATTACATTAACATAACATAATATAAGGTTAAACTTGCATGTTAGTAGGTATTTTAAGGTCTCTAAGGACAATAGCATGAATATAAAATAGCCATATGTTTTTGACACAACTGTATATCAAGAGCAAATGCACTGCTAACAAACTGTTACGCAGTTTGGCAGTATACTACCATATTGTAACCATAAATGTGTCTTTTATGAATAAATGATTAATAATAATAATAAGTAATTAATGGAAGTTGTACGAAAATTTGGTTTTCCAGGTAATTTTGTTTGTTCGGATATTACTGGTTAACTATGTAATTATGTCTACACTTATATAGCTGTGATATTTTTCCTTTTAACCCTTGAACACCAAGAGCCTATGAAGTGTTCGTGTGTCGTCGTGCCCACCACGCCAACAACCGCTAAAAAGGTCGGAATGAAGGTGTATTTTGATCATGAAAAAAAAAACAATTATTAATTGTTTTTATTGGTTTAAACGTTAATAAATTTTTGATATCTGTGCGTTTAAGTGATCACTTCATTCAAATTTGTTGGCGTTCAAAGGGTTAAATTCGTTATATACGACTATACTATTTACTACCATGATTTATCATGGTTTTTACATACCCAGTAACCACCGTTTATCTAGAAGAGGGAAACTTGACTACAGCAACTGTTTGCACCTTAAAGTTTGATTTAAAAAAAAACGGATTCATTAATCAAAAACTGGTTAGTGAGAACCCATATTATCCAACGATACTGATGTTTTGATCAATTAAACCACATATTTTTAAACAAAATACATAGCAGAGTTTTATTCAGCACAAGATATAAAACAAGAGTACAAACATAACACAATTGTCAATCATAACATGACACGATGAAGTCGGCCAGGATTACTACAAGGTTTATAATGCCATTAAGAATGAAACCTCCAACACGCCCTCTTAATCTTGGATGACTTTTTTTTTTTTTTTATACCACGTCGGTGGCAAACAAGCGTACGGCCCGCCTGATGGTAAGCGGTCACCGCAGCCTATGGACGCCTGCAACTCCAGGGGTGTCACATGCGCGTTGCCGACCCTTTAAAAATGTATACACTCTTTTCTTGAAGTATCCCATACTGTAGTACTTCCAGCATATCTCGAACAAATGACTGATGCTTACAATTTGGCAAAGCTTTTGTCAGCAAATCAGCAGTCATCTGCTCGGTAGGCAAATATGACAATTCAATGACATCATTGTCAACAGCCTCACGAATATAGTGATACTTAGGTATGTCTACGTGCTTAGATCGTTTATGAAACACCGGATTAGTGGCAAGTTTCGCCGAAGACTGGTTATCACTATACAGGGTTACAGTATTAATCTGACCTGTTAATTCAGCAAGAATCGCACGGATGTATACCGCCTCTTTAGCTGCTTCAGACAACGCTATATACTCCGCCTCGGTAGACGAAAGTGCGATACAAGATTGCTTATAACAACCCCAGGAAATTACATTCCTACCTAGCTTGTACATATATCCCGTGTATGATTTACGATCCGCCCCGTTAGCCCAATCAGCATCAGTAAAACCATAAACACGAAACTTATCATGCTCGACGCTCTTCTTGTACACCAGACCCAAATTCATTGTGCATTTTAAATAACGCAATACACGTTTGGCCGCAGCAAAATGTTCAGCTGTATAGCACGTATTATACTGACTAAGAAAACTAGCAGCAAATGAAATGTCAGGTCTAGATGTCACAGACAAGTACATCAAACAACCCACCAACTCCTGGTATGGCAGTCTAGTATCGTGGGCAGCACTATCAGAAAACTTCAGACCTACGTCTAAAGGCGTCTTTGCGACTTTACAGTCGCTCATACCGAAACGTTCAAGCAACTTTTCAATATAGTTTTTCTGAGTCAGCTTCAACTCACTACTAGTGCGATCTACTTTAATGCCTAGCATATGTTTAACCTCACCTAGTTCCTTAATAGTGAAGTGAGACTTCAGTGACGTCTTCAGCTTCTTGGCAAGCTCGTCACAGATGTAGAAAACGAAAAAATCGTCTACATAAAGTGCGATAATAATGGTTTGCTTACCCACTCGGTGACTGAAGATACAGCTCTCATGCTTGCTCTGCGTAAATTTTTCTCTGAGTAAAACTTCTTTTACCTTGTCGTACCAGGCACGAGACGCCTGTTTTAACCCGTACACGGCTTTCTTGAGTCTGTAGACTTTATGTTCATCACCTCGTCTTATAAAACCATCCGGCTGTGACATGTAAATCTCCTCCCTCAAGTTTCCATTCAGAAACGCAGTTTTGACGTCAAGATGGTCAATCTTCAGATCCAACTCGACCGCAAGAGACAGCAACATTCTCAGCGAACTATGTCGTACAACTGGAGAATACGTATCCATGTAGTCAATCCCAAACTTTTGGGTAAACCCTTTGGCGACCAATCGCGCTCTATAACACGCTACTTTTCCATTAGCGTCGCGTTTGATTTTAAATAGCCACCGATTCTTGACAATGTTCTTATCCGCCGGTCTGTCAACTAACTCCCAGGCGTCATGCTTATTAAATGAGTCAATCTCATCCTGCATAGCTTGTCTCCACAGCTTGCTGTCACTCGATTGCAAAGCCTCCTTGACAGTTGTCGGCTCATTAAACTCTATCTCGAGCGCAGACATTGTCCTCGGTATTCTCGGCCGTAAATTATAGGCTGGTCCGTCATTCAGTGGCTCCCGTGGTATACCGCCTGTATCAGTAGATGAGCTCGGCACCTGCTCGTCCGCCTCGAACCAAACTTCAGGTAATACTGGTCTCTCCGCCTCGACCTGAATCTCTACATTTGGTGGCAATGGCATTTCCGCCTCAAGCTCGACCTCAGGCTCGTTTTCCGTGTGACCCTCTTCAACGATGACACCGTCGTTACTCGTCGGAAAAAATATCTCCACGCACCGCTGACTCTTCACGCCTGGAAAAATTGTTTCATTGAAAACGACATCACGACTACGAAAGACTTCATTTTTCGCCAAATCGTAGAGCCTATACCCATTACTCTCATAGCCAAGAAATATACAACGCTTGCTTTTTGGTTCAAGCTTATTCCGCTTTACTTTGTTGATGTGAGCGTAAGCTTCACAGCCAAACACACGTAAGTGTTTCAAGCTCACCTTTTTACCCGTCCAAGCCTCCTCAGGAGTTTTCCCCGAGAGCCTTTTCGAAGGTGACACATTTATTAAGTGCGCTGCAGTATTGGCAGCTTCTGCCCAAAATTTGTGGTCAAGGTTTGACGTGTACAACAGGCACCTTACTTTTTCGAGAAGAGTCCTATTCAACCGTTCTGCGCATGCGTTCAATTGTGGGCTATATGGCACAGTTACCTGATGAATTATCCCCTTACCTTTCAAAAAACTTCCAAGGTCTCTGTTCACATACTCGGTCCCGTTGTCCGACCTCAAATTTTTTATTTTATCACCAGTTTGTCTTTCCACTAGATTAATAAAGTTTTTAGTGTGTTCACTCACCTCGCTCTTACGCTTCAGGAGGTACACAAACACCTTCCTCGAAGGATCATCCAAGAACGTCAGGATGTACCTCTTGCCTCCAAGCGAATTCACCGGCAACGGACCACACAAATCACTGTGGATCAAATCCAACCTCTTTGCAGCCACAGACTTCTCAGGATGGCTGGGAAAAGGAAAACGAGCTTGCTTTCCTTTTAAACAAACCTCGCATGCAACGTCTTTACAAGGGTCGTCCTGAAAACTAATATCATTAGCAAGTCCCTGCCTCAAAAGCTTCATATTATGGCCGCTTAAGTGGCCAAGTCTCTGATGCCAAGTTGCAGTGCTAATTGTTAGATTCGCCCTTAGACTGCAGGTCTGAAGTTTATAAGCCCCTCCCACGTCATTTGCCTTAATCGAAACATCGCCCAAATTAGAAATTGTACAACCATTAGTATCAAAATTAACAATACTACCGTTCTTAATCAATTGAGAAACAGATATGAGATTAACGGACAGTTTAGGTATATACAACACGTCAGTCAATATCGCGGTATCCGACAACATAACATTACCTATACCTGTACACTGCAGTTTTTCTCCACTAGCAATGGTGACGAAGCCACCTCGCGATTTAAAGTCTGTCAGCAAATCGCGCCTGCCTGTCATACAATTTGTGGCACCTGAGTCTATATACCACGAAGATTCCAAACTCGCTCCAGTGCTAAATGCCGTCAACACAAAATTTCCTGAAGAACCCTTCTCGTTCCGACAGTCTTTCTTCAGATGTCCCTTTTGTCTGCATTTCCAGCACCACGGTTCTTTCTTACGACCAGAGCTATCCTTCGCTTTCGACTCATCCTTGTGCTGCTGCGCTTTTCTCGTCCCTGAGTCACTCGTAGTAGCGCCTTTTCTATTAGTAGAATACAAGCACTCACTCGAATCTCCACGAGTAGTCCAACGTTGATCCTGTAGCAGTTTAGATTTGACCAAATCGGCTGTGATGGCAGCTCCCGAATGCTCTAGTGCCATGATCATGGGCTCGTACTCATTCGGTAAACGTTTGAGCATTAGCGCACCAAGAAACTCGTCGTCAACAGGCTTGTTCATATTCGCCAACTGTTGTGCTAATGATAAAATCTCATTGACGTAAGCTTCCATTTTAGCGAAGTTCTCTAGTTTGACAGCGCACAAGTTCTGGAGAGTTCTCACCCTTGAACCGAGTCCTTTGTCATCATACGCACGTTCCAGCGCATCCCAGGCGTCTTTCGCCGTTTTCGCCGACATCAAATGTGAAAAACATGACTTTTCGACGCTCAAGCAAATTTTAGATTTTGCTAATTCGTCACGTCGATTTCTCACCTCAGGCGTAGTTTTGTCATTTTCATCGTAACCGCTTATACAGACCCATAAATTGTCGTAGATCAAAGCATTTTTCATCACAAATTTCCATTCAACGTAATTCTCACGTCCACGTAACTTTTCATGTGCAAAAATTTGATTCTTGGTTTCCGACATATTTACAACAACGTTCACTATTTCTGCTGGGCCCATAACCTGATGTTTTGATCAATTAAACCACATATTTTTAAACAAAATACATAGCAGAGTTTTATTCAGCACAAAATATAAAACAAGAGTACAAACATAACACAATTGTCAATCATAACATGACACGATGAAGTCGGCCAGGATTACTACAAGGTTTATAATGCCATTAAGAATGAAACCTCGAACAGATACACCACAATTGATAATGTAAATTGAACTTAAGTGAGGTTACTATAGCGCACATGTATCTGCGCATCTATCTGCTACGCGTGCAACTGACACTCTACTTCGTAACTGTCAAGTCCGGCGATTCTGTGGTCGCCGCTGCAATTAAACCGCACGAAACTGCTGTGCTACCGCGAACTTCGAAAATCGAACTTCGTGTCGTGCCGTCCCTTTCACTCTCGTGTTATACTCTATATGACGGAAAGGGACGGTACGATACGAAGTTCGATTTTCGAAGTTCGCGGTAGCACCCCTGCGTGGGATGTGAACGTGTTCCACAGACAGATTTGGAACTCGTGGAAGCAATCAGCGATTTGGTTGTAGATCGAGAGCAAGTCCTTTTGACGGTTTTTTTTGCTTCTAGACATAGGGTAACAAAAACGACCTATTACATAAAAAATACTGCGATACGCCTTTTGGTTGATATTTATATTATAATACAAAAATGAATCTAAAATAATCATATATAAATCGATACAATTACAATGTTAAATTGGATATTAATTATGATCTAGCAACATATACTTTTGTTGTGGCAATTCTCTCGCTGCCCTCTTTGATTTTAGAACGGACGTATACTTGTTTCCAAGTGGTGTTAATTAAACGTTCATTATTCAATACTGATTAAGACGCTGAATTAGAACTAAATTGACATTTAAAATGGTGATTCAACAAAAACCATTTGTTTTGGTAAAAAAACAAAAACACACGTTAATATTCATTATATTTCAAAGGGTATGGACGATTCCAAAACACGATTTAAGAAAATCGGCTAGATCTAAAAAAAATCGCTTAGCTACTTAAAATCATCTTCAAATAATCATACTTTTTTTTTCAAATGAATCATGTATGATTAAGCCTGCACCGAGCAAATTACGCAATTATTACGTTCGTTTGATCCTATGCTATATTGTTATTACTAAAGTTCTGCAATTCCTATCGGCTATGTGCGAAGTAGGCGGTGGGGGTAAGCTAGGCGATCGTAGCGCACACCATGGCAGAAATGTCTACTTACCGGGGACCACTGTCAAATTTACTTTCACGTTTTCTATTGGTTTCCTACGATTCGTTTCGTTTGTATGTATTTATTTATTATCTTATTTATTTCAGTAAAATTTCCAATACGGGGTCTTTCTCGTTTACTAAAGTAAATAAAATATTCATGTGTCATTACTATTTGACATTTCTGAGTTTTGACATTGTCTTAGGACGTTTGACGTTTCAGACGTGCACATAGCCTATACAAGATATTTAAGGATTCACTCTATACATCATATAAAAAATCAAAATCAAAAGGTTTATTGGTTTAAACAAAGGTTTTTGCACAATACGAGGTCGGGGTCTCCTTTTAAGTAAACAATGATACTTGTGTCAGGAGATCCCGCTCTTCCATTAACAAGAGGTGATTGTTGTTTGACCAATTTTATACAAGTATTAAATTTATTAAAAGACCCGACGGGTCTGTTTACATTTATTACATATATATACATTGGAAACACGATTGCTTATACTTTCCTCGATAGAAAACAAAGCCAAAGTTACCTCTAAAAAGAAAACAAAAAAACCCTTAGTACGGCGTATGTCAATAGTTCACGAAAGGTCATCAGTTTTTGAAGAATAACAAAACTACATGTTATCTAAACAAAATGTTAATTTCGCGCATGTATCGCCCATTCTAGGCAGAGCCGCCACGCTTCTCCCCTATCCGCTTCAGTCTGGCTTCGGCCGTCGGACGGGGAGCATGTGAAGGGTCCAGGGAAGGAACATGTCCTATCATTTAAAATTTCAAAGCCAGTATGCACCTTATGTGTTTATAAGTTAGGTTGCTTTTTTAACTGACTTCAAAAGAGGAGGTTATCAATTCGGTTGTATGTTTTTTTTTTTTTTTAATGTTTGTTACTCCATAACTCCGTCGTTTCTTAACCGATTTGGAAAATTCTTTTTTTGTTGTAAGTATATATATCCAAGTTGGTCTGATGATGGGATCCACGAGGAATTGAGGGAACTCCTCAAATCTTTAAGGCAAACATATAGTGATTTTTGTGTTTTTATCAACAAGTCAAGCATTTGCATCCAAAAATGTGACATTGGATGAAGTGGAACTGCTGATGATGATCAGGGCGAAGGGCGGTGGCGCTGCCGTCACGTACACATCAGCTCTGTGTTTTGTTTATTAAAAAAATAACAAAGATGTATATATTTTCACTAACTATAGTGCAGTGGATAAATAAAAGTAAAACTATCATGTGATAATGTTAGTAGAAGACAAGATATCAGAATAGAACTAAAATATCAGTGCAAATACTCGAGAACTAAAACTTAGTGAATAACATTGTTTGGCATTCAAAATACGGTCTGAAGTGATTAACTATCTAGTGTGCTAACTATATAAACAACTTTTCCTGCGAAAATAGTGTTCACTCGGTAATAAAGTGCGCTTGTAAGTATTCAGTGACCGTTTGACTATTTAAAACAGAATTGACCTATGGACCCTGTATGTGATAAGTGCACGATTTCTCCCGAACTCATACGAAGCGGATCAAGTGTTGCCGGTTTAGAGTTTGGCGCCATCTAGCATACAACGGCGGAACTACATTCACCCTGCCCGATCTATGTCAGTACATACTACTTCTGGACACTCCTAACGGATTACAGAGATGGCACTGGTATGCAAGAAATGTTCACAAGAGATACTAAATCAAACATTTTTAGTTTGTGCACTATGCGAATTTAAATATCATTTGAAATGCACATGTATATCAGATAAACTATTTGATTTAATGACGCTCGAGAGTAAAACTAATTTCAACTGTCTATCATGTCGAACTAAATTGGATTCGAATAAATATCACAATACTCCACGTATCGGGCCTAGCAGCCCGTCATCACATTCCTCACGGGACTATGTTACTACGCGGAGACAAAGAGTAGTCGTCAATATATCAACAGAAAACTCGTTCGAGGGTCTGACGGAGGATGATGACTGTTCAGAATCTCGCTTATCGCCTAGTTTAACACCTAGGTATGAGTTAAGTAGGAGTTTTACCGACTTACGTCCTAATAATAGTTTCATTCTCGACGACATGAAGGAAAAAATAAGTACCTTGTCAATAAAACTGGACTCGGCGGAACTAGAAATAGAAAGGCTACTATCGGAAAATCAAACACTAGCTAAACGCCTAAAAGAATCGGAATTAAGAATAAAACAGCTATCAAACATTTGTCAGTCCACCGGCAGGTCGTCGAAATCAACTGCAAAGAAAAGTCGTAAGCGTAAGTCTATCAACCGCACAAAACTTGATTTTTCGATTGATCCTGATGGGCTGAAAGAAACCACGACACCGCAGGTATCGCTCAAAACTCCAGAGCTTACCACGGTACCAGCGGCAATAACAGCGCCGCCTATTTCACCAACAAAACAGCAGCGGCAACAACAAGCAGCACAGAGCGTCCCAATAGTAGAGGCGATTTCATCTGCACCTATTTTACAAGCAAAACAGGTTCAAAACGAAACAACCAACCCCGGACCGCTTAGTTTACCATGGAATAACCATTCTAACCAACAAAATAAATCGGAAATACTTCTCAACTATGATAATATTCATGACAAACTATTCCAAGACGACCTACAACAAAGAATAAAAGCTGGGTTATCAAAGAGAAAGCTGATAATAATAGCCGATCAACAGGGTAGAAACCTTGGATTAATAATGAATGACATGTACGGGACATATTTTGATGTTATATGTATTACAAGTCCTGGGGCATGCACAAAAAATGTATTGCGTGCACTACATAGTAACATAAATAAAATCAACCACGATGACTTCTTGACTATACTCACAGGAGTCAACGACACGAACCCCAATGACCTATATGCAAACCTATATTATGCAATCCAAGAGTCTAGCCGTACCAACATTATTTTATCGCCATTACGCTATCCGTATCACCGACACTTAAATGATCGGCTAGTTAATAGAATGTTACGGCAAATTGCAACGCAATTCTCGCACTGTGAATTTGCAAATTATAATTTTGAATCGATGGAACTTAACACCACGCCTATAAAAATGTTGGCGAGAGAGTTATTTAACAAAATAGCCATCAAACTATCACACTATCCGCTACATTTACTACGACGAACTATAAAAACATCATTGAGCTCAGCATGCGAACCTGCCCGCGACGCCGGGTGCAAGGAGACTGAGTCATCGTCATCGAACGAGCAGGAGCCATCAAAGATAACAAACAAGTTTTTTCGTCGCAAATCGGTCAGAGCACAGCGTCGGTTTGATGCATCAACATATTTCTGGGGCGTTAAATAAACAAGATCTACTTAACTTAGCTATAATTGATTTAGAAAAAGAAGGCTCGTATATAGATTTAGTATGTTTAACTGAAACCAATATCCCCCGTGGCTCTGAAAGCAATTTAAAACTATTTAATTTCAATTTAGCTGCCTATTTTTCGCGTAAACAGTTGAAGAGGGGAGGAGTTGCAATTTTAGTCAGAAAAGGTTTGTGCTACAAGCCTATACAAGAACTAGACACGCTGGCGGAGTCTCATGTATTTGAATGCTGCGCGGTTAGTATTCCGCAGTATAACTTAGTTGTAATTTGTTTGTATACTAATAGAACTCCTGCATCGTCATCATCTATTTTTTTCCACAAACTCGACGAAGCGCTTCGCATTATTTGTAAAAATAAAAGGAGAAAGTATATTTTATGTGGCGATTTTAACATCGATGTTCTAAAGGCATCGTTGGTATCTAAAGAGTTTGTCCAGATATTACAAAATTATGGCTTACAATTAACCATCCATAGCCCAACGAGGATTACTGCTCACTCAAAAACTTGTATAGATAATGTAGCTACTAACACAGAAGGAGCCGTGTCAAAAATTCACGATATGGGACTCTCCGATCACACAGCACAAACGTGTCAAATACCAGTTGCTAAACGGATCCCTCCTCCAGTGGCCTGGTGGTACGAAACAAAAAGGGATTTCCACCACGAAAATCAAAAAAAGTTCACGAACTGTCTCCTATCTCTAAGTTTTGAGGATGTTTTAAAAGAAGGAGATGCTTCCCGTGCTTTCAGTAGTTTTCATGAACTGTTCATTCTTTTTTATAACTTGTGCTTTCCTATAATTAGAGTTAAGGTCATAAACCAAATTAGTCATTCAAAACCCTTAACTAAGACAATGCGATCTTGCTGTCGTAAAAAAAGGCATTTGTATCTGCTAAGCAGAAAATCAATAACGCATAAACAACGTTACTTGAAATACTCTCGCCTTTTAAAGAAATGTGTATTGTCTCATCAAAAAACGGAAAACTTAAAATACATAGATAAGCAAAGCAATAAGTGTAAAGCAGTCTGGAATATAATTAAAAAATACACCACATCAGACTGCAATAGTAGATCTGTGGAAAAGCTAATAATAGATAATGAATGTATTGATGACCCACAAAAAATTGCCGATTGTTTTAATAATTTTTTCATTAAATATGTAATTGACAATATGACATTAGACATTAATTATAACATCAATATTACCAATCTTGAGTCTTCAATTTTTCTTAAGCCTTTAAATGCGAGTGAATTGATTAGTATAATTAGTAGCCTCAAAAACTCGAAAGCTGTTGGTCACGACGATCTGAAGACAGATGTTATAAAAAAAAATGCATATGTAATTGCACAGCCACTTGTACATATACTAAATTTGTCGCTGGTTCAGGGCAGCTTTCCCGAAATACTAAAGAAGTCCGTAGTTAAACCCCTTTACAAAAAAGGGGCTAAGTCTGACATGGGTAACTATAGACCTGTGACACTTATACCCATATTTTCCAAAATCTTTGAAAAAGTAATGTATAATAGGTTAACACATTTTTTAGAAAATAATAATGTAATAAATGAGCAACAACACGGATTTAGAAAATGTAGATGTACTTCTTTAGCGGCGTTTAAGTTAATCAAAAGTGTAATGAATGCTATTGAGAATCGTATTCCAGCGACTGTTTTATTCATGAATATGAGTAAAGCATTTGATTTTGTGAGTCACAAGCGTTTACTAACGAAATTATATAGGTATGGGATACGAGGTCCAGCTCATGACTGGATAAGGGCTTACCTCACCGGTCGAAGTCAATGTGTAGAGACACTAAAGTATTGTCCAAAATCTAGAAATTTAGTCTCTTACCGATCAACTTATGTGAGTAATAACTATGGCGTACCGCAAGGTAGCATATTAGGCCCTTTGTTATTTTTATTGTATATAAATGATTTACCAAATTATATATATCATGAGTGCATTTTATTCGCAGACGATACATCGATTATAATAAAAGGTAACGATTTATCGACATATAATGACGAAATAAATATGGCATTATCGCGTACAATTCAATGGCTAAGTAATAATAATTTAAAAGTGAATTTAGATAAGACTAATTTTATTCAATTCCATACTGACCGAAGTGACTCACAAAATTTAAATATAAGTTATGATAATGTTCTCATTGAAGAGGTTCATAATACAAAGTTCCTAGTACCTAGGTATGGTCATCGATTCTCACTGCAAATGGAGGGACCATGTGGAAAGTGTCTGCAGCAGAGTAAATAGTTTTATATATGCTCTAAGAAGAATTGCGAAAACAGTTTCTATACAAGCAGCGCTAATAGCATATCACGGATATGTTAATACTATTTTTAGATATGGAATAGTTTTGTGGGGTAATTGTTCTGATAAAGACCAATTACTATTAGCACAAAAACGATGCATAAGAGCCATCTATGGAATTGGTCGAAGGGAATCATGCCGGCCGATTTTTATTGATAATGGCATACTCACCGTCCCATGTTTGTATATTTTGGAAGTGGCCGTTTTTGTTCATAAATACAAAACGCAATTTATCGAAGTACAGCAGCTACGTACCCGTAATGTTCGAGCACAATATACACATAAGTTACATAAACCGGCTGCCAAATTAGGGCTTACCTCAAAAAACTGTTATATCATGTGTATCACAATTTACAATAAGATACCCGATAGTTTTAAGTGTCAGAAATTAAACTTATTTAAGAATTTAGTTAAGAATTTACTCATATATAAATGTTATTATAATATTAATGAATTTCTGAATGATTCATTTTAATGTAAAATTGTAATCTCTTTTCTGACATTTATTTCTGTATTAATTTTTATTGTAATCTTTTTCCTGACACTTATTTAATTTTTTACCACTTTAATTGTAATCTCTTTCATATAATTTATTTTAATAATACATAAGTAGAATTAGACGTATGTACACCTGAAAAGGTAGGGTATGGTGAGTCCACCAGATGTACTGCAACTAGAACTGCAAATTGTCACCCATTTCCAACATACATGAATAAATCATTTCATTTCATTTCATTTCATTTCATTTCATTTCATTTCATTTCATTTCATTTCATTTCATTTCATTTCATTTCATTTCAGAACAGAACTCTTCAACGACGAAAAGTTCACGTTTGGCGATTTGTCCTCCTAGCTGTGTTTGTTAAGCAAGTTCTATTTTCACGATAAATTTTTGTCATGCTTGATTTCTGATGATGGGATCCATGAGGAATTGAGGGAACTCCTCAAATTTTAAAGGCAAACATATAGTGATGTTTGTGTTTTTATCAACAAATCGAGCATTATCATACAGAAATGTGACATTTGATGAAGTGGAACTACTGATGATGATCAGAACAGAACTCTTCAACGACGAAAAGTTCACGTTTGGCAATTTGTCTTTCTAGCTGTGTTTGTTAAGCAAGTTCTATTTTCACGATTGATGTTTGTCATGCTCGAGTTCTGATGATGGGATCCATTAGGAATCGAGGGATCTCCTCAAATGTGAAAGGCACACAAATAGTCATTTTAGTATTTTTATGAACTAATCAAGCATTTTCATTCATAAAAGTGACATTGGATGAAGTGGAACTGCTGATGATGATCAGAACGGAACTCTTCAACGACGCGTAGTTCACGTTTGGCGATTTGTTCTCTTCGTTTTGTTTGTCAAGCAAGCAAGGTTTTTCCATGATTCCATGAGGAATTGAGGGTACTTAGTCTTCTACCATTATAAACATACTTATAGCCATTTTTATTTTATTGTATGGAATCTAAGAGTGCACCATCTAAGTATAATAATCTTTCACTGGCCTCCCTCATTGAAGTCGGTTTTTTTTTCTATAAAAATTATGTTTGGTGGTTTGTTACGCTTGGGCTTGCGCACGGTTTTAAGAACATTACGACAAATTTTGTATTATTAACTTTGGGGAACAAAGTAAATAAATCGAAGAAGAGAAAAGGTTGACGAAAAAATAATGCTAAACGCTTGCATAAAGAAATAAAGTCAGTAAAACTCGTATATTATAATTGTAAACACAGATTATATGCCGATGATATTATTTGCGCGGGTGACGGCTGTATATTCTCATTGGAATTTTATTTTGATTGCTACGTAATCGCCGATTGTAACAATTTCGATGGTTAATGATGGTGGTTGATGGATTTTGTTGGTGTCACTTTGGTTTTCACTATGCTTAGTGTTATCGATAAAGCTTCTCAAATAAAAATCAAGCGCCACGCACACAAAGCTGCAAAATTTGGGATGTAGGGTCGATAGGCGGGTTAGCGACCAGCTAATTTAGTTTTCCGGTTTGCGACCACTTGGATGAGTTGATGAACTGAAAGGATATTAACTCATTGTCAATGGTATCCCAATCAGAGTTGATTCTTTAGGGCCTGTAAACATATTAATATATCTTTGTTCAATTGAAAAAATATCTCGCCCTTCAGGTGGTCGCAAACTGTCGCTGGTTGCGAAACTGGCCTAGCGACCCAACCTACTTTTAGGTTTCAGCAGTAAACAAGGAATCCTAATGTTTCGCCATGTCTGTCCGTCCGTCTGTCCGCTTAGCTTAGCTCAGTAACCGTTACTACTAGGAGCTGTAATTGGGCTTAGGTGGACATATTATTATTAATCACGCTTAAAAAAAGGGTACAATAAAAAAAAATGTTTTTAGGTTACCTCCTTACACGCAAAGAGGAGATGCATTTTTTTATTGCAAAACCCATCGTGTGGGGTGTCGTTGGATAGTTCGTTTAAAAGTAAAGTAGATTTATTTCTTTAGATAGATTCTCTTAAATGACCTTTTAAAACACAAAGCCGTTTGTGTGACTTTAAACTTTTAAGTGCAATTTATTGTTGGGGTCAAGTGTGTGTGTTGTTAGTCCTCGTAATATAACGTTTGGACAACTACGGAACCCTACATTGCGCTACAAAAAGAAACTGAAAATTGCTAAAAATTGAAAAACTTCATGGTCTTTCTTTTATCTCTAATGTTATTTAGCACTATGTTATTTAGCAAAAAATAATCTTTACGATGAAGCCCTTCGATTGGCATGATAAAGCTTTTTTTTCTTCTCGTTTAGCGGGTTCAATTCTCGGTTCAAACATGTAATTATTTAAAAATCTATGAATGCAATTTAAACTGTTTTTTAAATAAAAATAATGTCTTCATCATCATTAAAATGTTCCGTCTACAATATTCAAGGTACTTTCCTTCCATGTGGCATTGCCGAAGTATAAGAAAGTATTATCTACGTTCAAACTCAAATGTAGAACTCACTTTTTTGAACACACAAGTTAATGGTTAGGGACTTATTAATTTCTTCTAGTGTTTCTGATAGTTTTTTGTAATGTTTGCTAAATTGCATTCTATTGACATAAAAATCTTAGATCTAGCCTCTAACTGCTTATTTTACCTACTTTTGTTATTATGTGTTGTAGTTTTTGTTATTATGTTCTGTATATTGTTTGTTTTTGTTTTCTGTATGCGTTTGTGGCACCACTCGTTAGTTTTGTAAGTCAAGCCCCCACTGAAAATCAGCGCCGCGGCTTGCCGTGGCATTATGCTGAGTGGGGTCCTTTTTAGCGTCATTTCTTTTTATGTTATTTGTTGTGATGTATGTTCTTATGTATATGCTAAATAAATGTATTTTCTTTCTTTTCTTTCTTCTTTCTTTGATTATCTGCTTGTATAGCAGGTATATAGTTTCTCTTTCCCGGCGCAACTATAGTGGGCGGCGGTTAAGAAGTCAATCCTGACACCTGTCATTTCCATACAGTTTATAACCTCAAAGTGACTTTTAGGTTATAAAATTAATGGAAATGACAGGTGTCAGGATTGACTTCTTAACCGCCGACTACTATAGACGCAGACAGACATAGCCAAGGTCACTGGCGCTTGTACGCCTCTTAAATAATCTTTTCTTTGCCTCTCACTTCACGGCGCTAAAACCCAGCGAATCGTGAGATTGAATAGGTAGCTAAAATATATCTATCTCATAATATGTATGTATGTTGTTCCTAAGCTACCTAAAAAGAGTAAATAAATAAATGAAACCTCTCCGTGAACACCATTTATAATCCGATCTTAGGTATTCTTTACGGTACTCAAGAACACTCCTCTCTTCCCGGCATTTGCAATAATGTGCATATTACCCTTTGTTCGGTGTTATTGTGGAGCTTGTTGAGGTAGAAAAATACATGATTGCCATGCACTAGTGTGGAAAATATAAATATATTCAGGTCATAATATATTCCCCGCACGTCATATCTATATTACGATATCTAGGGGCAGCGTGGGTGGATCTTCCACAAGGTGGACCGACGACCTGGTAAAGGGCGCGGGGGACCGCTGGATACTGGTGGCGTAGGACCGGTCATTATTGCACTCTTTGGGGGAGGCCTATGTCCAGCAGTGGACGTCCTTCGGCTGATATGATGATGATGATGATTGTTATTTTCTTTTAATTTATAATGGAACTTTAATGTATTGATTAAATAGTCTAGTGTCATAGCCTGTTGTTATTTAAACATGTCACTGAGTAACAATAGAACGTCGATTCAGATTGCACACCCCTCTCCGATAAAAGGAAATACAATTACAAAGAAAAATATAATCTTTGCATAGCCTTTGAATTCGTTCTCCGTTTGTAATTCAAACAATGGAAAATTTCCTGCACGATCCAACTTTTATGGAGTTTGTTGTCTTAGACTTCTTGGTTTACTTTGTGGGTATATTGAATTGATTCTTTACTAAGTAATTTTTTTTATTTTTATTTTATTTAATATGGTATTTATTTAATACTCAGTACAAAATTAAATTATCCTAAGTAAATTATCACTTTTTTGAAATACATGTATTCAAGATGAGGGTTCGACATTTGTCCTGAAAATCCTGAGTTCAGTAAATGATCGGTAACGACTCAAGACCCTTCGGAGCTCGCAAGAGTATACAGGCTACGGTAGGTATTGTTTTGAACCCATGAGTCGCGATTCCCCAGAGGGTCGAGGAGCCTTTTGAAGAGGTTACCTGTATTTTTCAAGTTGAAATAATGTAAAGATTTAATAGTAATAAAAAATATATATATAGGTCGAAAACGGTGCAGGGTCGTTGCACGTAACAGGCGGTGAAAGCAAAAGCATTTGCAGAGTAGTACCCCCGCCCGGTTATAGGCCAGGAGTTGTATACTAGATGCCTTCGGAGCCCTACAATCTACTCAACCGCAGAACGACACACGCAGCGCGCTCTGTGCGCTCATATAATTGGATGAGAATTTGCATTAGTTTTATTACAGTGCTTAAGTAAATCAAACGGATGGATGGCAACGCTGAGCCACTGCGCCAGATAAGAACCAGCCCTCTGATCACGCGTTACCTCCACTAGTTTCTTAGCGCATTCAGATAATATCGAAATATGCAGAAACAGTGCATCACTACCTGCACTACCTCGCTACCTGGTCACTACCTGCAAAAATGGCCTCCATTTTGAACATTTTTGTTTATCGCTGGTTACGTTCATAATCCCTCCCTCAAATCACGTAGTTTGTTACATCACCGGAGCGACAAAAGTGTCTTTCTCTCAGGTTGTCTATTGATATCGCTCTAAGACTAGTGTACCTTCGATCTCCTTGCTGTTAGTGTGTATCTCCCTGAAGATGCGCACGTAGCAGGCGGTGATGGCGGCCAGCGGCAAGAAGTACATGGCGCACAGACAGAACACGTTGTAGGCGATCTCCGCGCGAGGAGAGCTGAACGCCTCGAACGACACGCATTGTGAGAAGCCAGGGATGAGTGGATGCTGCTTCACACTGAATACTACGCTCTGAAACAAGGAAGTTTTCTTACCATCATCATCATCCGCTTGCCCGTAGTCAGGGCTTGTAATCGGTTTCAAATTTAATGGTTATTGAGGGACAACCGGTTACGTTTGGAGTAATTGATTTGGAAACGTTATTTCGAAGCGCTCCCGCACCGGTTACTCGGTGTTTGTATACGGGAACAATGACCGCTGTATGTATGTATCATCATTCAGCCGAATGATGTCCACTGCTGGACATAGGCCTCCCCCAAAGACTTCCACAATGACCGGTCCTGCGCCACCCGCATCCAGCTGACACCCGCGACCCTTAACAGGTCATCAGTCCACCGTGTGGGGGGCCTGCCCACGCTACGCCTTCCGGTACGTGGTCGCCACTCGAGAATCTTTCCGCCCCAACGGCCATCGGTTCATGTCTGTGAAGTTGGCATATCAAGTACCAGCAGATCATGAAATAATTGGAGTTCTATTCGCATGCAACATAGTTCTATAGTTCCTGATAGGTTTTAGCAACAGTTCTAGCCCTTAAAGTGAAAAAAAAAATTATAAGGATTTTGACTAATTGATATGCTAACTTCACGTAGCATATCATTTTTCTCCGAATGGACTAAAAATCGATATAAGACCTAACTACATCGTCCGCTATAGTTCCTGACACTTGTAAATCATAGTTCTACCAAAATAACCAATAAAAAAATCATTGATTATCTCAATGATATGCTAACTTCATACGTGATATGTTAATAGTTTTTGAGCAGTTCTGGGATTGCTTTTGGTCTTAAAAGATAGCATTGGCTCTGTTGTGTACAGAACTTTGGAGTTCTAGGATCTAGTGTTTAAAGTTGAATAATTATTTAGACAGAGTTCAAACAAATGATATGCTAACTTCACATGTGATATGCTGATAGTTTTTGAGCAGTTCTAGGCTTGCTTTTGGTCTTAAAAGATAGCTTTGGCTCTGTTCTGTACAGAACTGTGGAGTTCTAGCGTCTAGTGTCAAGTTTAAAATAAATATTTATTTTTAAGTTTAATTAGATGATATGCTAACTTCACATGTGATATGCTGATAGTTTTTCAGCAGTTCTGGGCTTGGTTTTGGTCTTAAAAGATAGACTTGGCTCTGTTCTGAACAGAACTCCGGAGTTCTAGGGTCTAGTGTCAAGTTAAAAATTATTATTTATTTTTAAGTTTATTCAGATGATATGGAAAATTCACATGTGATATGCTGACAGTTTTTTAGCAGTTCTGGGCTTGCTTTTGGTCTTAAAAGATAACTTTGGCTCTGTTCTGTACAGAACTATGGAGTTCTAGCGTCTAGTGTCAAGTTTAAAATAAATATTTATTTTTAAGTTTCAGCAGATGATATGCTAATTCCACATGTGATATGCTGATAGTTTTTCAGCAGTTGTGGGCTTGCTTTTGGTCTTAAAAGATAGCTTTGGCTCTGTTCTGTACAGAACTATGGAGTTCTAGGGTCTAGTGTCAAGTTTGAAATAAATATTAATTATTAAGTTTAATTAGATGATATGCTAACTTCACATGTGATATGCTGATAGTTTTTCAGCAGTTCTGGGCTTGGTTTTGGTCTTAAAAGATAGATTTGGCTCTGTTCTGTACAGAACTATGGAGTTCTAGGGTCTAGTGTCAAGTTTAAAATTAATCTTTATTTTTAAGTTTATTCAGATGATATGCAAACTTCACATGTGATATGCTGATAGTTTTTTAGCAGTTGTGGGCTTGTTTTTGGTTTCAAAAGACAGCTTTTGCTTTGTTCTGTACAGAACTATGGAGTTCTAGGGTCTAGTGTCAAGTTTAAAATAAATATTTATTTTTAAGTTTAATAAGATGATATGCTAACTTCACATGTGATATGCTGATAGTTTTTCAGCAGTTCTGGGCTTCGTTTTGGTCTTAAAAGATAGACTTGGCTTTGTTCTGAACAGAACTCCGAAGTTATAGGGTCTAGTGTCAAGTTTAAAATTATTATTAATTTTTAGGTTTATTCAGATGATATGCAAACTTCACATGTGATATGCTGACAGTTTTTTAGCAGTTCTGGGCTTGGTTTTGAACTTAAAAGATAGCTGTGGCACTGTTCTGTATAGAACTCTTGAGTTCTAGGGTCTAGTGTCAAGTTTAAAATAAATATGATTTTTAAGTTTCAGCAGATGACATGCTAATTCCACATGTGATATGCTGATAGTTTTTCAGCAGTTCTGGGCTTGCTTTTGGTCTTTAAAGATAGCTTTGGCTCTGTTCTGTACAGAACTGTGGAGTTCTAGGGTCTTGTGTCAAGTTTGAAATAAATATTTATTATTAAGTTTAATTAGATGATATGCTAATTTCACATGTGATATGCTGATAGTTTTTCAGCAGTTGTGGGCTTGCTTTTGATCTTAAAAGATAGCTTTGGCTCTGTTTTGTACAGAACTATGGAGTTCTAGCGTCTAGTGTCAAGTTTAAAATAAATATTTATTTTTAAGTTTAATTAGATGATATGCTAACTTCACATGTGATATGCTGATAGTTTTTCAGCAGTTGTGGGCTTGCTTTTGATCTTAAAAGATAGCTTTGGCTCTGTTTTGTACAGAACTATGGAGTTCTAGCGTCTAGTGTCAAGTTTAAAATAAATATTTATTTTTAAGTTTAATTAGATGATATGCTAACTTCACATGTGATATGCTGAAAGTTTTTCAGCAGTTCTGGGCTTGGTTTTGGTCTTAAAAGATAGACTTGGCTCTGTTCTGAACAGAACTCCGGAGTTCTAGGGTCTAGTGTCAAGTTTAAAATTATTATTTATTTTTAAGTTTATTCAGATGATATGCAAACTTCACATGTGATATGCTGATAGTTTTTCAGCAGTTCTGGGCTTGGTTTTGATCTTGAAAGATAGATTTGACTCTTTTCTGTACAGAACTTTGGAGTTCTACGGTCTAGTGTCAAGTTTAAAATAAATATTTATTTTTAAGTTTAATTAGATGATGTGCTGACTTCACATGTGATATGCTGATAGTTTTTCAGCAGTTCTGGGCTTGGTTTTGGTCTTAAAAGATAGACTTTGCTCTGTTCTGAACAGAACTCTGAAGTTCTAGGGTCTAGTGTCAAGTTTAAAATTATTATTTATTTTTAAGTTTATTCAGATGATATGCAAAATTCACATGTGATATGCTGATAGTTTTTCAGCAGTTGTGGGCTTGCTTTTGATCTTAAAAGATAGCTTTGGCTCTGTTTTGTACAGAACTATGGAGTTCTAGCGTCTAGTGTCAAGTTTAAAATAAATATTTATTTTTAAGTTTAATTAGATGATATGCTAACTTCACATGTGATATGCTGATAGTTTTTCAGCAGTTCTGGGCTTGGTTTTGATCTTGAAAGATATATTTGACTCTTTTCTGTACAGAACTTTGGAGTTCTACGGTCTAGTGTCAAGTTTAAAATAAATATTTATTTTTAAGTTTAATTACATGATGTGCTAACTTCACATGTGATATGCTGATAGTTTTTCAGCAGTTCTGGGCTTGGTTTTGGTCTTAAAAGATAGCTTTGGCTCTGTTTTGTACAGAATTATGGAGTTCTAGCGTCTAGTGTCAAGTTTAAAATAAATATTTATTTTTAAGTTTCAGCAGATGATACGCTAATTCCACATGTGATATGCTGATAGTTTTTCAGCAGTTCTGGGCTTGCTTTTGGTCTAAATAGATAGATTTAACTTTGTTCTGTACAGAACTATGGAGTTCTAGGGTCTAGTGTCAAGTTTAAAATTAATATTTATTTTTAAGTTTAATTAGATGATATGCTAATTTTACATGTGATATGCTGATAGTTTTTCAGCAGTTGTGGGCTTGCTTTTGGTCTTAAAAGATAGCTTTATCTCTGTTCTGTACAGAACTATGGAGTTCTAGGGTCTAGTGTCAAGTTTGAAATAAATATTAATTATTAAGTTTAATTAGACGATATGCTAACTTCACATGTGATATGCTGATAGTTTTTCAGCAGTTCTGGGCTTGGTTTTGGTCTTAAAAGATAGATTTGGCTCTGTTCTGTACAGAACTATGGAGTTCTAGGGTCTAGTGTCAAGTTTATAATTAATATTTATTTTTAAGTTTATTCAGATGATATGCAAACTTCACATGTGATATGCTGATAGTTTTTTAGCAGTTGTGGGCTTGCTTTTGGTTTCAAAAGACAGCTTTTGCTTTGTTCTGTACAGAACTATGGAGTTCTAGTGTCTAGTGTCAAGTTTAAAATAAATATTTATTTTTAAGTTTCAGCAGATGATACGCTAATTCCACATGTGATATGCTGATAGTTTTTCAGCAGTTCTGGGCTTGCTTTTGGTCTAAATAGATAGATTTAACTTTGTTCTGTACAGAACTATGGAGTTCTAGGGTCTAGTGTCAAGTTTAAAATTAATATTTATTTTTAAGTTTAATTAGATGATATGCTAATTTTACATGTGATATGCTGATAGTTTTTCAGCAGTTGTGGGCTTGCTTTTGGTCTTAAAAGATAGCTTTGGCTCTGTTCTGTACAGAACTATGGAGTTCTAGGGTCTAGTGTCAAGTTTGAAATAAATATTAATTATTAAGTTTAATTAGACGATATGCTAACTTCACATGTGATATGCTGATAGTTTTTCAGCAGTTCTGGGCTTGGTTTTGGTCTTAAAAGATAGATTTGGCTCTGTTCTGTACAGAACTATGGAGTTCTAGGGTCTAGTGTCAAGTTTAAAATTAATATTTATTTTTAAGTTTATTCAGATGATATGCAAACTTCACATGTGATATGCTGATAGTTTTTTAGCAGTTGTGGGCTTGCTTTTGGTTTCAAAAGACAGCTTTTGCTTTGTTCTGTACAGAACTTTGGAGTTCTAGTGTCTAGTGTCAAGTTTAAAATAAATATTTATTTTTAAGTTTAATAAGATGATATGCTAATTTTACATGTGATATGCTGATAGTTTTTCAGCAGTTGTGGGCTTGCTTTTGATCTTAAAAGATAGCTTTGGCTCTGTTTTGTACAGAACTATGGAGTTCTAGCGTCTAGTGTCAAGTTTAAAATAAATATTTATTTTTAAGTTTAATTAGATGATATGCTAAATTCACATGTGATATGCTGAAAGTTTTTCAGCAGTTCTGGGCTTGGTTTTGGTCTTAAAAGATAGACTTGGCTCTGTTCTGAACAGAACTCTGGAGTTCTAGGGTCTAGTGTCAAGTTTAAAATTATTATTTATTTTTAAGTTTATTCAGATGATATGCAAACTTCACATGTGATATGCTGATAGTTTTTCAGCAGTTCTGGGCTTGCTTTTGGTCTTAAAAGATAGATTTAACTTTGTTCTGTACAGAACTATGGAGTTCTAGGGTCTAGTGTCAAGTTTAAAATTATTATTTATTTTTAAGTTTATTCAGATGATATGCAAAATTCACATGTGATATGCTGACAGTTTTTTAGCAGTTCTGGGCTTGTTTTTGGTCTTAAAAGATAGCTTTGGCTCTGTTCTGTACAGAATTATGGAGTTCTAGCGTCTAGTGTCAAGTTTAAAATAAATATTTATTTTTAAGTTTCAGCAGATGATACGCTAATTCCACATGTGATATGCTGATAGTTTTTCAGCAGTTCTGGGCTTGCTTTTGGTCTTAAAAGATAGATTTAACTTTGTTCTGTACAGAACTATGGAGTTCTAGGGTCTAGTGTCAAGTTTAAAATTAATATTTATTTTTAAGTTAAATTAGATGATATGCTAATTTCACATGTGATATGCTGATAGTTTTTCAGCAGTTGTGGGCTTGCTTTTGGTCTTAAAAGATAGATTAGGCTCTGTTCTGTACAGAACTTTGGAGTTCTAGGGTCTAGTGTCAAGTTTAAAATTAATATTTATTTTTAAGTTTAATTAGATGATATGCTTATTTCACATGTGATATGCTGATAGTTTTTCAGCAGTTGTGGGCTTGCTTTTGGTCTTAAAAGATAGCTTTGGCTCTGTTCTAGACAGAACTATGGAGTTCTAGGGTCTAGTGTCAAGTTTGAAATAAATATTTATTATTAAGTTTAATTAGATGATATGCTAACTTCACATGTGATATGCTGATAGTTTTTCAGCAGTTCTGGGCTTGTTTTTGGTCTTAAAAGATAGATTAGGCTCTGTTCTGTACAGAACTTTGGAGTTCTAGGGTCTAGTGTCAAGTTTAAATTAATATTTATTTTTAGGTTTAATTAGATGATATGCTTATTTCACATGTGATATGCTGATAGTTTTTCAGCAGTTGTGGGCTTGCTTCTGGTCTTGAAAGATAGCTTTGGCTCTGTTCCCTACAGAACTATGGAGTTCTTGCGTCTAGTGTCAAGTTTAAAATAAATATTTATTTTTAAGTTTCAGCAGATGATATGCTAATTTCACATGTGATATGCAGATAGTTTTTCAGCAGTTGTGGGCCTTCTTTTGGTCTTAAAAGATAGCTTTGGCTCTGTTCTAGACAGAACTTTGGAGTTCTAGGGTCTAGTGTCAAGTTTAAAATTAATATTTTTTTTTAAGTTTAATTAGATGATATGCTAGTTTAACATGTGATATGCTGATAGTTTTTCAGCAGTTGTGGGCTTGCTTTTGGTCTTAAAAGATAGATTTGGCTCTGTTCCGTACAGAACTATGGAGTTCTAGCGTCTAGTGTCAAGTTTAAAATAAATATTTATTTTTAAGTTTCAGCAGATGATATGCTAATTTCACATGTGATATGCTGATAGTTTTTCAGCAGTTGTGGGCTTGCTTTTGGTCTTGAAAGATAGCTTTGGCTCTGTTTTGTACAGAACTATGGAGTTCTAGGGTCTAGTGTCAAGTTTGAAATAAATATTTATTATTAAGTTTAATTAGATGATATGCTAACTTCACATGTGATATGCTGATAGTTTTTCAGCAGTTCTGGGCTTGGTTTTAGTCTTAAAAGATAGATTTGGCTCTGTTCTGTACAGAACTATGGAGGTCTAGGGTCTAGTGTCAAGTTTAAAATTAATATTTATTTTTAAGTTTATTTAGATGATATGCAAACTTCACATGTGATATGCTGATAGTTTTTTAGCAGTTGTGGGCTTGCTTTTGGTTTCAAAAGATAGCTTTTGCTTTGTTCTGTTCAGAACTATAGATTTTTGGGTCTAGTGTCAAGTTTAAAATAAATATTTATTTTTAAGTTTAATAAGATGATATGCTAAGTTCACATGTGATATGCTGATAGTTTTTCAGCAGTTCTGGACTTGGTTTTGGTCTTAAAAGATAGACTTGGCTCTGTTCTGAACAAAACTTTGGAGTTCTAGGGTCTAGTAACAAGTTTAAAATTATTATTTATATTTTATGTTTATTTAGATGATATGCAAACTTCACATGTGATATGCTGACAGTTTTTTAGCAGTTCTGGGCTTGCTTTTGCTCTTAAAAGATAGCTTTGGCTCTGTTCTGTACAGAACTATGGAGTTCTAGGGTCTAGTGTCAAGTTTAAAATAAATATTTATTTTTAAGTTTCAGCAGATGATATGCAAATTTCACATGTGATATGCTGATAGTTTTTCAGCAGTTCTGGGCTTGCTTTTGGTCTTGAAAGATAGATTTGGCTCTGTTATGTACAGAACTATGAAGTTCTTACGTCTAGTGTCAAGTTTAAAATAAATATTTATTTTTAAGTTTCAGCAGACGATATGCTAATTCCACATGTGATATGCTGATAGTTTTTCAGCAGTTGTGGGCTTGCTTTTGGTCTTAAAAGATAGCTTTGGCTCTGTTCTAGACAGAACTATGGAGTTCTACGGCCTAATGTCAAGTTAAAAATTAATATTTTATTTTAAGTTTAATTAGATGATATGCTAACTTCACATGTGATATGCTGATAGTTTTTCAGCAGTTGTGGGCTTACTTTTGGTCTTAAAAGATAGCTTTGGCTCTGTTCTGTACAGAACTATGGAGTTCTAGCGTCTAGTGTCAAGTTTAAAATAAATATTTATTTTTAAGTTTCAGCAGATGATATGCTAATTCCACATGTGATATGCAGATAGTTTTTCAGCAGTTGTGGGCCTGCTTTTGGTCTTAAAAGATAGCTTTGGCTCTGTTCTAGACAGAACTATGGAGTTCTAGGGTGTAGTGTCAAGTTTGAAATTATTATTTATTTTTAAGTTTATTCAGATGATATGCAAACTTCACATGTGATATGCTGATAGTTTTTCAGCAGTTCTGGGCTTGGTTTTGATCTTGAAAGATAGATTTGACTCTTTTCTGTACAGAACTTTGGAGTTCTAGGGTCTAGTGTCAAGTTTAAAATTAATATTTATTTTTAAGTTTAATTAGATGATATGCTTATTTCACATGTGATATGCTGATAGTTTTTCAGCAGTTGTGGGCTTGCTTTTGGTCTTGAAAGATAGCTTTGGCTCTGTTCCGTACAGAACTATGGAGTTCTTGCGTCTAGTGTCAAGTTTAAAATAAATATTTATTTTTAAGTTTCAGCAGATGATATGCTAATTCCACATGTGATATGCAGATAGTTTTTCAGCAGTTGTGGGCCTTCTTTTGGTCTTAAAAGATAGCTTTGGCTCTGTTCTAGACAGAACTTTGGAGTTCTAGCGTCTAGTGTCAAGTTTAAAATAAATATTTATTTTTAAGTTTCAGCAGATGATACGCTAATTCCACATGTGATATGCTGATACTTTTTCAGCAGTTCTGGGCTTGCTTTTGGTCTTAAAATATAGATTTAACTTTGTTCTGTACAGAACTATGGAGTTCTAGGGTCTAGTGTCAAGTTTAAAAATAATATTTATTTTTAAGTTTAATTAGATGATATGCTAATTTCACATGTGATATGCTGATAATTTTTCAGCAGTTGTGGGCTTGCTGTTGGTCTTAAAAGATAGCTTTGGCTCTGTTCTAGCCAGAACTATGGAGTTCTAGGGCCTAGTGTCAAGTTTGAAATAAATATTTATTATTAAGTTTAATTAGATGATATGCTAACTTCACATGTGATATGCTGATAATTTTTCAGCAGTTCTGGGCTTGTTTTTGGTTTTAAAAGATAGATTAGGCTCTGTTCTGTACAGAACTTTGGAGTTCTAGGGTCTAGTGTCAAGTTTAAAATTAATATTTATTTTTAAGTTTCAGCAGATGATATGCAAATTTCACATGTGATATGCTGATAGTTTTTCAGCAGTTCTGGGCTTGCTTTTGGTCTTGAAAGATAGATTTGGCTCTGTTATGTACAGAACTATGAAGTTCTTACGTCTAGTGTCAAGTTTAAAATAAATATTTATTTTTAAGTTTCAGCAGACGATATGCTAATTCCACATGTGATATGCTGATAGTTTTTCAGCAGTTGTGGGCTTGCTTTTGGTCTTAAAAGATAGCTTTGGCTCTGTTCTAGACAGAACTATGGAGTTCTACGGCCTAATGTCAAGTTAAAAATTAATATTTTATTTTAAGTTTAATTAGATGATATGCTAACTTCACATGTGATATGCTGATAGTTTTTCAGCAGTTGTGGGCTTACTTTTGGTCTTAAAAGATAGCTTTGGCTCTGTTCTGTACAGAACTATGGAGTTCTAGCGTCTAGTGTCAAGTTTAAAATAAATATTTATTTT